>OZ037787.1:21148806-21263806 GCA_964035525.1 Porites cylindrica | reverse complement strand
AAAAAAACGAACTGACATGCATATTTCAGTTCCTAGCACAGACAACCCAAGCTCAACTGACTTGTGTACGTCATCAATGTTCTCACTATAGGAATCTCTGTTTTATGCTTCAAAGAGATAACTCACAACTACTGAAGCAGATTAGTGACGAGTGATAGATATCTCATTAAAAAGTGATTTAAAGAAAAAAAAAACCCTCAAAATTATAATTGTCTTCCAGTTTTAGCCAAGACTGGGGAAAACACTCAGGAGGAAGCCTCGAACGGCTTTCAGACAACTGCGACAAAAGTGGAATAAAATAGCTAAACTAGTATATGTTACATCTGCTTCATTCAATACAATAATTACTGATGTACGTTATACCACCAACAGTAAACTTCAATTAACAAATAGGCTAAATTATTAATAATATAAGTTACTTAATTTGGATTCACCTTTTTACAAAATGAAAACAATGCATAAATGTAACTAGCTAAAACTAATAGCCAACCAACAAATAATAAACATACTGGTATGTATGTAAGAATGCAGGGTGGTTTGTGTGTAATTTGTGAATCAACACCTGTCAAAACAAGCTTCAAAAAATGATAGAATTCATGGTTTCTGATGCCTTGACAGACAACATGCCATTTGGAATGTACTGTTTACGATGTTTGTTAATGTTGCCCAGTTATTGGCCAGAAAGAACAGGGTATCAGAGCACTATTCTTAACAGATACGTTTTCCAATTATTGGGTAGTATTAATAGTTTATGTAAAAACCATCCAAGCAATTTATCTTGTTCAATCACTGGCCAATATAGATGGAGTGGCGAAGCAGCAGGCCTTTTTTGGAGTTACAAATGATTTGTTATAGCATGATCACTGGCCAACAAAAAGTTGCTTTTAAGCCTAAGAAATAGAGAATCAGAAAGTGGGATTCATACTACAAAAATAAGATTCTAAACTTCAATTTCAAGAAACTAAGCTGCTTCAATATGAAGATGAATATCAATAACATTCGGCACCACATAATGGTGTAAGGATCTCCACTCTATAAACTGTACACATGTTCCAGCAGTGTACCCTGGGTCCTAAAACAGCAAATTCATAATGACCGGTTGTACTTTATGACTGCAACTCTGGCTTCTTTCATATCTTTGCAAATTAGTGCACCAAGTTTGCAATAGCAAAACCGAATTTGTGAATGGTGAATCACAAGTCAACTGCCATTCAATGGCTATTTCAATTTAAAATTCTATGCTTTTAGATCACATTTGGTATGCCTGGTTAACAGCCAACAGGCCAAGGCAAAATATCCCCGACTAGAAACCCTGTTAAACAATTTTATAGAACTAAAACTAGTGAGCAGCACTGGGCGAACAGCAGCTTTAAAACTTTTTATCTTCGGAATGTACAGTCAAACCTCCCGTAAGCAACCACCCAATAAATTAATGCAAAGACTTAGTGGTCGCTTATGGGAGAGCCACATTCTGAAAAGAGGTCTGGGCACATCTACTTTATGGAAGATAATTTGTTGCATGCAATTTATAGGTTACGCCATGTGTAATTTCAGGTCGTTACTAAAGCACATGTCATATATTCCAAGTAGCATGGTGCACACAGCGAACATAAAGATCAGAGAATGCGTCAAGTGGTCGCTTACAAGAGGTTAAGAACAATGGAAAATCATTAAACTTTCTGGCCCAAAAAGTGGCCACGGTCGCTTACAGGAGGTGGTCGTTTACAAGAGGTTCCAACTGTAATGCTTCTTCTTTGTCTGGATTGGCGGTCGCTTATGGGAGGTGGTCGCACATGGAGGTTTGACTGTACTCCCTGGAGCTAACATAGGGTGCTTACCACTAACACAAACCACCTGGGTGGAAATCTTGTTCATAAACACAAAACTTTAAAATTTGACTTGGTGGGAGAACAACCCACCATGTACGTCTAAATCAGCTTAACATCCTAAAAGGAAAAGAAAAATTGCATACCCTCAAATCACAGCCCATGTTTTCCAAATCTACCCGAACAGAATAGCCCGAAACATTTGATTTTCCAACCAGAATTTCTGTATTTTACAGGTAAATGGTAAGTATCCAGAGACTTCTTCAGAGAGTTTAAAAATCAAACACTGAATGCCTGTATTTAAGCTATATCTGATGACCATTAAAATACAGTTAATATTCACACCTGCACCAATTCTATTTTGCAGATCGAGACAAACCTTTAATGCTATCAGATATGGCTTCAATATACGTGTTTATTTTTTTTATCATAAAACTCTGTGAAGACATCTACATTTGTTAGATGACACACATAAAAAAAATGAACAAGTTTAACAGCTACAGTTCGCAGAGTGCTGTTCAATAGTTTAGTCTAAAAATTGGTATAACGTTCAGGGCTGGGTTGTGCAAAGCTCAGGTTTTGTGGGAAATTTGAATTCAGATATGAAAGCGTAAAAAGCCAATTCAGTTTCTTTTTTGTTGTCTAAAATTGATGATTGGATGCTTTATAAAAATCAGAAAAAATTATTCAATATAATGTTTTTGAACAAAAGAAAAAGTAACTGGGATAAATACTTTACCCCCGGTTAGCACTAATTGGCCTTTGGACAACTGGACCCTGGATTTCATCCTACTAAACTGAAATGGGGGTCTGGACCTATATCTAGTTAACATGCGATAGACAGTCACTTGGTTGAAGAGAATGAGACCCTGACAATAACGTACTGATAATTATATGGGGCAATGTTTCGAGTTTCTTTTCTTCCTTTTTTTATCATTTTTAGATCCTAAAAAAGAACTGAATGGATCAGGAAATAAAGGGTGCCTCTTAGTACAGGGCCACTGTGCAATGTTAAGTTTTTTTAAAGTATTCTGATACTGACTTATAAGTGAGGAGGTTTGAGATAATAAATATTGTTGCTCATAAATTTTGGCGGCATTAAGTTTTGAGTGTTTTTTCTTGGAGGTGATTTGGGCCATCAAAAGCAGGTTTGAAATTTGTTCTTGGCCATGTAATACACCAGCCAGAAAGGGACGATATCCCTTTCAGAACTCTCTTGGAAAATGTTGGCTGGAGATCAATAAAATACTTTTTGTTATCCTTTTTTTATAACATCTCTGCAACAACTGCATTATTTTAGCCAATAACTATTGCCAAAATAGGCTGTTTGTGACTTGCTTTGCCCAAGATCATGATAATTACTGTTCTTGTGCTTGGTAGACCAGCACCTTTGCAAGATCATTTACAACAACTTTCCGTTGATGCAATTTGTGGTAAACTTTAACTTCAGACCTCTTTCCTGTGAACAACACGCAATATCCACAGGTGTTTTCTCAGTATCCACTGAACAGTCAGTAATGTAAGTACAATTAGCAACGTGAACGAGTATTATACAGGTCCAGATATTTAAAAATATCTACATCATGAAATAATGCAAGTCATCTTCATAATATTACTTATATACAAGTTGGTTGCCTTGTATTTAAACTTGTATCCTTAACACTTCATCCAGTTATCTCTTTTATGCATTTTCTCTTCGCGCTGACATCTTGTTCATTCTGTTTTTCCAGTTTTATATTTTCTTTTCTTAGGTATTCTTTTGTGATGGAGTCTTTTGCAGACATTGTCATCAACAATCAGTGTTCTGCATGACTGTTGAATGAAACTCAAGTGCATGTTCTGCCAAGTCTTGGCTCCTGTTTAAGTTGCGAATACTGAAAAATGTAAAACGTTTGCATCTACAAAAGGGCTGCAGCATCATTCACAGCTGTTGAAGTATTGCAGAGCCATTGTAGATGATTTACCAATCTTGCTTTACACATAACATTATCCATTTAAAGTTCTGTCAGACTCCATTCTACACATAGCAGTTTCAACTAAACAAACAAGCACTTTTCATATTGGTTACTCACACGGCATTCACTTGGTGGGCGACTTGGATTGGTTGTTATTTGAGTTAGCTGAGGAAACAGCAGTTTGCTTTGTAGGGGTTTTCTGGGTTACTTGAGCATAACTTAACACCGTTGTCGATTGCGCTACATCTTCCTGCAATAAAGCAACCACCAAAATATAATTTCAGAAAATGGTAATATTTGCAAGTGCCAGCCTACTTACTTCAATTGGTTAGTCTATTGGTTTACATAAGTTTACTGACTGCAGCCCCAATGGTACTCTTAAGGAACAAAGGAACAACCACAGTAATGAAAGGACCATTCACATGTGGTTTCACCTTAGTGATAGCACACTCAAGTGTTAATGTTGGTTTAGGGGAGGGGTAGGTGGGCAGTTTCCCCGCAGAAACGTAAAATGATCCGAGATACAAGGGTTGAGTTTGTTGATGTTCTCTCCTTTGCTCCGAAAGGTTTTTCTCTCAGCACTCTGGTTTTGCCCTCTCCTCAAAAGCCAACATTTCCAAATTCTAGTTCCACCATGAATCAGAGACCTTCTTAGGGGGGTTACATTGTCTCTTGTCTGAATTTCAAAACCTGTCGTTTCATGTATTAAGGAGGAAGCCATGTTGATGTTTGTATTTTACTATTGTATTTGCACTTTTCTCTGTGGCCGTCGCAGTTTCAACCCTTCTTTGTGCCATTTGTCACCACTTCTGCTTTCTTATGACGCTGTTTCAAAACCATGTCGCTTGCCAGAATTTTACCCTCACAGGGCCTTGAATAAGGTTGACAAAGGTCCATTCAGTGGATTTGCTACCTTTAAATCCTTATTTATTCATTTTATTCATTCATTTATTTATTTATTTATTTTAGAACAAGGTGATGACCACAGTTTGCACTGTAGGGCAAGTTACTCACTGTAGACTGGGGAATGGGCTTTGTCTCTGGCACTTTCTTGTTTTCAACTTTAACAGGAGAAGGTGGTTCCTTCTGTTTGACTTCTGTGTTCACTCTATGACTGTAAAAAATAATGCAGTCAATGTTATGAACCATATGCCTTGCATAAAAAGGATCGAGTTTCATCTGAAGGCAAAGCACCACGATCACCTAATTTAGCCCACTGTTTTCAAATACAAAATCCCTTCCAAAGGCAACCAAACCATTGTAAAAAAGTAACCCCCACCCCCATTCCTAAAATAATCTTGAATTTTTATGTCTGGGCTTTTTTGGAAGTCACAGAGATAAGCAGATCTTCACAAGCATGACTTCCCTCAGTATTAATTAAACACAATATGCCATACCACAACAGCTACACAGCAGCTACACAACAATAAAAGCTGATAAAAGACTACAGTAGAGTTCTGATTACTTACTCAAAAGAGTTTGGAACTGGGTTTACTTTCTTGTCCTGTGGTGATGAAGGTTCCTGAAATTAAACAAGGACCACTTTTAAACCAGCAAAAAAAATGTGTAACAGGAAACTATCAACAACAGAAGCCCATGAGTGAGTTACACCTGACAAATTTTAACAAGTAACATTTCACTGAGTTAATAATCTGAAGAAATGATTACTGTTAAATAAATTTCGAGCTTCCTTACAAAAATCTAAATGAAAAGCTACATTCTTCATGAGGTCCAGTCAAACTTAGTCAATAGATAGATCTCATTTTTAGGTCTGATATTAAGTCCATTTTCTGTTATACCCATTACATAGAAAAGCAAAAGCACTCGTGAGAACTGTTACATCTGGTACTCGTTTTGCAAAGCAAATGTCCAATTCATTCTGTCATTAATTAATGTCCTTCCCTAGTGTGTCACATTTCACTATTCAAGTAAAGTTCTCATTTAGATTACCTTAGCGTCTGGAAATTCTTTGGAACCCTGAGTTTTCTGAGAACAAAACAAAACAGAGATTTGATGCTTTTGAAACAACTCACTCAACAGTACACCATAATGGTTAATTGTGTTCACTGAAACATTGTCATAAATTTAAAACAGTTAACCGCTTTTCTTTGCTAAGCTGCACAGACATAACAAAATACTAATTGCTAGTATTTCCCGTATGTAGCTGCAGAGATAAGTGAACTAGGTCCCAACAAGAGCAATCATGCCCAGAAATGCAGGTAATTAACGTTTTCACTTCCAAACCAAGTTAAAAAAATAAACATAAAAAAATTGTCAAAATATCTTTTTAATCTGCGGATAAAATTCTATGATATCACTATTCAAATGAAAGCAGAGTCCTACTTAATTCTGAGGATTAAATTTAACATTTTTTTGAACTTTGCCTTAGACCAATTATTATTAGCCTTAAAATTTGATTGGGTAAAAACTTGCCTTTTTCAAATCACTTCACATTTTACAGAATCGTCTGTTTTAGTGACCCTTTCACAGGAAACTTGTGGGGAGTTACATGCAGTATATCTATCTCGCTAGCTCACAAATTTCTGTTCACATTGAAAAATATTTTACTTGTGCGCTGTACTCACTCATGAAATATTTTTCAACACTCAAAAAGAACTTTCGAATCTCTATGTGGCTATGATTGTAAAATCTCTATGTATGGATGTGTGTAATGATATAGACATCGACTGATGTTAGACTTAAAGGTATAATTAATAAGAGGAGGAATATATACTTACAAAGAGTGCAAGTGGAGATGTTGGAAGAGGAGGAAAATGTGAAGGAGCCAAGTCTATTGTATCACTGTCATCTTTACTATGTCGCACTGGGCTTGCCTTGCCTTCTTTTTGGCGCTGCAACGTTAAATAATCCAAAACAAGACACATTGCTAATGGTCTTGTTCACAGTAGACTTGTGGCCTGATCAGTCTGTTTCCACCGTGAACAATGCTCTAGCAGAGCCGAAAACTCAAAATTTCCAGCTTAATAATTTGCATCCTACACAACTAACTACACGACTGGTGTAAGTAGCTTCTTTAACAGTGATTAAGTAATCCTTCGAGCCAAAATCTTATTCAAAAGGAAGCACGCTTCTGAAACAGGTTGTTTATAGAACAAAAGACATTGCAACAGTCAGGGTTATTTGAAGCACTAACAAAAACTACCCAAAAAGTATTATCATTATTCATCTACTCACTTTTAATTATTTACTCAGACAGTCTAACACCTGGAATATAGCCAAAATTCTTTGGGTTACTTAAAAACCCTTCTTTCCTTCAGCTTCCAGATGAATTCAGTGGGAAATGAAGTTGTTTGATATCATGCACAAAAGCAATTATAAAAAAATTGGAAACATACCAAATGCTTGCTGACATCTTCACTACTACCCCTTCTTCTTCTACTCCTTGCATTTCTCCTGAAACAATTGAAAAACACAACCATTAGATAGGAAAACAGTGATTTTACAAGTTGCCTGTGGGATTCAAAAAAAGGGGAAGCTTATGTGAAAAAACACTGGCGAAGAGCCAAAGACTAAAATTTATATTACCAGAGCTTTCAATAACCACATAAAGTGTAATAATAAAATCTACTGTCTAAACTTATGTGCTCAGGTTTTGTATTGAATTAAGTTATCCTTTGATGATTCCTCTTTTCACTTCTGAGTGCAAGTAATTATCCACTCTTCACTTGCTTTTCTTTCAGCTCTACGTGTACATCAAAGGCAACACATTAATATTATTGGGCCTTTTGCCTGGAACTGATACTTTACAAGCTATATTTATGACATGGTCACAAGACTATGGGTAAAAAGAATTTTACCCCTTAATTCCTTTGCTGGGAGTGGGAGTCAGGGGACTGTCAGTAACATCTCCAGTTGCTGGGTACATGTAATCATTACGGCATGGAATTAAACAGCTAGAATTAGCTCTTTCATTTGTAGTTCCTTTTGTTTCCTATAAAAGTAGCCTGGAAAAATCTCAGCTCCCGGATCTTAGTGACAGCCTTGGGAAGGGGAGTTATTTTGATTTCAAGGCAAAACAAACAGTAACATCCTAGTTCAACAAGACCCAACAATACATTATGATGAATGTGACAATTCATGCAAAACTCAAACCTTGCATAGTCATCATCTCTTGTGTCCCTTTGTCTGGAGAATCCAGCGGCTCTATTATTAATGTTGTTAACAGCACCCCCATTACTGCTGTTATTTACAGGAGAGTTCTGTGACCGGTTTCGCTGCATGTCTCTGTCTATTCTGTCATTTTGCTGATCGCGGTGATGTTTAGGGTGATTATTTTGAAACCTGGAATTAAATAATTGGATAAGTATGAGGTCTATAGACAAAATAATAAGAATGAAAAAAAAAATAATTTAAATTAAGCAGGGTAGCCAGGGCATCCAATTCAGGCTTTGAACCAAGTCAAAATAAATTCTGCTTGCCCTGGGCTGTTACATGCTTGTCTTAGTTTGCTTTACCAGAATTTTTTCCAAAACAACAATTTCTTTTTCTGGACTCCAAAATATCAAATAGGTGATCAATAGAGAGACCTTGAAAAATGCAGGACCCAAGCTTTTTTATGATGCTCTGCAAATGTACAGGTACCACAGTGCAATAAGGACCTAAAAGATTTCTAAATTCTCATTCGGTGTTTGAAAGTCTTGGCTATGGGAGAAATTGAATAGGATTTCACCTTGTCATGGCTCTGAAAAAAATCCCACTTTTTATCTCTTATTTCCAGAAATTTCCAGGTCAGGAAAATTGCTTTTCAAGTTTCAAGACTTATTCCAAAATGCAAGACACTGTACAAACCCTTGCCAAAATATTTTCTATGACTTGCCGTGGAACATGGTTACAGCTTGAAATGAAGGCTAGGTTACAACAACAATGATTAAAAAGTAAACAATGTGTTTATAGAATTGATGATTATTTGCCATCTTATTGAGCCTTTTTTATACCTTGGTCTGTTATTTCCTTGGAAATTGTGGCGTCCAGTATTGGCTGGGGCTGAGAGATTAAAAAAATAAGTAAACACATAATGTTAGCAATGGCAAACAATTTGGCAACATGAAACACAAATAGCAGAAAATAAGCTGAAGTTTAAACTGTCACTCCTGTTTCCACTACAACGATTGTACACTCTTGAGGGACCCTATTTTTGGTTGTATTGTCCCCACAGAGAGATACTTTTGCGAAAAGTTATGTTTACATCAAGACGCAGGGTTTTCATTAAGAATTCTTGTAGCAAGAAAGAAAGGTGTAATGTTATGGGAGAAGGTTTAAAAAGGTTCCACATCTGAGTAAAAAACAGTCATAGGTTATTGAGTCTGAGAATTCTCCGAAGTAAACAGAGAATTCTCCGATCTCCGATGCCTGATGAAAACCCTGAAGATGTCACCTTGGGTTCACAGTGTTAATTTGCACCACCTCTCTGATTTGCTTGCAATAACACAACAAGGACAAATTAAAGCATAGAATAATGCCCTAAGATTCCTGATCTTGTGTCAAATTCTCCCTTTGACTTGAAAACAAATAGAGGGAAACTGGAAAGGAAAATATAGCATTTTATCAGAAGTCCAGAGGTCACATGGGGCCCAATTCCAGGCACCCCATCAATTTTGATGCAGGTAACCCAATCATTAGTGCAGGTCTCCCAATCCTTATCCTTAGTGTGTATACGGGATTTGCATGTGGACAAAAAGTCACATTAACACTTAGCAGTTACAAGACTGCTGGAGTAGTATCAAGTACAGGAATGGCAAAAGAACTATATTTGACATGAAAAAGTAAGACCTACCAACAAGATTCAGTGGCCCATGAGTAAAACCATCAGGGTAAGCTGAGGGCTAAAAACCAATGAAGAAGGAAATACATCAGAATGCTTCTTACACTAAGTAACACCTTCAAAATTTTGTTAGAGGCAATACAGGGCTGTCAACTAAGGGGCCGGGTGTGAGGAATTTCCCTCAGCTACTAGGGACATGCCCCCTACCCCACCCCCTTGCCACTTTCAAGGAAAAGTAGAAGAAAAAGAGAACTGGCAACTTGAAATCTTAGTGACAGCCCTAGGTAATGAAAGGCAATTTCAATCATAATAACTTCAACGCATTAACAGCAGTGCTCGACTTTCAGAAAAAAATCTTGGGGCCAGCTGGCCCCCAAGTTTTCACTTTTTGTCACCAGAACAAGTATTCTGGTCACCAAAAATTGTATTTAAGAATTAATGGATTTAGTTTTGTGAAGGATAACGGATTATCATTAGTGTACATTTTCCCAAAGAAGAAAGTCACCTATCTTGGGGGCCAGGTTGGCGACCAGGCGTGAAAATTGGGTTGCTACTGAGTAAAAGCTGGTCGCATTGGCAACCCCACGGGTCGCAATGTTGAGCCCAGATTAACAGGGGTAGCAAAAAATGGCTCGCAATTATTATCAACAAAACATTGTGCACCTTGTCATATTGGCCCACCTAATGAGTGGCAACATTTCTGACTGGATTCTTAAAAGGTGGCTGGACTAATTGTGAAGTCCCAATGGTGTCCAACATCAATATTTTCCTACACTATCCATACATTGTTAAGAGATTAGGTTATGAGAAGTAATAAAATGATCACCAAAGAGAAAATAGCTTGATCTTAAACCAAATTCTCTTAACTCATTCTTTAAGGAAATGTATGAAGACCAGTTTGGAGAATTTGTATGTGGATAATTGGGACCTAAAGGGTTAACTGAAGACTTATGCCTAACCTGATAACTTACATACAAGCAATTTCTTTTTGTTTCTGCTCCTTCTTATGCAAAATTATTTTAGTGTTAAAAAAAACTTACCATGTTAGGGTCCTGAAAAAGTGGTTGGGCAGGAGGCCATGTAGCTAACATGTTTGCTGCTGGAGGGTAGAAAGGAAGTGCCTAACAGAGGGAAAATAAAAAACATCACACTCTTTTAAGAATGCAGTAGAGCAGAGTACCAAAGTGATGACGTCATAAAAATGAAATTTCTGAAATTATGGGATTTGTCAGGATATTCTGAAAGAAAAATGTCCAAGAGGCCTACTTGCCAAAAATGAGCATTTGGGGGCAAATTGTCCCTGAGATCGTAGCCCAGTTATACTCAGAAAACTCCATACAAACCCTTCTAATTTTTTTTTGGGGTCGACCCCAAAAAAATTTAGAAGGGTTTGTATGGAGTTTTGTAAGCATAACTGGGCTACAATCTCAGAGACAATTTGCCCCCAAATGCTCATTTTTGGCAAGTAGGCCTCTTGGACATTGTTCTTTCAGAATATCCTGACAAATCCCATAATTTCAGAAATTTCGTTTTTATGACGTCACACTTTAGTACTCTATTACTGTCTGATAACATTTTTTTGATAATAATTGAAAGAGAACAGAAAAAAAAGGAAAGTTCAAATCAAAGTTTGTCAATCTTCATCCACAGCTGTTATATGTGTACTGTTTCAAAACTTTACAGTTGCGCAAACATGACGGAGTGTATAATCTATTAGGCCATTTGGGACTCCTGTTCTAACCGCAAATTCTCACTTTGAGTCACAGGTCTGCGTGTAACATGGTAAACTTGATTTCAGGTTAATTCTGACTTAACCTAGGTTTATTTTCAATTCCCTTTGTCTCTTAATTTTTAGCCCTCAGAGACAAAGAAAACCGAGAATCAACCTACCTAGATAAAAGAACCTTAACGCAAATTAGATGGAAAATCTAGCAGCTGACAGAAATCAACCGAGGCTTTAAACTCAAGCAACCCTTCAAATAATGAAGGTATGGGTGAGGAAAGGCCTTAAGTGACATCTCTTGATTCAAAAGCATAAACTTGAAAAATCCATCAGTTTAATGCAAGTCCTTTGGCTGAACTCTTGCATTAGCCTAATCAGGGAGAAAGAAACAACTGCTCATACCTGCTGGCCATTAAAAACTGCAGGAGGAGGGAACTGGAAATGCTGCTGGTTGTAAGTGGCTGGTGGTTCAGTTACTTGTTGCTGTAAAAGAAGAACATTTTGTTTCATGAACTAGTCAATGAAAACAGACTTGAAAGGTCTAAGCTGTTCTACTTTTCAATTGCCTGTTAGTTATATGTATGGAAATGTAAACAGGACTCGAAGAAAAAAAGCATGTAAAATTAGGGTTATGGGGCAACATACAGTGAAACTTGTATTAAGAAGACCTCACAGTAAGTGCACACCCTGTATTGAGCGGACAAATAGGAAAGTATGTTTCAAACGTTTCTACCCATACTTTAAATAAAACAAACCAGTATTTAGCGGACACCTCCAGCGAAGGCCCCATTGATGTCTGCCTAATAAAGGTTTCACTGTATTTTACAAAGTTGTACTTACTTGTCTGAGTCCATTTTTTGGCATGTTATAATTATTGCTTTGGTGGATTGGTTTCGCTTTTATTCGGGCCTAGAAGAGATTGATCAACAATAAGCAATGCATAAAAGGAAAGGAAAAATACACAATGATCATTATTCATCACATTCTACAAACAACCTATATAATGTTATACTTCAATCACTTCAGTCACAAGGTTTTGTAGCTTCAGACAACATCTTGGGCCACCTTCCTATGCTGCAAAAAGCTAGTTGAGATGGTCTGATGCCCAACCTTTACAGCCTTGCACTAGACATTCCAGTTTTGCACTTGCGTCTACAAGAAAGGGAGTGGGTTGTTGTTCTCCAACCCTACCCTGCTTCAATTTTCCTGTGATCATGTTTTTTGCCAAAATGTCTTAAGTATACGTAGCTGTATGTTCAATTCTTGGACCCACTATGGATTGAAAGTATTTATAGAAAATTACTTAGCACAAAAAAATTTTATCACTTTACCTCAGCATTCTGTTACATTAATATCATGAAAGAAAAATTAACTGTACCATAATAGGTTTGCCTCTAAAGGTCTTCACTTCTTCGCGGAGGAATCTGTATGCCTGTAAGACAAGTTTGAAAAACAATTTAGTGATCACCACATTGTCAGTTTATCATCATCACCATCATTCCACTCCTGTCAAGATCCATGATGTGATGCTCACAAATTGGTGTCATTCGACATCACGTCTCCCAATTGCTTATAGGCATGGCTGGTGTCTCTGGTTAGAGTACCAGGAGGTTAGCTGCCTTTTCCCCTAATAGAGCAAGACAATAATTCTTAAATAATTAATCTATGATAATCTGTTCACTTGGCTCTGAAAGAATAGCCAGCAAACATATCTCCCTCATTTCCCCACGTCAATTTTCTGTGCATCCAGAATCCTCCATCCATTGCAATGGTAGGCCACCAAATAAAATCACAGATATTTTTTGGCCGCTAAATGTCATGCCTACGGCGTGATAAATGAAAAATGGCATCACACTGGAAATGTAAGGGCAAAATAGACAACACTTGCATCCTTTTTTACCTATTAACTGTGACTTGGTGGGGTGAATCTTACAAACATTGGTTACATTATATAGGTTAATTTCTCTTATGCTGGAATTTGAGTAATGATCCAGGTAAGAAGGGAACCAATTTCTTTTGTTATGGTGCAATGCTCTTAATTCCTCACATAGAAATATTTTCATTTTTACGCACAGAATATATAAACCTACAAAAAGAGCAGTTTACGAAATAAATGTATTTAAACTCCACTTTTAAGGGTGTTTTTTTGTGTGTGTGTGTTAAAAGATTTCGACCGATCATAAGAGGTTGCAACCAACAGCCAAGAAAAGTTTACAATTTTACAAGTTCTGCACAAAGGATTTCTGTGTTACTTAGACTCTGACGAGATTGTATTATAAGGAAGTTGGATGGGAAAAAAGGGATTAATATTCATGCTGCTTTGCGAAGATTTCGTAAAATTTGATGTTTAAATCAATAAGAACCTCAGTAGAGACAATAGTAAAGTTAGCACCTTTTTGCATTCCAATGTGCTCATTGTGTTTTGGTCCTTTCCTTCTTATCTGGACCATTACTTAACTAAAACTTACTTTCTTGCCTCAATAGTTTCCTACCTTTTGAGCATCCTCCTCTGAATCAAACTGCACATACCAGTAGTTGTTATGTGCAAAATCAATTCTGGTACAGCTGGGGCAGTTTTCACCAGAAAAAAGGGCTTGAACATCCTAAAATAAAATAATTAAGGTTATAGGCTCATCAACTAGTCAACATTTGCAAATTATTGAAGCCACCCCGTTAATACGGCCAAATTTTCTTTAACCCATTGGTGACCATATTAACGGGGTTCCACTGTCAAAGAAAAACAGAACTAAACAAAATCAAAATCCCTAGCTGTTGGATTCCCCGCCTACTTGTATCATTAACCCGGCAACTTGAAATTTTAATGACAGCCCTGAACACCATACATCCCATTATAAGCATCCCCCCACCCCTTATCGATCTTTTCTTGAATTTGATCCATTATGACAATTTAAAGCTCAATTAAAAACAAATAAATGTAAAACCAATTTTGATCACTTCTGCTATAGCTTGTTTCAAAGTTCTTTTTCTCTCCGGTTATAAGCCCTTCCATTTGTAAACCCTCCAAAAACCCCTTTCAAAGATGTATATAGTCCAAGGCTTATAAGCGGAAGTTTCCGGTACCTGGTTTAACCAGAACATTTAATAGTAACAAAAGGATTTTGGAACACCATACCTCCACTGGAGTTGACTCAGGAATCTCCCGCAGAACAACTATACATCTTTTTACATTTGGTCGAACTTTTTCTCCTGACTCATCAACTTGCAAATTTGGAGATTCTGTACAAAACAAAACTCAATAAAATTATAAGAGAAATTTCATCTTGAAAGTTTAGAAGCCACGTTGAAATCCCTCTTAAGGGACTAGGTTTGCATGACATACGTTAAAAAGTGGGTTATAAATAACCATGCTTGTGGGTTTATATTATCTTTCTGATCTCTCTTAGTTAAGAGACTGCTGGTACTGGTCATAAGTGTCAAGGACAATGACCAAGGAACAGCAAGGACCAAGGCTTGAAATAACTGCCTGTCAACAGACAATGTCCAACCTGGATGACAACTTGACTAGCCAAAACCTTTAGTGGTGGGTCATGCTGACTGGTCATGCATACTCTCATTCTCGCACAAACAGCCAAATCCTCATCTGTAAATCTTAGATTTTGTCTCTTTGTAAAAATACATTAAATTACTGTCACCAATCAAAAAGAATAAGTTAACACCAGGATAACCTTTTTCCAATATTTTTACCAGTCAGAAACAAGGCTTGACCGAGAGAAAATTTCTTTGGCCAGTCATCGTGTCCTGCCACTGTCTGTAAATTACTTTGAGCCCTGGGATCATAACTAGCTGCAAATTCTTCAAGAAGGTGTTCTTATGAGGAAAATCATAAAGTGACAATCAAGACTCACCTCTCATGACATTCTTTACAAGGTCAAGATCCTTTGTCAGTTTTTTAACCTGCAAGATATCTACATAGTATTACTATTGTGCTTCCTGTCATTTTGGATTAAGTTGGCAAGAAATTTTTAAGAAAACTGTACAGTACAAAAAGGGCAGGGCAATAATGTAAGGATGAAAATGACTGACATGCAGCAAAAAGCAGTAACATGCCTGATTAAAATTTGCTACGGTCCATATGGGAACATATTGATCACCATCCATCTGAGAAACTGCAAAAAAAAAACAAAAACAAAAAAATTGAAATTAATAAAATGTATAATGCTTGAACTCACATAACCTTTTTAATAAAGGGGAGACTCCAAAATAAAATATCAAGAACAACACTTTGAAATGTTATATCTACAATTCTTAGAACAATACAGTCAGGTTCCCTTATTTATGATGGACATATAAAAGCAGAAACTGACACACAGAGGACCCTCGCTAAATTTTGAAACAGCCATAGCAAATGAAGATTCACCTGTACCTATCACTAGTTTTTATTTCATTTCATTGTGTTTTTTAATTTTTTTTTAGAGGGCCACATGTTTATCAGTAATTTTAATTACTGTCACCTGTAACCCTGGTTAAATAAAGTCGCTTTTCTTGTCTTAACATCCCACAAAAAGTTTATATTGTCATCTTTATCTTTCTACTTTGATCACCCTTCAGTCATTTTATCTGACAATTTGACAACCTTTGTGGTGTCCATCTAAAAGGGAATTGACAGTATGGCTAAAAAGATTACAATATCCAGAGACACCACTTCCATACATGTTTTTGATATTAGGGGAATTTTCAGTCACTCACTTTCTTTGAAATACCACTGTCGCTTGTGTACCGTTACAAATTTTGCTGGCAAGTGATGTCAGAAAAATTAAAGCAATGAATTTTGTGGACCTTACATGCGTGAAATTTTGGATACTGAGAAGTTGTAAATTTATAAAGACCCATTAAGAAAATAAGGGGACACAAGGTACTACCCTAATCAACTTACCTAAATAGGTATCACTTGCTAAATTCTCCCTGCAAATTTAAAAAATGACAAGGAAAATTAACTTCTGAACAGGAAAATTACACTGGACATTATGTAACTACAGGAAATATCTAAACCCATCCTCCCTTGTGACTCTAAGATGTTCTCAGTTGAAGGTAAATATGGAAGTAAAATAATGTTCCTTAAGTTTGTTTACATGTTCTTGCAAATTAATTACCTGGAAAAGTAGAACTCCAACTGATGTCTAAGAAGAACTTTCAATTCTTCAATAGGAAGCTTATCAGGCGACAATTCCGAAGGAACAGGCATGACTTCTGGGGTTACTGGGTTACTATAAGGACCATAACCATTCATTGCTGCATTAGGACTGTACTGCATATTGTGCAGCTCGTTAGAAGGAGCAGTCTCGGGCCATTGATCAGGGGGAGTCACTGGAGGAGTGACAAGGGTAACAACTGAACCATCTGTACCATCAGAAAGTGTCATGTGACTAGAACAAAAAATAATTCATCAACAATTTGCCACTTTAAAAACAAGAGGGAGACTAAGCCAAGTGAACTTTTGCAAAGAATTCTGGGACTGTTACTAAGGATGGAAAAAAACATTGGTCAAAAGCTGACTAGCACATCCCCAGTAATAATACCAGAAACAAGTGGCACACATTCTGGCTCCAGTTTCCTTCTGGTTTTTAAAGCAGGGAATAGTTAGGAAGTTCACCACTAAATCAATTCTATATTATATGTAAATACACCGATGTCTAAACCACAAAGCAAATTACAGGGACTTAACTCTAAAATAGCCAGAACAGAAACTACAGAAAAGCAGTATTCCAATACACAGGGATTGAAATAACTAACTGCTAAGTGACAATCATGCTGTCCAATCAAACTTGCTTTTGCTTGGATACAACCCATTTTTTGGCCATTAAAAATTGGTAAAGCAATAGCTCAAGAAGAAATTCATGGAATATAATTATGACGCAATCCACCAGGAAATCGAGTAATTTTAATTTGGAGTGAACAAAAGGCTTGTAACAGAATAATTTAAAGCATATTGCATTCTTTTTCAAAATTTTTAAGGGCTAAACATGTAATTAGTCATCTGTAGTAACACCAAAGAAAATTTCTTACGGTAGCCCGAGAACAGGAAGGTCAAATTTCACAAGAATTGTGAAAACACAGGTAAAATTTTGAACATTTCATGTGTAAGATGTAATTTTGTGAAATTTGACATTCATTTTCTTGGGCACTCATAAGAAATTTTCTTTAGTGTTATTACAGATGACTAATTACATCTTTAGCCCTTGAAAAATATAAAAAAGAATGCAATATTCTTTAAATTATTCTGGTACAAGGTTTTTGTACACTGAAAATTAAAGTTACTCAATTTCCGGGTGGATTCCATCTTAATGCTTTCTGTCCCACAGTCTAGTGTGGTAGTATGGAACAACTCCTACTTTTGACTGGGCATTGTCTGTTGACAGCCATTAATTCAAGCCCTCATTCTCACGTGCAATTTAAAATATACATGCATGCATTTATGTTATTTTTTAATACATTGTTCCAAGCCCGCAAATAACTTTTAGATATAGGGTGATCATTTGACCGGACAAGGACCAGGTTTTGTGGGTCAAGACACCAATCTGGTAGGTCAAAAAAAGGAAAAAAGGAAGAGAGAGTGACAGACCAGGTCAAGCTTTTGCCCGTCAAAATCTGAAATTTGTTGGTCATTTGACCGATGACTGGCCGTTATTTGCAGGCTTGTTGTTCCAAAAGAAGACTTTGATCACAGTCTGCATCTATGTTGTGGTTCAATTTTATCCTTGGTTTAAATTTTATTTCCCTTTGTTTTTGGGTATGGTAATGTATGATAATGAGTTTGAAACAAAGGAAAATATAATTTAAACCAAGGATAAAATTGAACCACAACATCAATATAATTTTGTGATTATAGATGAGACATAACCTTGCGTAGCAATTTGGTTGCATTACTGCTAACCTGACGGAAATTTTCATACTTGCTTATTAAATTTTTGCTTGAGGAACAGAGAAACTTCACACCAATCCACACACGAGAGTTAATTATGTTGCATGTCCTCACTGAGGGTGTAAATTTATGTCCTTATAACATTTATCTTAAGATAAACAAATTAATCCATAGCAAAATTTTTGTGCAGAAAACCTAGTAACAAAGTTGTACAACAAAGGCTTCTATATATGATGGATAATTATAAAAGTATGTCAAAACTAAGATATTTATACATGTATGGCATGACTAAAAAAAATTAACCAGCTATAAAAACTACAATCACAAGTGATAATCTTTTGTTTTCAAATTATCACAAATTACTCATTAAAGCCATGACAAAAACAAGAAACCAAAAGATGTGTTTTCTAACTTGATTTAAACATCACACCTTAAACAATCAAAGACAGCAGCATTAGGGTTCAGAGACCCTTTGGCATTTGACTGGCCAACCTAGAAAAGAAATTTTATGAATATATCAGCTGTAGGAAGAACAGAGTTTTCTAGATTCGAAAATTGTACCTCAAAGTATAGGAAATCCTGTTAACCAACAATAAATGTATCACTATTATAACAGACATTTCAGACTATTTTTAAATAGATGAGGAGTGTTTTAAATCAAAAATCCTTTAAAGTACTCCCCAATAAACTAATCCTTACAAAAACATCTGCAGCGCAAATAAACAGCTCACACGGTCGAATTTGGGCCCACAATAAAAGAAACCCTGCCACCAAAGGTCGAGTAGAGGTTCACATTCAGAAAATATTTGTATCAAAACGGTTAACGACTTTTAAGTTAACTGCTACAAACTCAACGTACCAGAAATATTTTCTCGTTACTCTTCATGGAATAAAATTGTACTCAATTCAAGATTAATCACAAATAAAGAGCGAGTTGTGTTCTTGTTGCGAGGACAATCTATGGACTCCAACAAACAAACAAACTCGAAAAAAACGTAACACAAAACAACGATTTACGTTCAGATTCGCAGCTTGAGTAATGTTCCGGCATTAAAAAAGGAAGGAAAATATCAAATCTTCAATTAAACATGGCTAAAAATAACACAAGCGCCTTTAAGGAGGATGATACGAAAAAAACCTTATTTATGAGCGACAAAACTGATAATATTCTGGTCTTACGATCCTATAAAGAGATCACAGCTCGTTTGCTATTCTCGATCGACTTACTTCGAAGAAATCGGGGTATATTATGCAACTAAAAATATAAAGGGTTTCTCCCAAGTTTTTTTCCGGAAGTTCAGGACTGAATGGCTTTCCTTTCTAAGCCCAAACCACGGTTGCAAGGAAACGAAAACCGAGAGAAATTTTCGTGTGACGAAATATTGTAGGTAACGTTTGAAGCAACAGTACACTTTGGAGAAAACAAAGTACAAAATGGCTTGTCCAAGGCAATATGGCCAGTACAAAAGAGCTTAACTGATAAGGCTGCGCCGACGAATCTTAAATAGAGGATTCTAACGTCTTAATTCTATGACTGTGAGTAATATTTAACATGAACTGTGGAGAACAAGCATATGCAGGTATTATGTGCTTTACAAAGATTTGCCTTGCTAGCCATATTGAAAAAGAGATCGCTCAAAATATTATTAAATAGAGCCGTTTGTCATGCCATTAATTTCCCGGAACACCCATCTAAGATCAAGAAAAGGGTTTATCAGAAAAGCTGCGCTAAAAATATGATTTTAAAAACATCACTTTCGAAATGTCTACAAAATTTAAAGAATACCTACCACGTCGTCTGGTGTTGTACTGACTATACTTTCAGCGGAATTCTTGGTTTTAGCTGAACTCATACGGCTCAAAAACCAATCCAGTAGACAAGTTTCGAGAAAGCGTCACTAGAACTCCTTTGCTGCGAGGTTTCCTCCTCACAAAATTTGCTCTTCACACGAAAAGTTGACTGGCAGGAAGGAGCGATTCAACCAACACCAGTTAAAAAGAGGGCGCTGATAATGGCTAACTATCGGTGTCTTTAAAGTCGCTTTTTATGACGTGAAGCACCAGAAACACCACACAAACCAAACCAGAACTAGTAAACAAGAAAACAGATTGACTTGGAGTTACACTAGTTACTTCCAGGAATTATTATACAAGAAATAATCCAGAATTTCCTTTACATCCGACACACGTGGCGACGAGAAATGTATTTGCAAAGCAAGATCCTCACAGATCACTGCCAAGGTTTTCGTTTGAAGTAGTCGCTCACCTGGACATACGATATTCAAACAGAGCAAAAAGTGGTGAAAAGGGGCTTCGATTTGAAAGGGTGCTGTTCTGAAGCAGTTCTGGGAAACCAAGTCAAGTATGGCGAACTCCTTCTTCCGATTCCTCTCGCTCACTCTTCGCAGCGCCACACAACACAACCAACTTTGATCTCTCCCACTCGTAACCCCACTCGAGAATCTAACAAGAGCTTTGATTGGTCAAATGAAGTTCAGCCAGTACGTTGGCCAATCACGTTGATTGAAAGAAACTCATTATCTGAGTTAATGGCTCCTTCGCGCCAAAAAGACGCGACCATCCCTCGGGTCCCCGGTGGTGACACTGCAATCTCGAGCAGTTTTGCTTCTTTTTCGTTTCAGATAGTCAACGAATCTTCTTTGGTCTATACAAAAAAGGTATAGTGTATAATAGCCTGGTTAGGTAGAGGTTCTTTCCTCCAAACCTCTGAATGCACAAGTGGATTAATCAAAATCCCGAATGTTAAATAAAATGCTGGTATAAAACTGATCCTAAACGGCAAGAAGACTAAGGAAATGAGACAAAAAATGAAATAGAAACGGGACTACAACTACCGAATACGCACGTGCATACCTGAATAAATATCAAAGATTAAAAAAGACAAAACAGAAAAATGAAACGAAAGAAAAGCATTTAGTGAGGGAAAGTGAAATGAGCGGATAGCTGAAAAAAAGACCAATCCTTTGTACTTCATTTCAGAACGAAATGTAGTGTTTTCCCCCTGATATTAAATTTTATTATACGCACAAACAGGCGACTCTGAAACGGTTGCATGTGGAACGTTGTCTAACGACAGAGAGAACCCAGAAAGATGATTTATATCTTACCTACTGCTAGAAAAGGAAAATTGATCAAATCACTCTCGAAGGGTGACCCCTAAACCCAGCGAATTACGGCCAACGTAATGCCGTGGCTTTTTAAAGTACTAGCTGAAAAGTTAAGATTATTGTCAATCCCGTTCCCATGGAAGCACATTGAAATCTGCAAGGCTGATCGTTCCCTGGGCTCTGGGATCTAGAATGCGGCACTCATATCTTCGGGCTCAAAAAGTCAGAACTGGCCGGCTGAACCATGTCCGGAGCGGTCATTTTGACAAAGCAATAAAATTTTTCCAAGAGTTTTTGCTGAAAAGCCATCTCCTTCGTGCATTCTATTTAGGATTTGACTAATGTGGCTGGATACTTTTGATTAAAAGTGAAATTCTAATTACAACGGGAATGGTCTGGCTGGTCAGTTCTGACAAATGAAAGGCGCTTTTTGTCGCCGAGCCCGTAAAATGTTCAAAGATTTCAGCCTGCTGTCTCAGACCGAGCCCCTGAAACGGGTTTATGGCGGATGCAGGCTTGTCACTGTTTGTTTCAGCTTTGCTATCTTCAATAATGCATAGATCAGCACAAAGCTTAAGGGAAAAGCCCTGGGGACGAGGTTGGAAGTTCCCCCCGCCCCCCGCCCTGTTAAGAAACGAATCGTGGCGTCATTTCAAGGGGATGAAAAATCGAAGTTTTTATGAAGTCTTCCTCCGTCGTGATCTTATCGGTCACGTGATTGATCGCTCCGACCATCTATTTAATAATGAAAATGAAAACGCTTCAATCGAAGCAAAAGCATAAGGAGATATTAAAAGCAAGTTTTTTTATTCATAACCCCTTCAGCTACGCTTCTTGAATTTGCTTGCTTACAATTATTTATCAATTGCCGGTTGCGTGAACACTTGTAGAGTAGGGTTTGGTTACAGCTCATTCCACCTTAGGCGCGCAGAGGATGTTGGGAAGAAAAAAAGGCGGGAAGCGGGAACACTCTTGTTGCCAGGGCGGTCCTGCTTGTTACATTCCTATCGCCTTCCGCGCATTCTGCGCCCTTTTTCTTCCTCTCTCCCATCCTCTTAGCGGCAAAAAGTGGCCTCTACAGAGGACTTTATAATCGATAGTTTCAGTGGCGGCCGGCGGAAGCAGACCTTCAGATAAGTTGAGGGGGGGGGGTGGTCATCCAGACCCTGCGATAAGGGAGGAGGCGGTCGCAAAAAAATATATTTTTCCGCCCCTTCGGGCCTCAGTTTGGTCAAAAAATAAGGGGGAGGCACGGGCCCCGCAGACCCCTCCCCTTGATCCGCCACTGAGTTTATGGTACACAAAACTTGTGCACCGTACCAAGTGTGTTTCTCACAAGGCTTTTCTTAAAGTCTTGTCATGGATATCTGATCTCCTTATTTACTGTAACTATATCAGATTTTTCATGTTTTGACCACTTTTTGTACCCAAGCATGTCCATGAGATCCCCACACGTATCTTCTACAGTCCTTATGAAAACCTCGGAAGCATTTTTCCACTTGTTAATGACAAATGACGCATTTCTGTAAAGGGAGTATGGATCCCTCGCGGATGTTTTACTGCTCCGTCTTGAGTGTTTAGCTATCCATTGTTCAACACTCTCCGACCAATCAAATCCCGCGAATCTAAACAGTTCTTGTGCTGTATTGACAGTATTCAACGCGAGATCTTCGTAGCGAACAACTTTAAAGCGGTTTTTAAGCCATGGTGGGGGAGACAAACCAAAACGTATATTTTGAATTATGGGATTGCAAACCCTATGAACAAATTTACGAAACTTTGAATCCAGAGGTGAGTCAGTTATCCAACGTGCAGACTCTGCCATGGAATAAAGAAGAGCCCTAGGATCGCGAAATAGGAGAATAAGCTTCGCATCATACCGATCAATCCTTTTGAATAACTCTTCTAAACTTTCTATAACCTTGTTGGGGACTCGATCAGTTAAAATCTTGATAACCGTATGGTTGTAAGAGTTGCAAGCTTTCCGAAGCAGAGATCTTGTGAAAGGTAAGCATTTGTCCGGGCACAAATAGCCACTGGTTTGCGCTCTACTGCGCTTACGAAACATGCTGTTAGAAAATGCCGTTATAGCTAAATCACTGATGTTGCTAAAATCGCAATGAAACATGCTGTTGATTACTCCGACTGAAGTTTGACTGTAATTTTTCGGCTCTTCTCCTTCTATGAACTTTATTACATCAGCTTTTAATATTTCTGTGATGACTGTGTGGAGAGGCTCGAACCAATACATAACATATGGACTGCTGTCAAAAATACCACCAAGGAAAGAAGACCCTCCTCTGCCTGGACTTAATATGATGAGATTTTTCCTCGTTGCCACTGAATTTGGTTGAGATTGTAGTGTACTTAAGTTCCTCAAATTGTTGCGTATTTGGCTGGCTTCTGCCCGTGAAGATTGCTCTTTGATGTAGTCTCCTTTTTCCTTGGCATTAATTTGAAAAACTGCTGTTCTTTCTATGATATGATAAAACAAACAGTAACTGAACAAACACCGAAATGAAGCAAGAGTTTCAATGTGAAGACTAGGGAGGGTTTACGTTCGAACTGGACACAACCTCGTTCAAGGACCCTCTCTCTCTCTCTCTCTCTCTTCCTCTATCAATTGCAAGAGACGGCTCCCAGGGTTAAAAACTGGAGAACCCGGAGATATCGAAAAACATTAGAGTAGAGCGCCGAGACACAACGTTGCATAGACCGAGAATCGAACCTGCATTATAGTCGTCACGACAACGTGAGAGCGCCGCTGTAAGCAACCTCGTTCCCAGGGTGCTGTTCTACTCGTCGCTACCCTGGGAACGAAGATGCACTGTGAGCAGGTTTAGTTTGCATAATGTATCTTAGGATTATGGGAATTCGTAAGTCTTGTTTCAAAACAAAAGGATAGTGTTCTAGGACAAGGTGGAACCATCGAACAATACTTATTAGCCCTCTTATCTTATGAGAATGTTTTTTATACTACCTGCCATACCGACGACTTACTAACAAAATCAGTATCTAAGAGCCCTTATATCACTAAAAAATCTCGGAAAATGATGGGCAGTAGTGAAAGAAAAAACCGCAATAAAAAAAAACTTACACCTAACCAATTTTGTCATCTTGACCAACGAAACTTGGTCAGTCACGCACTCTTTATATACTTACTCTTGTTGCTAGTATTCAAGTGATACATTCTTGGATTGGTGTAGAAGATTGTACTCCATTGTGGCGTTAAAAAATTGTCGAAAATCATGACGTAGAGCAAACCCAAAGCGGCACAAGACACAGCAATGACAAACAACACACGATAACTCATCAAAAGGTTTTGGCTAGGAAACTTCATCTCATCAGCCTTTATCTAGAAAAAAAGACAGAACAGCGAAAAATAGACATGAATTGATTTTATGAATAGCTAGCTGTGTTCATTTTCTCCCGTGAAGGGGTCGATTACACTCTAGTTTCTCCCTCGTGCATACAATAATTGGAACGGAAAGCGTAAATCATGATTAAAAAATAGCTTGAAATATACTTTCTTTAATTTTAAATAGTGAAGGCAAGATTTCAGTGTTTCGAACGACCGTTTTGAAAATAGACAATTTGCATAATTTTTATCGAGCTTTTGGCCAGGTTTTTCCCTGATTTCAAGGCAGTTTACTATTTTTCGCTAAAACCGCACAGACTCACTGGAACTTCTGAATTGTTTTTGAAAATTAAATTGTGTGAAAAAACTCAATGTAACACCGACTTTTCACGAATCAACTGATCAGAGCAGAGTTAAATCTTCAGGTTTCTAGAAAAATTAATTTAAGCCTGTTTCAAACGTCGTGCTACTGCTATGCTAAGCTTGCTCGAGTGTAGCTCGACTGCAGCACCACACACTAGTTAGCGCGACTTGGTTTCAGACGTCGAATTTAATACCGGCAAATAGAACGCTACTGCCCTCTCTCGTTGCCACTTCAGCAACACCCCAGAAGAAACCCGATGATGTAAATTCAGGACGGATTGCTTTATGAAGGTTTGGCAAAGTTGAGTCGTCGTCCTCGATGTAATAGTCAACTTAATCATCTATCCAATCAAAGACATATTGATGAGCACTGACACTGTGGCTGTTGCCGAAAACAACACACAAAAATAAAGAAACGGTTTAGCAAACTTTTAAATGTGTTCTATTGATTTATATATTTATGAATTGAGTTCGGCACCGCAGTAGCGCGACGTTTGAAACCAACCAAGTCGAGCTACTGCCGTGAAGTACGGCAAAGCTCGTCGTGCTCAGTACACGACAGTAGCACGAAGTCCAATTTAATTCGATCAATTGAGTCCGCACGGTAGTAGCACGACCTTTGAAACGGGCCTTAAAAATCTCGGGGTGTAAACTAAATCTGCTCGCAAGGCAAAAACGTTTTGAACAATTACATGAATTTTTAAAACTAATAAAAAAGTACTAAAAAATTACTTCCTTACTTCAGTTCAGTTATCAGATCCTTGAAACGTTTTCCCTAATATTAATGATCAAGCGTAACGAAAGTAACTTTTGGTGAGGCTGTGTCAATATTTAACGAGTGTTTTCCTCTTAGGTGTAAATTTCTATGGTTACTGATTCAAATTTGCTTCTTTAACGTATTTGTGCGAAGTAGCAAGAAGTCTAGCAGGCTCTCTTACACCACGTAAAATTTTTCATGGTTAAAAGACACTGATTTTGCTCCAAGTTTTTGCAGAATTTTAGTCTGCTTTGTTTTCAAGATGCAATATTGATTTTAGCGCTCTGTGCTTCAGGTGATTCTTTTCTACGTACACATTCAAGAGTCATTTGCATTGTTCAATCGCTTAAATCATCATTAAACATCGTTAGGGGGATTAAGGTGTCATTAGCAAATATTTTCTGCTCGTTTTCTTACGACAGCAAAGTGAACGTCAAAAAAGCGATAGGTTTAATTATTACGGACAAAAACACAGCAACATGTCTCCGTGTAGTATTCTTTTTCTACATATATTTGCCGTCACTACATAATTACAACGTGATTTCTCTTGCGTGACGTTTTATAGGGGACGTAAAGCAACTAGCCTGCGAAAACAACCGTTTCTCCTCGCCCTTCGCTGCTGGAACGTTTAGCGGCGAAGAGCGAGGAGAAACGGATGTTTTCGCAGGCTATAAAGCAACGAGTAACAAATATTTCCTTCTTCTTTTCTAAACTTGAGTTCGGTCCCCAAGAATTCAGTCATTTCCCCTCGGGGAAATTCATGTAAAGTTTGCATTTTTAACGAGTTAGGATGATCGCCATAAAGTTTAAAAGTGTCTTTAATAGTCTAGTTAAGTTTTATTTTCACTGCTATCAAGCTGTATACATATCCTCTCTATCTCCTACACAGGCAATTTTCATAGTGTTGCCTGCGCTCGTAACATCTAAGACTCCCTTTTATTGGATGGATCGACGAGAGGGCAAGATGAAAAAAATCTAACCAATCACATGTAACGCTTGTCCACCCAAACAATCCCAGAAATCCTTGCGCCGAAAGCTTGTACCCTTTCCCTTATAGTTTCTGGAGTGGGGAATTGTTTACCGATTTCAGTTTGCTCCTAAACATAGTCTAATACGAAGTCACCCAGAGAATAAGTCGCCGTATATACAAGTATTAAAGTTCAAAAATTGAAAAAGGTCGTAAACTTGGAAGATTTAATTTGTGCAAATGTCAACCTCTTGCAAGTTATATAAAGGAAAATAGCATGCAGCCATCGCCGAAAAACTGCGAAAATGCTCTGTGCAATTCTTTGTAAAATTTCGACTTTTTTAAAAACGAGTTTGTCCCAAACTGTTCGGTAAATGGGTTCAAATTTTTACAGATAACTTTATGGTTATTCTCTGCCAATATTCAGTGATGTTATCAGAGAATAAATGAATGAATGGGATACAGTTTCGAACCCAGGCCTTGTAGCCGTTCGCTTGGTACCGCCGCGTGCTCAGTTGAGACTATCGGTTTATCAATAAACGGATGTTAAGACTTGTTAAACCAGTTTGACGACAAATAACTTGACTAGTCCATAATTAAGTTCGGGCTTCAGTGAATTAAAAGGCTTGACTTTGCTCCTCTCAAGAACCCTGTTTGCAGGGTAGTACGGTGGCACACACGGCTGAGTGCTACGACAGTTGATCAGCAACGATACCACTTGATGCAGAACGAGCGAAACGCTAGTCTGCTACACAGCCGTTTTTAGTGTCGTCACGCAACGCTCCTCCCCACAAGCGCGCGTGAAAATAATCTCACGCGAGAAAGACGAGACGCGGTGATGAGAGAGAAAAATTTCGCTCGGTCTACTATCTCTGAGGAAAAATGGGGACTACTCGTAGTCTACCAAACCCCCAACTCTAAAACTTTCCTTGTCAAAGCCTTACAGTTGGAATCTCTGGTGAGCTTCCGCGACCAGTTTTCTGGGAAATATTTTTTCATTGTTTTTAACCTCTTGTAAGCGACTACTTGATGCATGATGTTCGCTGTATGTAATGCAGTAAGACCTCGCCACTAAGATCGTCAGTGGATTTTAAGAACCTGTTAGGCTAAGATTTGCCAGTTAGGACCCCTCTATACAAGAACCTTTTTAGCCTAAAATTTGAAACAGGTTCTTATTGCTAAAATCTATGAAAATTCTGTGCACTTAAAGCCTGAACATGTGCTAACTAAAACTGAGGATCCAGGTTCTTAGTCGCGGGGTTTTTGCGCTACTTGGAGTATCACTCTTAGCGACAACATATTACGTAGAGCTACACATAGAAAGATATGTTCGGACCTCGTCTAGGAAGCTTGGAGCCCTGTGGTTGGATTCTTCTTGGATTCTTGTAAACGACTACCTTCTGTATTAAATTATTATAATCGAACGACTTTGTATTTTGGAGGGTCTCTTGCGGGAGGTTGGACTGTATTTTTCAATATTTTCATTTCATCAGACTTTTTTCCTAAGGGAGTCCCCCGTCATCATGTCCACATGGGGCTGGGGCAAGGGAATTTATGATAGGAGCCACGTGACCAAAAGCACATGATCAGTTTCGCGCCAAATTACGCGTTGGTTTTAGAGCGATCGAGTTCTGCAGGCGGATTTTACGAGGGCTGAAAATCTGATCATTGTTTCAAACTTTCCATCAAAGATGCCAGTGACTCAAGAGGAAAGTGAATATGAGAAGCAGCGACGTTTAAGGATTGCAGAAAACCAAGCTATGATCGACAGTCTTTTCCCTAAAGAGTTGAAGCTGCCCTCGCTATCTTGCGCGAAATCACCGAAGGGCGGTCGCGTGAAGAAACGAAGATCAAATATTCCGGATATTTTGCTACCCAGAAGAAAACTTCCAAGACGAAAAGCGAGATCTTATGTCAGCAAGTATGATTCAGATGGCGAGGACGTTGAAGACGCCGAAGAAAATGTGTACTCACCCAATACCATGATCGTCAAATTATGGCCGTCTTTGCACAACAAACGCGGCAGACGAAGCTCGAGTGCGTCAGACAGCGAGGATTCGGGCGATTCCTCCCCGAAACGTAAGCGTCGATCGCCAAAGCGACAGCCTAAACCAGCGATAGAGATCACCAAAGAAGATTTGATCTTGGTAGCAGAGCGAGTAGCTGACAAGAATTACGACGCCGAGAATGGTACAACGTGTCATCAATGCCGACAGAAAACCGACGATCTCAAAACAGCGTGTAGAAATCCGGCATGTGTTGGTGTACGAGGTCAATTTTGTGGACCGTGCCTCAGGAATCGGTACGGAGAAGATGCCAAGAAAGCTTTGATGGATCCGGCATGGCATTGTCCGCCATGTCGAGGAATTTGTAACTGCAGCTTTTGCATGAAAAAGCGGGGTCGCCGATGCACCGGAATTATGATTCATCTTGCCAAGGAACGTGGTTATAACGACGTGAAATCTTTCTTGGGCGATTAGTGCATGCTGTGAAGTTTTAAGCCGATTGTAATGAAGTTTGTATTAGAAATACAAACAGTTTTTGTGTTTTTTATTGTTTAGTTAATTACAATAAGGAGCTTATGTACTCTAGTTTAATACTCTGTAAAATTATAAGAAACTTATCGAATGTATATTTTAAGTTAATTTCTTCATCATTCAAATTTTATTAGTCCAATGTAAAGATAATTTAAGACGATTTTCACGAATCTAAAATAAATTGCTCGTGAAAAGAAGTGACTGTTGATTCATTGATGTGAATATGATTCACTTGACTGGTTTTCAAAACTCTAGAGCTTATTATGCAAAAACTAAAAAAGGCAACCTAAGATTGTTTATTGATTCATTGATGTACTAGCTGAATTTAATAAACATAGCAAATCAAACTTTAATAGCAGGTCAAATATTCCATACGACAGCGGGGACGGTGGGTGATCTTGTAAACTATTTGCGTGATTGAAAAAATGTGATATGAATATTAAAAAGTTACAGATGATGAAACCAAGTTGATTAATGGGTATAAGTTAATTATTGTTGCAATATTATTATTGTTCTTTTGTGAACCAATCGCATCACAAGCCCCTTTTACAAGCACAATTATTTACAAGTGTAGCTATTCATTTTCGTCTCTTAAACAATGTACACACCTGTAAATTACACTTGTAAAAGTTTTATTAAATTGGCCTCAGGTTTGATTTTCATTTCTTGATAATAACTTGCTCCTGCTCACTGAAGTGAAAACCCAGAATCAAGTAAACTATGTTTTTGGCAGTGCAGAACTTAATATACTGCATCGGTATCTTTGAAGTTGCCATTAGAACCTGGTTTTTATATGAAGAGAAAATTCCAGACAATTGTGGATTTTATTGTTTCCTGGCTGTCCCAAATTTTTCCACCTTATGGAAACTTGACATCACCGATTGTCTGGGACTGAGGTCAGGGACAAATCAGGAGAGGAACGTTTGCATATTCCTGATGCAGCCCAGATTTCCGCAATAGTCAATAATTGTTCCTGAAAAAATCTGTAAAATCTGGGATGATCGCAAAAACTTCGAAATCCTGACATCTCGGAATTTTCCTGACAAAGACGAACCAGGCACCACCTCCACCCCCGTAATATTGTGTTCTGGTAAGAATTGTCTTGACTGTCTTTTATTCCTCCTCAGCAAACTGTGATACCCCGGAGAAATGTACCCAATGGTTATGCAAAATTTTGTGGAACAAACAAAATGAAAATGGGCAATGTCAAAATGGTGAATAAAAACTTTTCTGCCACTTGTCCCTTGAAGATAATGCACACACAGCTAATCTACTAGCACTTCCCGGGTGTCTTTGAATGAGTGGATTATTCATATTATACTGTATATGTTCAGAGTTTCAGATGCTGTCGTTTTCATTTATAATTTTGCATATTTGATCACTGTAGTTTCGCCGCCATTAGCAAATGTTTTGGATGGAGACAATTCTTTTATTAGAATATTAGAGGTTTTGAGCTCAGTCAGGATTTCTTTGGAGTCAGTTCTAAAAGAGGAATGAAAATTCCACGTAAGTTTGAGGAAGTGTGTGTAGGGTTTGTTGTGACGTAGCATTCAGGTGCAGATCTAGGATTGATACTGAATGATTTCCTAAATGAGCACCAAAGACGCAAGCTTCTAGGGGGATCTGGGGCATGCTGCCCCTTGAGAAAGTTTTTGGATTTTAAGTCCCCTTTCCTGGGTTTCTGAGTCATTTGGACAGGGTATTGGCTGGATTTCAACTTGGAAAGTCTTATTATTACTAAAATACACTTAGTTATTAAAAATCTGACCAATTTTCCTAAAACAGTGGAAACTGGTGTGGATTCGCACCTGGGATTGGGATGTTCTCGCAACACCATCATATTGGCATATTTTTTTTGAATAATGCATCAAGTTTTTGCATTGACCAGTTTTTCAAGAATATTTGGTACTACTGGAAGAAATTACCGTAAAATTCCGAAAATAAGCCCCTCCATATATAAGCCCATCCAAATATAAGCCCCTTAAACCCTCCGTTAAATCGCTCCTCCGAATATAAGCCCCTTGTACATGGAATTTGTTCTCAAATACAAAGTAAACCAAAGCAAAAATGGTAAATTTCCTTCCCACTACAAGCTAACCAAATCGATTTTGATTTCCCTCCGTACATAAGTCCCTCCGAATGTAAGCCCCTCCAAAAATAAGCCCCTCAAAAGGGGCCTTTGAAAAATATAAGCCCCGGGGCTTATTATGGGAATTTTACGGTATTGGGAGCACATTCCAAATTGATTTGGAAACAATTTAAAAAAACTATAAAACAACAACAATAACAACAACAACAACAAAATTGGTTACCTTCTGTATTGAATATTGCGCAAAGGAAACGGAAGTGGGATTTAAGCACCGAAAAATCGAACAATGTTGTGCTTACATCACTTACATAATCCCAAACAAAACGCCGAGAGAGCACTGGGTACCAGGAAAAAAAACTGTTTTTCGATCAAAACATTGTCCGCGCTTGAAACCTTTCTTTTCAAATTAAACACCGGAAAATGATCTAACAGTTTTCATGAACGCCGCTGAGGAAAAAGAGAAATCCAAGGATGACATTGCTAAAGGAATTGCTTATTTTTGGAGGTCGACCAACTTGGAACCTCGCATCAGAAGTGTGGCGTTATGTGACGGCATTGCTAAGATAGCTTTGGGAAATCATCATACGTTGATTTTGACGTTCAGTTCAAAATTGCTATCCGTTGGGGATAACTCTTTTGGTCAGCTAGGTCTTGGTGATTTCAAACCGCGACGAGAACCAACGGTGATCGATTACTTTGGCGACAAATGCGTGCAGGAGATTTCTTGTGGCGGGCATCACAGTGGAGTCGTTTGCGCTAACAATGACGTCTATTTTTGGGGCGATTCGTCGAGCGGCCAATGCGGTGTTGGTGAAAATAAACTAGTTCATCAACCTTGTCAGATCTTCTTTAATCGCAGTGAAACTGTTCACAATATACAAGCAGAAACACAGCAAGACGATGCACCGCCGCTTCCAAAGAAGAGACCCGTGATCAAAGAGATTGCGTGCGGCGAATCTCATTCACTAGCACTTTCCTCCAAAGGAGAAGTGTGGTCTTGGGGAACCGGCTGTCAGCTAGGACATGGAGTAAAATTAGAGCAAGTTAATTTCCCTAAGCAAATAGAATTTTTGATTGGAAAAAATGTTACTTCGATTGCATGTGGAGCGTACCATAGCCTAGCAATCATTCATGGAGGGGAATCGTTTCCAACCTTGGTATTTAGTAAGAGTGAACATAATCTTCCATCAACTGCAGAACCGAAGTTAAAACGTGATAAATCTAAGAAGAAGGCACGGAAAAGTTCCAAAGGATCACTAAAAAAGAACCAAACTTCAGGAAAGCAGCATGAAGGGGCAGTGTCACCGCAAAAAGCAAAAGCCGAGCAAAAGCATGAAACCAGCAGATCACATGCTGAAAAGAGTAGTGTCACAAGAACATATCTCAGTTATGAACCGGTGTCAAGTGTTTCAAAGGATGAGATGTCGAGCCAAACTGTTACGAATGACGTACCCACACCAGAGATCTTGCAAAGCAAAAATGATAAAAGGACTGTAGAGCCACAGGAGTTTGATTCATTAGATTATGTTCAGTGTAGTGCTGATAGTAATGTACCATGTGCATCAGATTCAGTTAAAAGTTCAAACAACGAGAATTCTTCCCTTACGATCTGTGATTCTCATTTTGGTGACTCAGAGGAAACCATTGTTGATAACAACAAATGTTTCCACGTCAATGCTGAACAAGCTAAATCTTCTGAACAATCATTGTCTGTCGAGCTCCCTGAATCAAATGAGAATATTTTGTACTCATCTGTTTCACCACTGTTTCCTTCATCACCTACAAGTGATCAAAGCATGTTGTCTTTCATCAGTACTGATTCAGATTCAGAGGATAATCGCAGCAGGGAATTAGATGAAACTTCCACAGCTTCAAAGAATTCACTGAGTTTTTACAGTGCTCTGAGTAGTAGACTTATCAGGTCTGACGTTAACCTTAGCAAGCTGACAAGTGCCGTCGTTGGTTCAGTTACCGGTATGTTCATCACATCGGCACCTGGACAGATGTATTTACATGACCCACCTAAGGCAGTCACGGCAAAGATGCCATGTAAAAACTGTGGTCTTCTTGGCCTGTGTTTGTGTGATACAGATGGTAGCAAATTCAAGCTTGTTGGTGCAAACACCCAGGTATGGTCGTGGGGGAGGGGAGGATGTGGACAACTTGGTCTTGGAGACACTGAAGACAGGTGTGTATTGAATTAAGGAGGTTAAAAAATATTTGACATGGGTGATGGTTGAGCATTCTTGTCTTTGGATACGAATGAAAAATGCTGGTCTAATCTCATAATACTTTTACCAATCTGAATTATATGGGATATTACCGGTAACTCTTAAACTCTCAAGATCAGAGTTTCTCTCTAACATATCTATACATCGTAAGAGAAGAAGAGCTCCCTTCAAGAATGTCCCCTGACACCAGTTTGCTCAAGGGACATTCTTGAAGGGAGCCCTTCTTCCCCTGATGATCTATAGATATTATAGAGAGAAACTCCCATTTCCCAGCTCCATGTTTTTGTATGGAGCCTTTCAATTGACAAAATAATCACTAAAGGGAACATTCTTTGATCTTTTGTCAGATTCTCTCAGCTTATCCACTAAGGAAATGTATTGATCTAAGTCTGGAGAATCTGTACAGTATGTACATATTGGGCTTGAAAGGGTTATAGAACCATAAGGGACATTGCAATCTCACAAAGGGGACTCCTGGCTAAGTGTCTGTCTTTCTTAGGCTGTGAGACTGGGTTAGGAGGGTACTTTCCTTAGTCCCCATTGGGGAGGTCTGTAGCCTGTTCAAAGGCCCTGTTAAGAGACCCTTGCCTGGTTCATGGCTGCAGAATGGGTTATTTGGTATTTAGAACTCCAAATGGCTAACAGAACTCTGCACCAGGGACTTGGCTTTCTCATACAGGTACCTCAACCACTGGGTTTTGACCAGGCATGTACAAACCCCACCTAAAGGTGATATTGCACGAGATAATTTGCAACAATGATTTGTAGCGCAACACAGCGTTGCAACATTGTTGCAACATTGTTTCAAATGGTTACAACATTGTTCAAGCATTGCAACGCTGTGTTGTGCTAAAAATCGTCGTTGCGAATTGTCCCATGTTACATAACCTTAAGACAGGGTGGTCACTAAGATCTCAAGTTGCAGGGTAACTACAACAAGTAGCTGGGGAATCAAAGAGCTAGGGGTTACTTTTGGTTCTACTTTTCTTCTGTTTTCCTATGGAAGTAGCTGGGGACCACATTCATAGTAGTCAGGGGAAATCCCTGACCCTGCACCCCTTAATGGCAGCCCTAGCTGCTAAGAGGGTCTCAATGATTAAAAACTGGAAAAAAGGTGAATTGGAGGAGTTTACAAAAATCATTTGTCACTCAGGTATTTTCCATGCTGTGTGGAAACTCTGAATGATAGTGGCATCACCAAGTTGGCTGCAGGAACATTTCATTCATTGGCTCAAACTGCTTGTTCTCAGGTACTATATTGAATTTGAATATCATTGATGCTTTGTCATGCTGCAGTTAAAAGAATAAGGCATGTGGTTGTATTGAGGTAGTTTAAAGTTTTAGGAAATCTGATTTCGGGAAGTTGATCCTGTCTCATCCAAATAAGAATTGTCATTACTCAAAACAAATTTCATAATGAAATAATGCAACTGCGAGATGAAGAACTAAATGCAAAGAAGATCATCGCAGTTTACATGCAGTTTGCATGCAGTGATCTTCTTTACATTTAGATTTCATAATCTAGACAAAATTACAATAAGTTAAACTTAATGCTAGTTTAAGGCCACATAGCTTTCTTTGCATGAAATTATAATTTACAGTCTCTGGAATCAACAGTACGTTTTCCATCCCAAATCTATTCCAGAGACCTCTTAAAGAATTTTCCACATAATTATATCTAGTTAGACCCCTTGGCCACATAATGTTGTCTCCTGAAAAACCTGAATAATTATTATAATTATTATAATAATTAATCATTATTAAATAAATTTATCTATTTTGTCAGCTTTGTGCACTTTAGAAGGCCTGCCTTGAAGATCTAATTTTTGATACTTTTCTTTTTATTTCATTTCTTTGCTCTCCTTATTAATTTCGATTTTCTGTTCATAGGTGTTTTCTTGGGGAGACAATTCCTGTGGCCAGCTTGGAAGGAAAAAGAGTATGGCTCTACAACCTAAGAAGATCAGGGTATTATTAATTGATAAAAACCTTTTAATCTTCCCTTTTGCGCATGTCGAAATATTTATCACTCTTTTTCTGTACTGTCTAAGTTTTTATTTGTTCAATGTAGTGTTTTGCAGATGTGTTGGTGTGGGACATTGCAGCTGGCAGCCACTATTCTCTGTTCATTGGTGATATGGCTGTTAGCAAGCCTGATATTTACGTCTGTGGACGTCAACCAAGGTATAGCGAAAAATACAGAAATAAGAGATAATTCATAAGGTGTGGCAATTAGTACTATCCAAGACTTGCGTACATGCCAAGACCCTGGGCTGAATTGTTTAACCCATTCGCCCCTGAACCGCCCTTAACCGCCCGTGCGGATCCAGGTCCTTTCTACCCTTTGTGACATCATCAGTTTTAACGGTCAAGGACAACTTTCTTCGCACACGTGTGCAGAGTGAAGAGATCTTTCAAACCATACCAGAATGAGCACAATTCAGTCAAGGACACCGGAGAAAGAAGCAAAAAACCACGTGACAAGGACCTGAAAATCTCCATGAAAATCTTGTTCCATTACCCACCTACCTTTCCTTTCACCTAATCCTAAGATCCTAAAAGCTTTCCTAAAAACTCTTCCCACCAAAATGAAGCCTACTAAATGCCCAGCAAGAGAAAAAAAAAATGAGGCAAGAAAAGTGAAAAAAGAAGGGAGGAGAGAAAGCGAAAAGTAAAAGTCAAGACTGCTGTGTCACTTTTAAACCCAAAAACTATGTCGAAATTTTGCTTTCTGCGCATGCCCGAACTTCGCAAGCTGATATTTTGCATCTGGATCAGAAGGCCGCCAAGTGTACGACCTGTAAACCGGTTTGTGGTAAGTTTTAGCTCTTTATAGCATGACAGTGACCAGAAAACCACTCGACTAGCTTCAAAACTCTTTTTTCGGCAAAATCTCCAGGAGCGAATGGGTTAATAGATGTTTGATACCATTTCAGGATTATGCTTGACCCCATGGTATGACTGTTATAGTGTTAACTATATATGCCTTTCATATTGTAACCTAATACAGTATTTTTCTTTGTTAGTGCTATGCCTAATGTGGCTGCCACCATGAACAGCATAAAAGAAAGCAGGTCAATGTCATTGCCAACAGGTGCCAGTGATGAAAACAAAAGAGCCACAGCAAAACCCCAGGACAGACCAGTCTTACTGTCATCTCAGTCATTTGACGACACCAAAGAACGATCTCTTCAGCATTGTAGGGTGGAGATTGTTCGGCTCACTATGTTTAGAACGGTTTGTATAATCAATGGATTTGGCTAGGGTTAGTTTTAAGTATTTAAAGTACTATCAAGGCTTACTCTGTGTGGAAAACCATGTTCAAGGCATGACCATTGGAATAAAAGCTACTGAGCAGGTAGTGTTGGTGGTACTGTTTAATATGCTCTACAAGGTGGCTCTAACTTTTGAGTCTGTGGATGAAATCCTAAAGTGTGACCATTCAAATGAAAGCTATTGAGAAGTACTTTCCTGTGGTACTGTTTATTATGCTGTACAAGGTGGTTCTAACTTTTGAGTCTGTGGATGAAATCCTAAATTGTGTCCATTCTAATGAAAGCTACTGAGCAGTACAGTAGCAGACAAGCTAGGCGTCACAGTAGCCGGGGAAAATCCCTGTCCCTGGCCCTAAGTAAATGAATAAATAATGTTTTAATTATCCTCTCCCTTTTAATATGGTGCTTTTCAGGGATAACGAAGCAAGTAATGTTAATGCAACATGACTAGGAGGCAAAACAGTTGGCTATTTTATAAGTGTGGTTGAAGATTTGAACTCAGGAATACTGAGAAAAAAATCCAGCTAGTGATCAGGGCAGGACTTGAACTATGTGCTTTAGAATTACGAGTTCAGCCCTCTAACCATTTGGCCACTCTGTCTCCGCTAAATTGAAGTGCTAATGAGTATTTATCTGATAGGTGGGGCAACTGCGCAGTATAGCGGCTAACACAGAGCACTGTGGTTGTCTAGCAGCCAGGTAAGATCCTACATGTATGCTCTTTTTATGCTTTAATTATACTTTTTGTTGCATTAAGCCAATCTACTGTTTGTAGCATCTTACTTAGGGCGCTTTGTAAGTTGTAGGTTCTGTTTAATTTACAGTTGTTTGGATAGCTAATGATTACCGTATATCCAAACTTTAACTTACCTTATATATTCAATTATTGCTGCTTTAACAGTAAATTGCTGATCTTTTCTGACAGTGACAGGAGTGGCAAGTTTGAGATATTGAGTGAACTTGCGAGTAAAGAGAGGCTATTTTATTACCAACTGGCTCTGATTTGGCAGGCTGTCTTAACACCACTGCTTCAGTCAGGTAATTATAATAATTATACACTTCAACAGCATGCACGAAAGTAGTGTCTGATAGCCCAGGGCTAGTGGATTTTGCTATCGGGCTAATCAGTTCTGTTCTTAAGTTGTATGATGGGAAGGTGACGTTTTTCAGGGAATTAAAATCACAAAAGAACTGTAATCAAACCTGCTCATTAAAAATTGTTTTTCGTGTTAGTCGAAATGACTTTTGGGCTAGTACATGGTAGCTTAGCTAGCTTGCCTGAATGTCAAGATGTAATTTAAAACTAACGTTCTTTGTACCCTGTTTAAACCTCGCATATGAAGTAAAAAAGCTAACAGTAGTAGTTAATGCACTTTTTAAACTTGTGAGGATTTTTTATAAAACAAAAGAAAACAAATGGTGTCATTGTAAGTTTAACTCCTATTGCCTTCAATATATGTCTGGATTAGATATTAAAGCTAAAACGTCAGTCATATTTTTGAGTAAGACTCAAATTTTGTTAGATTTATTACAAGTTGAGGACATTCACAAATAAATTTATGAAAAAAAAATTATGTTGTGGTTTAATTTTATCCAAATTTTAAACCCAATAATCACATTCTAGTATACTCTTCTTACATTCGAATGCCTTCCCATTATCAAAACTAGAAAACAAAGCAGTGTATTCAGAGATTTTCCTTACATTAGAATTTGGTGGAGGGTGGGGAGGGCTTTACAGCTTGTCTTTTAAATCTTTAGAAGGCAGTACGAGAAGGATATATCCTTGTTTGATGGACTTTTGTGTTCAATTCTTTGCAGAAGTCTGGTCTGTCTTGGCCCTGCAAGAGATTGGTCAAGTTTTAGCGCCGATCATTAAGAGTTTTTATGACATAACAAAGTGTGTCTCCTCAAATCAGAAAGCTGCTACTCAGATAGTTTCATCAATGAAAAGCTTCCATGAATTATTTAAACACTGCTGGTCTGACGCGTTTTTACAAGCTTTTGAAAGGTACTGGTTGTTTAGTAAGGTTTTTTTTATCTCCTTTAAACGCTCCATGCATTCTTTGCAGACATAATTATACAACATATATAGTTCCACTTTTTAGGAGCGCTGCACCGGTATCGCACAAGTCAAGATTCGAATCCCAGCAACCCTGAAATTTTTTCAGGCGTTCTTTTCGCAACTGCATAAAGCTGCTTCTTTAACTGCGATGATCATCAGTGCATTTATTTCATGTTTTTGTGTTAGTGACATTCCCTGTATTTTGATAGCCATGAGGGGAAAAGGATTGTAACTTGAGGAATCCGTCAAAATTTAATAAAAACTGGCCATGCTTGTTTGTTCCATTTGTATGGTGTCTTTCCTTCTGATGGCGTTTCCAGTATTAGCAATAAAAAGTAGTTTGCGAAGCTTGCGTTTTTGTTTGTTGAGGACGCAAACGAGCAGCGAAGCCGGGAGCCAACTGAGAATTTCAACTCATCCTTGACCCCAAAATGTGGAAATCATCATGGCATAGCCCCTTAGAGTAGCATGTTTGTGGCAAACGAGGGAGATGACCGTTTCCGAAATTGTTTACGCTTGTCTTGACATTTGCGGTTTTTCAATGTTTATGTCTGTGAGAACCTAATAAAAACGTGTCATTGTCCGGTCCGCGATAGAGAAGAAACTGCTCGTTATTTTTACCATTTACTGTAAACTTGATGCTATATCTCTCTCACAACAAAAAAACTTACCTCAAGTTTATTTTGCGTAGGTACTCTGCAAGTTTCAGTAATGGAGTGGCATTCGGCGTGTTTACAGCATTTTCAAATGTGTCAAGGTATTTGTTAAGTAACTGCAGGTTTAATTTATTCATGTCACAATTGTTTAGTAAAACAGCACATTAACCCTTGCGTTTCTAAAACTAATTTGTGAAAAAATGATGCGGTGCATTCTTTGAAGTACCAATATCCACATACAAATTCTCCAGACTGATATTCATACTTTTCCTTAGAGATAAGTTGAGAGAGTTTAATAAAAGATCAAAGCATTTTCTCCTTAGTGATCATACGATTAAGTCTCGTAAGCATTTCTGCAGATATTGTTAGGAGAAAATTGATGTTGGTCACTATTCTTGTAACTGTTTTGTGTTATGTTTTTTAGTGACATAACGACGCAAAGCAAGGCTGTGTTGTGTGATATTTTAGACGATTCAGCACAGGTAACGAACCTCATTTACATGCCTCAAAAGAAGTTTTTAACCGTAGACGGAACCGGGTCAGTAAATGAACTGTTTGTCAACTATATGTATAGCTTGATAACTTTCAATTCAAATTCTAAGCGTACAAGGTTACAGCAAGAAAAGTCCCTCAAACACCGGCTAACATTTGCTAAAGTATATTTTTGATAGGATGGTACAGTCATTGCTACTTTTGGTTCTTACAAAGTCAAGTTATTTCTTCCCTCGTCTATAGGAAATAGTTTGGGACAATCATTAGCGCTCTTAAAGTTGTCCATGTAGAAACGATTTTTTTTCTTTGGTAGTGTGTGTATAACAGAATATTTTGTGCCCGTCTTTGTTTCAGGACTTTGTTAGTTCGGAGAGTGCCTTCCAATACATGATGAAGTTTCCACTCTTAAAGATGCAACATTACCGAGTTATTGTAGGAAAACTGCTCAGTACAATACAAATGACCGAGGTTAGTAAGCTTTTCTTGCAGAAAAATACTTCGATGGTTCGATCATCGTTTAGATCGGGGTACACAAGCAAGTCGAGTCACACTTTTGGACCGGATTTTTGTAGCTTTTACAGTAAATTCTGTCTTAACCGTCATCTCTATAAGTCGGACTACAACTACAAATTAAAAACGGAAATGTCCGTTGCGGTAAGGAGCAAGGAGAGATGGCAGATTCTCTGGCTAGGACAAAATTGAATGTATTTTTATCTTTCACAACTCTGGTCTACAGTTCATTTGTTTTTATGATACATTTTTTTCTCGTTCTGCCAGATACGTCTTTTGTCGTAAGTGCTAAAAAAGTGCTCGAAAATGGTATTGCTTGTGCTTATCTTTTTTTTTTTGCAGAAAAACTCAGTGGACTGCGCTCGTTTGCAAGAAGAGGCCGAGCAATGGGAACAGTTTATCACTCGAGATGAAAACATACAAGCACAAGCTGCAGCTACTCAGAAGTTTTGGCAAGAATGCCCTGCTAAAATATCAGTGAGTTGCCAATGGCGTCAGTAGCTTTTGTCATACACAATTTTTAATCAAATATCGAAAGTAGTTTCATAGAGTCTTTGGTTTTGCTTTTCTACGTTAGTCCTAGTTGTATGTCATAGCAGGTGATCCTTTCCTGATATATCTATTTAACCAGGATTATTCATTTATTGTGTAATTTATGTTTATTTATTTATCTAATTAATAATAAAAGTGCTGACCAATTCACGTGTGTGCACAGGTATCCCAGACTCACAACAGCCTACTGGAAGCCAAATTATGATTTGTGTGGGAATTTTCGTAAGATCGATAAAACGGTCAAAATGTACATAAACAGCTATTAAAGTATACATACCTCATAAGGAGTTGAGTTTGTGTTGTTTTCTTACGGTTTCCTCTTCTATAAACGCCATTTAGCAAGTTTTAATGTTTTGGTTTCTCACCTGCTATAAGGAAGAAAGGAAAAAACACGTTCTCCAGGTTCGTAGTGAACTACCGATGGCCGTTGCTCTTGGCTTAGTAGCCACGCTGGCAGTCAAAATCCCCTCGGTAGGGATAGACAGGAAAAATCAACCCATACAAAACTAGATTCGCAGGGGTACCCAGGGAACGCTTTCGCTCATTTTACAAAGAAGTGGCGGGAAAAACACGGGTTTCCCGTCGAGGGGATTTTGAATGTACGGCGTGTCTGTGAGGTATGCATACCTAATAGCTGCTTATTTACATTTTTTTAAAACCGTTTTATCAATCTTACGATAAATTCCCGTATAAGTCCTTTTAATTTGGCTTCCAGTAGGCTGTTGTGAGTCTGGGACCCCTATGGTGTATGGAGAAACTGTTGTGAATTGAAATTATAGATGTATATTTACGTTCTCTGTCATTGCCTTGAAACTTTTGCGGAACCTTTTTGCAGCCAATCAAAATTAAAACCAAAACCAATGGTGACCTGGCACGTTTCCCGGGTCGGCGCCGGCTAAGGCGCCTGTTTTGTTGCGCGTGTTGTGATTGGCTAGAGAAATAATGTTTGAGTTTGTGGTTTTCCCGCGCTTTTCGCGCCTACCACTTGCTTCAAGACATGACTGGTTCATTTGATAGTCAGCTCTTGTTGTGATTGGTCAATTTATTTTTCAGATTTGGTGTCTGGTTTAACGTTACTCGATGAAACAGTTTTCTCTCTACAAAACTTGACTAATTGTGCTTCATTCGATACTTGTAACGTTCCTTCATAAACAGTTAATCTTTGTGTTATTTTCGTCAAGAATAAAAGCAAGTTTTTGAACGTTTATTGTAGGAAACATTTAAAGACTGTCGAAGGAGATTGTTGAGAAGCAGTAATATACACAGCCTATATCCATCAAAAGGAACAAGATTCTCATCTCCTCTTTATGTCTTGTTTGATGACTTCTTCGTCCACTTTCAGGTATCACTAACTGATTCATTTGCACAGTCAATGACAATAAGAAATACCAAGTTTACGTCCTTAATTTTGTACCTTTGACTCTTCGTGTGTACCGAAATTGTAGTCGATCTTCTCAAAGTATAATTATAAATGTCTCTACAAAATATTTCTCATTAATTACCTTTGTAAGCGCTGGGATAAGAACGTATGCTGAATACCCATTCCTCTCATCCAAGGCGCCTAAGTTAAACGGATACATGAAATCAGCGTTTACGTTCCGTTTAAATTTATTTGTGTGGATAGGGGAGAGACGATTGAAAAACAATTACCGTACATATCTGGCCAAAACAATTGTTTCCGTTTTCCTGAAGTTAACGTCGCTGAAATATCGCGGACAATTCTTTTACCCCCTTCCAAGTTTTGGTTTGTTGGAATAATGTCTCAAATACATGTGGTTTACGTGAAACTGTACGCGAGCTTTTCTTCTGCTCACCACCATTCGCCAATTAGTTGATGAACCATCCTAGATTAAAAAATTATCAGTGACCTTTTGTTTTTTTGTCCTTTAGTCTGCTAAACACTTTCAAGCTTTTCCTTTAGCCACGGTGTGGGCTGAAGGCATCGACGTGAAGCAAGGAATCACGTGAGTACTTAAACTACCGCTGCAAAACGGCTAACTCGCTACAGCGACCGCGTTTTGTAGGTTATCCTTTACATTTTCTAAACTAACCGGGAGTCAAGAGACGACATGTGTTAAATCAATGATGTGTGATAGATGCTGAGATGCACACCCAAACATACTACTCCGAACACAGACTAGGGTGCGTTCCTTTGGGATGATCAGGATAGGAATCAGTGATCTGAGAGCACTCGGATCATGGTAGATCAAATAAACCGATGAATCCTTTGCACAGAGTGGATTTATCGGTTCATTGGATCTATCATGATCCGAGTGCCAAAAGGAACGCACCCTGGGTTTAAGATTTAGCGCCGAGTTCATGTAGCGTCACAGAAAGAAAGAAGGAAAACGCAAAACGAAGTTTCCCTCCCCCCCCCCTTCTCAAACGCCCATTGAGGGTCAGAAAGTAACGTACCTGAACTCTTGTTATTTCTGATTGGTTATCAAAGGAATGGCATCAAAATCACCACGCCGGAAGAGATCTTGCTTGTCTGTGCTCCCTCAACTGTTGACAAGGTAAGGCAAGGCGAACTGTAAGTGAAGTATCAGCTGACTGAATTATGATCCTTCCCAGTGTTTGAACGATTTGTTTGTGCGGTTTTTGTTTGACACATTTTGTCCTTTCTACTTGTGAAAAGGGTATTGTCTTAACATTATTCAGTGAAAATTTGAGAGCCGTTTTAGGACGAAGTACGATTCAGGAAAATGTATTTTTCCTTTCATTAGTGAAGACTGGACCGCCATTGGTACGCGGTCATTGAAGCCATGCGAAGGTCTAACCTTTCGGAGCGAAGACAGTAAAATTCTGTCCTCGACGTGTAACTTCCTGCTCCTACAGACCAACCCACCTGTATCCGAGCTGAATCTGCCAAAGTGTGGTTTACTTGAATTGAACCAGAAGCTGTTTTAATGTTGTGATTCTTGTTTTCACAGGCTGACTGGTTAATGACCATCAATCAGGCAGTTGCGAATGTCATCTCCAAAACAACAACTTACAGGTACTGAGTCGAAACTCTCATTGAGCGGTCAGTTTTCTTACTCTAGATACCTAGCCTGCGAATACAGCCGTGTTTCCTCGCTCCTACTCGCTGCGAAACGTCCGTAGCGGCGAGGAACGGGGAGCGACGGCCGTATTCACAGGCTTTAAGACACCAATACCAATTTACCTTGCTTTTTTTGGGTCAACAAAGACTTGGAACAGAGGCGCTCAATCCCCAGACTGGAAGTTTACTGCCTGCAGTAGCTAGGGAGGCGTCCTACACATTTGAACAGGAAGGTGTCTTCTGTGGAGCATCTTACCATGGCATGTGGCTAAATGGACAGCCTCATGGACAGTAAGTATCGTATTAATATCTCAGTTAACTCCAAAGGCCAAATTTCATATTGAAAGTTAAGAGAAAACTGTAAGTAGCTTTTATTTGAATGGTTACACCATAGGATTTCATCCACAGCCTCAAAAGTTACGACTGCATAAAACGTAAAAGTACCATTTGAAAGTACTAATGAAGACGTTTCATTTGAGTCTGTGAGTGAAGTCCTATAGTTTGACCATGGAAAAGTTAGAACTACGCACAAAACAAACAGAACTTTTAGCCCTCGTCATCTAGCTAACTGTCCTTGTTATTGAAAGAAAAGCATAGCTTTGTCTTCCTGTTTTTTTTTTTTAAATTACGTATTTTAAAAATGTAATTCAACCTAAGTTGCTTTCCAGAGGAAAATACCCTTTCAGAAATTTTTAAGGTACTAAATTATACGTATTTGTCCTTGATTTTAGTGGAGAAATGCATTGGTCTGATGGACGACATTATACTGGCGAATTTAAATTTGGTTTGCAACATGGGTGAGTTCGTAGACTCTATAGTCAAGTCCTATTATTAAGAGCAAATTGGCTAGTTCCATGCGAGTACCCGCAGTTGAGGATGGTAAAGTTAAGCTCGAACGAATTTACTGGACTTGATTCAGGATTCTTAAAAACCCAGTTAGATGTAGTCTTGGGTTAACTGTGATCCGGATGTCGTGTTAACAAAGCCTGGATTCGCGCTAATCGCTAATCTTTCTTCCAATAACACAATCTGACAATAGTTACAATGTTCCTTTGTTGTTTCTTAGTGAAGGAATCTTGATTTACCCGCCCAACTCTGCAGTATCGTCTGAAGAAAAGTATCGTGGATACTGGGAAGATGGCAAGATGTCCGGTTACGGAAAAATGAGGTGACTCTTTCATCAGTTATCGTGATTAGTTGTTTGCAAGTGTTTGTCAGTTCTTAGAAAGCCTATAATAATGTTTGCCGTATTGCTCCGGACGTACAAAACGTTTTAACACTAGATGTCCCTTTTCTAACGCGTTGTCTACAGTCAGGGCCCAGTTGCACAAAAGATGGAAAGCGCCATTCATTGGATAAATCTCATTATCTTTATGGTAGACTTCGACCAATTCTCTATTTTCCAATTGCCAATAATACACTCTGTTTGCCCCCCAAATTCTGCATAAGCCATTGTTTTTAAATGCTCCTGGGAGTATTGCATTTTCCCAAGAGCATTTTAAGACAATGAGTTATGCAAAATTTGGGGGGCAAATAGAGTGTATTATGGGCAATTGGAAAATAGTCAATGAAAGCGATTCAGTTCACGCTGCACCTGTAATATTACAGACCTCTGCTTCTAGCTCGACTCTAAGTACAATGTCCCGAGAACAATAGCCATTCTGCGCGATGATTTGTTTTTCCTAACACGTATCTGCTGGATAAAGAATTATTCAGTGGATAGCGCTATCCAATGTTTGAACAGCCAGGGTCGGGAGTGTGAAATAGGTCTTTTTCAGTGACTTATTATCAAGGTTTTACAAAGGTACATGGATGTTGCACTGCAGTTTTGCAGGGTAAGAGTATTGCGTTACAAGTGTGACTCACCTCCCGGTGTTTCATATTGCAGGTTTTGCAATGGTGACGTGTATAAAGGATACTGGCGTGACAATCTGCGTTGGGGTCATGGATGTATGCAGAGCGGTTCCCTATCCTCCACTGGAGCAACAATGTATATTGGAGAATGGTCCAATGACAAGAGATCAGGATATGGAGTGTTGGATGACATCCTCAAGTAATGGTTTAACTACGTATCACTTACGGCCAACTTTTATTCCTCCATTAGCCTTGTATAAGCCCGTTTCTCGAATCAACCCCGTTTTAAATTGCTCAGTCAGATGTTTTCTCCTTCTGGCAAAAGCCCTCCTCTAATTTACTCCATAGGTTTTAACGTGCTATTTGATTCATCTCTCTATTTAATATACCCACTTCTTAATCCCCCGCCCCCCACCCCCACCCCACGCGACCCTCTGATCTTAAGAAGTCCCTGCGTTAAGTTGGCTTTCCACTCTCGCGTAATTTTTCCGTGCGTACACATATGAATCTTCCGCGGAAGGTCACGCGTATACGTGAAAGTTGAACCTCGCTCAACTTTTACGTTTACGCGTGGCCTTGGATATATTGCCTTTATTTCATTGACGTACGGAAATGATTACGTGACAGTGGAAATCAAACCTTAGTCAGATTCCCACCTACTTTAAGTGTCCTGCCCTGGTGTTGTTAGTCCATATTGCTCACAACAATTAATAGATGGACCCCATTGTTAGGAATGTTGACTCATTTGAACGACTTTTTAGGTTCATACTTAGCTCATAATGTTGCTACTTGCATTTGATAAAAAGTTCCAATTTATTATCTGCAGTCCTACATGCGATTTTGTGAGCAATTGCAAGTGATGTTTAGATTCTCGTTCCTGAATGGTTGTCTTAAAGATTTTCTATACGGTTTTTTTTCAGGGGTGAAAAGTACATGGGTATGTGGGAGTCAGATTCTCGCCATGGTCCTGGGCTGCTTGTTACACTTGATGGTATTTATAATCAAGGAAACTTCTTGCAAAACAAACTCATGGTATGTACTTATTTTACCTAAGTGCGTGGTAGAGATTATATACCGAACTGTTGTTTTAATGATCGGTGTCTGGAACACAACAAATTGAGAGGATACTTTAGCCGCACGTGTGTGGGTCAGTTCCATATCAGAAATCGTATTTGGTGTCGGATATGACCGGATTCTACTCTCGTGTATTAGAAATAATTGGCACATTGACGTCGGAAGGTTAAAGAACATGATAAGGCAAACACTTACTTTTTCTCAATTCATGTTCGATTTTAAAAAATGAGGTATTATTCTTAATTTGCAAGCTAACAAGGTAGTTTTTGCATTTCTTATCATAGCAGTATGCAGGATCGTGTCACATTATATTAACTGTACAGTATTTAGTCTTCCCAGAGTACATCAGTTCGCTATCTAAGGCCGGTAACTGGCGGTCTTTTGTTCATTAAACAGGGTAATGGCATTCTGCTTTGCGACGATAACACCAAGTATGAAGGAGAATTTGTTGGAGAGTGTCTGTTGTCTGGCAAGGTAGTAATTTATGATTTCATGGTCGAGTGTTTACACTCGTTTGTAAAAAATAAATCTTTTTATTCCCTTGTATTAAATCCTCCTCCTCCTCCATAGAACATCATCACCATCATTTTTATCGTCAACAGCGCCATCATTATCATCATTATTATCAACGTCGTCGTCGTCATCCGCCTCCTCCTCCTTCTCGTTAAAACATTATCACCATCATGTTCATCGCCAATCGTCAACAGTGTCATCATCATCATCATCATCATCTCATTATTGCCATTGTAATCAACCATCTTCTGTTTTTCCCGGCCAAAAGTCATATATGGCTTGCTATGAAGTCTTTCATTTTATGTTCAAAGTACCACCACAGTCTGAGTGTAATGCGACAAATTCTTAAACTGGTAGGCTAGTTTTGAGACTGAAAAAAGCACCAGTAGTTCATAGAAAGAGAAGGAAGAAGAAGGCCTTCATGTTAGCTTGAACTAAACTCCTAGTAAAGATGTAGCACGCTTTTGATCTCTTGGTTTGGTTTGTTTTCAGGGTACTCTAACCATGCCGAATGGTGACTTCATAGAAGGTACATTTACTGGTCAGTGGGGCGAGGGGATTCGTATAAATGGTACATTTCATAAACTGGAAACAACAGGCACAACCAACAAATCATTAAGGTACAATGCACCGTTACTTAACATGACTTAAACTAAGATCAATGACAATTCCAAAGACAGCAGACGCTTTTACCATATATAAGAGTGAAAAGGTACAGTCAAAATGTATCTGTTTAACTTCCAACGTCCATATACACCAATATGAACATTCAATTCGCACGTTCTTTACGCTGAATTTGGAAGTCGGTTTATGGTTACGCCGGCATACTTGGCTTGGATATATTACTATTATCAGATATCCAAGGTTGACCACGTGTTCACACAAGGTGATTAAGGTCCCCAACATTGGACAAAGACTACTTCTGTCTTGTTAGTACAGTCATCTCTGTCTTAACGGACACGTTGCTAAAACGAACACCTAGAGTTAGTCCTTGCATTCCTTTACTCCTTTTAGTCTATCTCAATAACCCGGACATCTGTCTGGGGGCGCTTTCAATTTGTCAGAACTGGCCGGCCGCATTATTGCCCGACCAGTCAGTTAATGAGTTTGAAAATGACATAGGCTTTTCCAAGAGTTTTTGCTAAAAAACCATCTCCTTCGTGCATGCTATTATTTTAGGATTTGACTGGAGATCAGAGGTTTTCGACAGGAATAGTCTGGCCGGTCAGTTCTGGACACATAGTGCTAGTCCCAAAGGTGTCCGTCACAGAGGGAGTGGGGTTCTCAGGGTAGGGAAAAGTACCCCCCCCCCCCCCCGCCTCCCCTTGCTACCTCAGGTCATGCTCGTAAAGCTTTTGTTATAAAAAGTGCATACGACGCACTGTTGTAGTACAATTCTGACTTTTCTCTTTAATCATAGAACCGTCGCGGCGGACACCAAGTATGTGATTCCACCCGAGAAGAAATGGGTGTCTCTGTTTTCAGAGTGTCGTCAGTCCCTCGGATGTCACGGTGATCGTGACGCAGAACACTGGATTGTGTGGAAATGTGTATCGATTGCTTTGGCAACTGGGCGTGACTCTAAAGTGTCACGCAATGATTTCGAAATAACACAAGAGCTGATTAAGATCAATGATGACATGGAGCAAACTGCTAAAGTCTGTGATGACCTGCAAACCGTTCAAGCTTATCTCTCGAAGGTTAGTGAGGTGGCTTTACTATTAAAAACTCTTTTACATCAGAAATGTCTCATTACTCGATGTATTCGGTACTTCTTCGCCTGCTGAATTTTAAGAAAATTAGGCTAAGCTCTCTGTCTTGCGTCATGAAAATACTGTAACATTGTAGCAATGAAACCTGTGCTTCCGTAACGGGTTTAGTGCAGGAGTATAGTCAACTCTCACCATGCGGACACCAGCGAAATCCCGGGCAATAATAGACTAGTAATTATTGCAAATTAGAGGAGTGCGTTCGATGGGGGGGTGGGGAGGGTGATGGGTAGTGAGTGGTAGTGGGAAGGGGGTGCAAAACCTGACGGGCTTGTAATATCGAGAAATCAAAATCAAACAATTTTATCAATATGAATATCAGCAGCTGTCTTTATCAGTGTTATTGTTTGTCCTCCCACTTTACAATTCGTTACTATTTCATTTTCTGATTGAAATAAACCTCCGCTATTACGAACTCTCGCTAATGAGAACACTAACTCGAGATCCCTACAGTGTCCGCTTTAAAGGGAGTTGACTGTTTTTTGGCGGAATAAGGGCGTATGTAACTGTTAACCTAAGACTTAAGGCTTATGATCAAGGGCTTAATAAGGAAATACGTTATTGTTAGTTCATTCCAATACCAATTCAACTTTTGGTACATAGGGGAAGAGGGAATGCTATAATGAAATGACGTTGTAAACTAGCAAATAACTTGTCACATCTTTTCCAGGCATTTGATTTGAAACGTCATCCTCTGGGGCGGCTTGTAAACAGATTGGTTGATGTATTTCGAGCCAGTTATGTTGGAATGGGGACACACAGAAGACTGTTACCTCATGCAGTGGCAGAAACCAAGTCCTTTGTTATCAGAGTTTACGGCATTGTGCGGTATGATTTAGACTGCAAAACAGTCCGTATTTTTGCTTATTCAAGTACGCGCGAGCAGTCAAACAAAAGGTCTGGAACGAGGCTAAAAACAGAGAGCGATACTGGGAAGAGACGCTAAAAAATTTTCTCTCCGTCCTCACACGCCCTACGGGCGTGCGAGACTCACGCGCTTCGCGCGCGTAAGACTTTTACGCCACCACGCTTTACCGATTTTTTTACTGATTTTGAGAAAAAAAAACCGACTGTTTTGCAGTCCAGGTATGATTTATCCTGAGAAAACAGTCGAAGTTTCGCCACGCCACCACTGGTTTCCCCGCGAAATGACGTCTAAGCAAGCGAGCGCAAACCCCATACTTATGACGCGTCACTACCCAGATGTGGGTAGTGCTTTTGATTGGTTGAAGCAAATTTCCCTGGCGGCCTGACAAATCAGAAGCACTATCCATATTTAGGTAGCGACACGTCATCATTATAGAGTTTGCGCTCGTTGTTTTGACGCAATTTAGCGAGGAAACCGAGAGGTATGTTGTTGGAAAAGATAATGACCTGAAACTTTACGTTCCCTATTTTAACTTATAATAAACTTCTTTGTTTTAACTTCAGACAAAAAGAAAACAATTCCTTAGTGACTTACTAGATGTTAGGACTCTGGATTCTCTATCGTTGCAAAACAATGTACAATATTGTTACTATACTAGAGTCTTACAGCTGGCGTAAATGTTGGTCCAACGTTTTAAGATGTCATTGCCACCTTTTCTGTTGGTATTGTTGTTGGCACATTTGATTCTTGCACTTTCTTTGATTATTTTTTCAGTCTCTTTTTCCCGGAACTTCCCAATGAAGAGTACGTTCATCTGGCCACAGACACAGTAACAGGAATAGCCAATCATAGCACAGAAGAGAGCTTGACGAGCGGCATGCTACTGCACCCATTACTCTTCCCCAGGCTCTACCCGCCTCTGTTTACTCTGTATGCCCTGGACAACGAACGAGCAGACAGTGCGTACTGGGAACAAATACAGCTGTTAAACAAGCGATCGGACTGGGCACTAATGACGTATGTTGGTATGAAAAGGTAGGATAGCGTATTCAAATTGTTGTACTGTTGAATTTCGCCCATGTCATATGACATAGTAAGGTTTATTTCCCGCCAAAAGTCTGAGCTAGTAGCATCGCAAAATCTATGACGTCAGAGAGTCGAGTTTGAACTCTGATGTCTTTTGATATAGATTGGTTTTTTTACATGACGTCACAGCGGCCATATTTGTGTGTAAAAAATTCCTTTGGGAATTGAACTCCTTTCTTATGTAAAAACGTTCTTTTGTTCTGATAAATTTAAGTAGCTTAGGACCAGTCTCGTCACTGATCCCTTGAAAACAACAATATATTTTGACGCCCGAAAAGAAAGGCTCATAAACTATAATTGGTCTTCCCTAGGCATTTCTGGCTGACAAGAGAAGAAGACATTGGAAGTCGGTTGGAAGAGGTACAATTGTATAAAATTCTTGATTCCTGAGCTCTGCTTTTACGTCACATTCAGCCGATGTGGAACTTACCATGTCATGTTGTTTCGATTAATTGTAGGTGAAATTGGAAAACAGAGAACCTGAGCATTATATCAGTGCTGTGGAATCTTTGCAACAAATAAGGTATTTGGCATAGGAGATAGTTACATAACTGCTCTAGTTTGTTGTTAGGGTTAGACATTCAGTGCCTATTACTACAGATACTGATAACTTCTCTTTTTATTTCACAGCACAAAGTTCAGCCCCATGGAAAAACTCGCAGTTCTTAAGACTACCTTTGAAAAAATAAATGAAGTAAGTCGTTTTGAACAAATTAGAGTTTTTTTCCTCCAAACATGTCTAACCGATTATTTTTCCAAATTGTAATTTTGTTTGCCTTGCCTCTTCTTTCAGGAAGTGACGTCATTTTGGCAAGGCGAGAAGAAGCTCGTCTCTCTTGATGATTTATTTCCGGTTTTTCAGTTTGTGGTTATCAGAGCAAGGTATAAGGAAAAACGTTTAACCCTTTAAGTCCCAATAGTGACCAACATCAATTTTCTCCTAACAATATCCATACAATGCCAAGAGATTAGGTTATGAGAATTAACAAAATGATCACCTAAGAGACAACGCTTTCATCTTTTATCAAATTCTCTCAACCTATCCATGAAGGAAATATATAGAGATCAGTTTGGGAGAATTTGTATGTGGATATTGGGGCTTAAAGGGTTAAACAGTATTGTTTTTACTGGTCCTGTGATTAATCAAAATTTTGGCCCACTTGATACTTAAAACGTCTAATCTCTTTGTTTGCTTAGCTCTGCTTAGCCCTTATGCGGCGTCTCCCCAAGCCTTCTCGGTCAATGCATATCGGTGACGATCCGTGACAAACGGCCACAAATTCGAAATGGCCGCGCGCAATAATGTTTCCTAGAGACTAGGCAATTTGTTTGAGGTGAATGTAGTAATTTACACTTCAAAGAAAATTAAAAACTTAAGCGATAACAAACATCATACCTAAAAAGTGCTTGATGGAGACGTACGAAGTAGCACGATCACCTTTTGTTCAACCTCTTTCGCTTTCCAGAACGTTTTGCCTCTCTACAAGCTAGCCATCTTTTCATAACTGATACTGCTCAATATTCCGGTGGCTTAAGAAGCTCTGCACCCAGTACATCACTCATGTAACTTCATTTCTTCCTGCGCGTTCACGCCTTCATTCGAATTTGCCGCCATGTTGAAAATGCGTACCCCAAAACAGTCCCACAATGCACTTTGACAAAAATTTCGACCGGGATTTCCGCTCAACCTCAAAGTGGCGAATTCATGTCTTGTAACCCCTCCGAGATAACTACCCCTACCGCTTGACCAAACTAGAATAAATCACCCCTCTCAATTTCAAGAAACATTCTTTCTCGTACCATGTTTGACCAAGACAAGTTTTGATTAATAAAAAAATTGGATCAATTTAGGTTTCTTGGAAAGTGCACACCTACCCCTCCCCTAAGCCATTATTTTGCCCTAAGTGAGAAGTAAGTGTTAATGTTAGCGTAGGGAAGGGATAGGTGGGCAGTTTCCCAGAAACTTAAATTGATCCAAAAAATTCATAGTTGGCTCCCAAGAGTGAGGAGCTAGTCGCCCCATGTAGTGTAATTTAAGACGGTCTTGGAGTCGAGATTCCACACCGGGCATTCCGGATTCCAGATTCCAGGGACTAGATTCCGGATTCCAGTCGTTAGCAAAATTGTTGATTCCTTGAGCTGGATTGCGGATTGCAAGCAAAGATTTCCCGCATTCTGGAATTGGACTGAGTAACCTTACGATGGGCAAGGAGGATAAAAAGGGAAATACCATTGAGTTTCGGGCCCCAGAACCAAGTTTATATTTGTATCAATTGGAAAGTGGCTTTTATGCCGAACCTGACGAAAAAAAGCAATTACTAATCTCCTTTTTCTCTCTTTTGGCCGAAGTTAAGATGAACTTAAGAACGCTTATTCCTGAGTCACATACAGATGATTATTTGTTTGTCCTACAGGATTCCTCACCTGGGATCAGAGATTCACTTTATTGATGACATGGTTGACAGTCACGTGCAAATTGGAGAGCAGGGTCACATGTTTACAACCCTCAAGGTAAATATCAACGTCTAATCATAGAGCGTTTTCACATGACGTCACGTCGGCCCACGCTATTGGTGTCATGAAACAATGAAACGGCGGCCATGTTGGTGTCCAATCTCATGGGAGTTGTACCTTATTCTTTTGTAAAAAATTATTTGCTACTGGTCACCACTCGCGACGCCATCAGCTATGCAAGTTTATTGCTACCAAAGAAAGCGATTACATAGTAAGAGTTTAACTCCCACAGGACTTCTTTAAGACACCAAAATGGCCGCCCTTTACAACATGGCGGACGTGAAGCCATGTGGAAAAGCTCTATACCCTGGGTAAAAGTTATCCTTCTCTCAAGAAACCGGGTCAGGTGACATATGTCAGCGTGGAAACCAACGCATACAACGCGACTTCCAAGTGACTGCTCATACTCCAAGGATTTAAGGTCAAGCGACCTTTTGCCTTTAAACCACTTATACATGGCCTTATTTGATGTTTTTCTTTTTTTTTTTTCGTCTACAGGCTTCATTTTTCCAGATTCAAAATGAAAAAGGCTGAGTTAGCAGCTGTCCAAAGGAACCGTCCTGTCGCTGATGGCTGATATTTATTACGCTGAGCATGCGCAGAGCATACGTCTCACATAAACACCGAACGCTGGCTATGCATTGTGCCTTACACTTCCGAACAAGTAATCGCGCCTTAGTGTGTGCCTTTGCAAGCTTTACGATATCTTTATTTAGTATCCCGCCAAATGCGGCGCTGGAGACATTTAGGGGCTGTTTACATAGGGGTGGGGGACCCCAGATAGGTAAGGTAACATGTGGCGGGTCACCCCACCTATCATGTAAAGGTCATCAAATTAAAATGAGAGATTATATGGACAGACGGGTTACCCCACCTTGGCGGGTTACCTCAACTACCTAGGGTCCTCCACCTCCATGTAAACAGGCCCTTAGTTTCGAGGTCGAGATTTTAGTTCTGACCGCGTAAGCCCAAATCAAATCGACATTTAAATGGGGATATATGGTTTCAAATCCAGGAAAAAATATTTTTCAGTTTTATCCGGGTGTAGAGAGCCCCCCCCCCCCCCCCCCCCTCCTCCCTCCCTAAAGTAAGTTATGGAAATACCCGCCGGAATTTCTTATACACGTGGTATGTACCACAATCATCTTCCGCTTTTCCTGAGAGGTAGGAAAACAAACAAGGAAGTATCTTTTTGTTTACTCAATCCCCTCCATTTCGTCGCTACGCTGTATAAGCGATTTTCACGATGACGACATTTGACTACAACTACCAGAATTCAATTCGCTTGTGCTTTCTTAGTTAAATTTGTCAATCCCGCTGAGGATTAAAGAACAATAGCCTTAATTTGCACAAGAAAACAACAAACTGAAGGATTTTGGTAGTTGTAGTAAAACGACGTCATCGTGCAATTGTTCTATTCCCTTTCCTCGCTGACAATTTTTCGTACAAACAGATTTTTAAAAACAAATATTTATTCGCAATGCCGTTCATTTTTCACCGCTTTTACTTACATTTTGTATACCTTACTTAGTGAAATTATTTGAAAATTACTTATAAATACTTCGACTTTATTATCGTCATGCATGTTTCTTAAATGGCCTTGTTCAGTAAACTTCTCTTCACTAGTATTTATGTAGAGCTGAACTGTTTTCATTTCCATTCAAGGAGTTTCAAAGATGTGAGTGATGTGAAACCTCTATAAGTAATCCCTAAAATCAGCATGTAGATTCCCAACACCTTTCTCCAGTTATATCTTACGGCACTGACTAGGAGAATTTGTCTGTCAATCAAGACTCTTGTTATCACGTTTCCCTTGTTCTCATGACTTGCTTTATGGGCGTCCTCGGTGTAAAAACCTGTGAAGTTTTTCTTTGTTTTCTTGGTATTAGTTTCCTTCGATCTATTGTGTTGACCTCTCAGTGGCTTCTCTGTATTCATTGATTTACGTCACTTATGAGTTTCATAGTTTTTTACACCGAGGGTGAACCTGCTTTATGTAAAAATGTTGGTAGAAGCAGATGCTTATCTCTGCTCGGGTGTACAAAGGGTTAAAACAAAATTTGCGCCAGACTGGAAAATAAACAAAGTTGACTTCACCCTCAAGTCTTTGTATTTTTTCCAACAACTGAATAGATCATTTCCAAGTTGCTCCAAGCGTCTGTCTTAGGGCCTGTTGACATGAAGGTAGGGGACCCCAGGTAGGTGTGGTAACATGTTGCGGGTTACCCCACCTAAGCGGGTTACCTCACCCTCCTGGGGTCCCCCACCTCCATGTAAACAGGCCCTAAATTGTGTCCATTCCTTTAAAGGTGGGTAGGGGTCCGTATCTCGAAAGTCCCTAAGAGCGTTTTCACTCACGTGGCCAGCATCAATGCAAATTTACTGGAACAAAAGAAAGCGTTTACGTAAGAAAAGAGATCAACTCCCACAGGACTTGTTTGGGACACCAACATGGCCATCGTGACGTCATGTGAAAACACTCTACATGTATAAGTAACGAGTAACACTTATTATCCTATACCGGTACGTGTTTTTTTTTCTTCCCGGTTTATTCTGAATTCTAACCACCTCTTCGATATAGGCCCACCAACGATACCGACCACAAACCAAGGAGACGTCATGAACTGCAGCAAAGAGTTACATGGCCGCGCGGAGATACGAAATTACTCTTCGAGTGTTGAAAAATATTTCAAGAGTGAGGGCAGCGATATTACACTCGTTTCGCTGCGCTCACTGGTGAAATATTTTTCAACACTCGAAGAGAAATTTCGTATCTCCGCGCGGCGATCTATCTCTACCTCTTTGCTACAATTAATAATACACCGTAATTGTTTGTCCCCCAGACCTCAAAAAATACTTTTTTCAAGTTCCCCTGGGTATTACAATCGCCCCAAGAGAAACTGAGCAAAATTTCGGCCGGCGGGTGAACACGACCTCTACCAACTCGTGACTTGTAAAGTGTAAATGTAGATAGGAAAACTCTTGAAACCGGGTTTATTCAATGAACACTTTGAGGTGTACATATTTTATATTAATTGTGCTCACCAGGTGCGCTCCTCACTTAATTCACCCTACATTCCCTCAGTATTTTGCCATTGGGAGTGACTGGGGAGAGGGCGAGGCGATACATGTCCAGCAGCTTATTTAAACAAGACAGTGGCGGATTCAAGGGTGGGGCCCGGGACCCCCTCTAATTTTTAGACCAAACTGAGGCCCAAAGCCCTGAAGGGACCAAAAAAAAATTTTTGGGGGGGGGGGGGGGGCGCAACACCACCCCCCTTATCTCACGGTCTGGAATAAAAATAAGCAGAATATCACCAAACAAAACATTCATGTTTCTAATAAACCCCCTAGGGGAAATGCTAAAATACAAAAAGTAATAGCAAAACTTGTATTCCATTGCTTTGAAAAAAGACAGAGGAAGACGGCAAGAAGTAAATACTCTAAGACTTAATTAATTAATAACTTATAAGCCATATAGAGTGCCTTTCACATGACGTCACGGCGGCCATATTGGTGTCCCAAAACAATGAAACGGCTGCCATGTTGGTGTCCCAAACCAATTTCTGGGAGTCGAACTCTTTTCTTTTGCAAACGCTTTCTTTTGTTCCAACAAATCTGCATAGATGCTGGCCACGTGAGTGAAAACACTCTATATGGTTAGGAATTTTTGATGTGTGTAATTTTAGTTATTTGGAAATAGTTGATATACTATTTATTGTGGAAGACTCCGATTAAAAAAAAACATGTAAAAGTAATGATCAGGGATCCTCCTTATCTCAGTGTCTGGATCCGGCACTGCAAGAAAATATTTTTGCATAAGAAAAAGGTTCAACTCTCCAGAACTGGTTCGGGAAACCAACACGGCGAACGTAACGTCATACTAACACACTCAAAATGCCGTCACATTCACCCACTGGAATTTTTGTGTTGTTGTTACCAAGCTCAAAAACAAAATTCCAACAGGCATATGTGACAGCCATACGCGTATGCTGGAATGAATTCACCCCTAGAAAAGTATTTAAGGATTCTGGTCAATAAAGGCAAGGTCACATTCTTATGTTCCAATGTTGCGGGCTCCTGCTTCAGCGAGGTGTATTTCAAGGGCTTTACTTGCTTAGTTTGAGGTGGGTACAAATTTGATAAATACTGCAGCTGGCTGTATGAAACAATTTCTAATATAAACACCAAAGCATGGTTATTTATTTAAATTTTTTCTCAGAAGAAACGTTCGGTTGTTTTCAAATTACGTTACAATGTAAAGAGACAAAGGCTAAGGTGGAACGGTACAATGTTTTATCTAGACTGGCTTACAATCTTCTTGCAAAAAACTAATAAACAAACAGAACAAATCCAAAACAAGGAAATGTAATGTTTTCTTCCTCAATTTTGTATGAAAAGTTACAGTTACGAGTGAAGAGCACACTCCAGTACTGAATTGCTGCAGAATTTGCCACCTCTCCGTTATGAAAAGTGCCAAAATCCCGCCTCGGGTCCTCCACAATTTTCCTGAAACAAAAAAATAACAAATTTAATTAATTTTGAACATGACTAGATTGACTTTCTCTTTTCTTCTGGTGTGGTGGGGAGCTAAATTTGCTTCTTTGGAGTGCGGTAAAAGCAATTTTTCTTTTGCGTTTTTGTGAAGACAAACAATTAAATTTTTCGTCCCTTAAGAATGAAGAGACACGTGCACTGAGTGTTAACTGCATAAATAGAAGCGTCTGCCTGCAGTTCTACGAATACAACGGCACGCGCGACATCAGCATGTTAAAGGTTGTTTAAATATCACCTGCCAAAAGGTACCGAGATTTCAAAAAAAGCATAATCGTTTATCTTTTTATGGCGCCTTAAATTACTTGGATATCTTTTGAATTCACGCATATACTATCTAGTGCGTTAAGAAGGGCAATATTAATGTATGGAACTGCAGACCGCGAAACTGTAAAAGAAAAGCGCAAAATTCGCCATTTTCTAGCTCTTGTAACTATGGCAACAAATCCCATCATCCCATCAGGCAACTCCTTGAGTCCACGGCATGCGTGAAAACGCGCGTGTACATTCTTTCCCTGGAACAAAAGATGATGGCCTAAATGGTATGTTTAAGTAATGATCCGGGTAAGGTGGATAGCAATTTCCTTTCTTATGCGGCAACGGTGCTTTCCCCACATAGGAATGTTCTCATTTTTTACACAGAGAATGCATAAACCTACATGAAGTCCGTTTACGCAATAAAATGCATTTACACTCCACTTTGAAAGGGTGTTTTTTGTGTCAAAAGATTTTGACCAATCACAAGAGTTGAAAACAATAGCCTAGAAAAGTTTACAATTTTACATGTTCCCCGCATAGGAAAATGGTTGGAAAGTAAGGATGAATATATGTGCTGCTTTATGAAGTTTTTATAACTTTTGCTGTTTACGCCAGTCAGAAGTAAGTACAGACAACAGAAAAGTTAGCACCTTTTTTGCATTCCAACATGTTCGTTGCCGCAACTTGCTATCGTTCTTACCTGGACCGTTTCTTGAACTTTGTAGCGGATTCTTCCGCTGTCATTTACATTTTTCAGGAGCTGAATATTTAAATGCATAGAGTTCATAACGCTAGAGAATATGAAACTAAGAAGGTTAACTGAAACAGGTCTTTTATATGTAAATTAGGGGCGAGGTATTCTACACTGAAAAGGCGCGAACTTTGACGTCAACTCTTTAAGCCTAAGTTCCGTGAACTGAGAGAGAAGTGAGGGAACTGAGGTATGTATATACAACGTTAGTACAAACTATGGAGCAAAAGGCAAAGAATGAGTAAGAATGGCCAAGTTTAACGACAAGACTCGATCACTTTTTCATGTACAACGTGGTCAGTGTAAGAAATCGATCTGAATAAGTCGTCAACTAACAACACAACCCTGTGATCGATTTGATACAACAGAAATGAGTTCTAATTAACGAAGAACACAATTCCAAGATCAGATAACACGTACGTACGTTGATCTATTTTCCAATGAACCTATAAAACAGTTCCGCAGGGTAGATGTCATTATACCACGATGGCAAAAATTCAAAAGGATCATGCCATATCAATCAACTATTCAATAAGCTTAAGACGTAAAATATATGGTTAAAGCGAGAAATAATCTTGCTTAGCGATCCACGCGATACCCACTTTTGAGCATTTTAAGCATCTGTTCTAAGAAAAAAGCTTAATCGCAGGTTAGCTTTTCGTTAGCTTTTCACGGCCGCCCAAAACAGACCAAAAATCTCTATGTATTAGTGCACTCAAACTTTGTTTGCTTCTTATTTTTATCATTGCATTTGACAGGGGAAGGGGTATTTAGTAAAGGGAAATATTATGTATTCTGAACATTAAACGGAAAATGTATAAAATAGAACGGTTTACGGATACGTTGTACAATCCATTTCCCTGATTGTGTTGAAGTTTTAAACCTAAAAAGGCTCGACTCATTGTAATAATATTAGTATAAGAATATAAAGGCTTATACCGATCCTGCAAGAACCAAATGCAAGTTTGAATGTTAAAGAGAACCTCACCCTAATCCATGAGTGTTCCGGGTTATGGTACCTACTAGAATACACAAGTCTTGTTTATTACATAACGCTGTACTTCTTGGAATCCAATTCAATTATTTGGACCAATTTACTGGTGACAGTGGCAGGAACTTTATGGAAAAGAGGAAATATCAGAGATTGTTGGTGTTGGACTCACGTTTAATTGTTTGAAAGTCTTTTAAGACTTAAAATTGAGTGCTACTTTTTTTCGTATCCCCACAATATAGAACTGCATGATGGAAGACGGAAAGAAAAAGATGGTAAAAAAAATTGAGGAAAAACTTGAAAAGGTCGTCGAAAGTGTGGCAAGCAAAGAGGTAATTACATTCAAAACCAAACTATTAATAGTAATCATACAGCAACAGCAACGAAAAAACACAAAAAAATAATTTATCTGACAAACAACAAAGGTGTTATCAATGTGTAAGGAAATGACTTAATTATCCACTAGGAACTTTGCCACAGGAGCTCCACAAATTCAAAGTTAGGTAAATATAAATAGGAAAAATATTGACAATATTAATGAAGTAGAACTACTTGCCGTGTCACTTGAGTTTTGAACAGTTTCAAGATGGTCAATGATAAAGTTGAAAAAGTTGGACAATTTTAAACTGGAACAAACAAGTATCACACCCCTGTAAGCTTTTCTGGGATTTAAGAGTAAATAAAGTTTGCATATACATGTATTGTATGTAAGTATGTTAGCCCTTGTAACGCTTGTGATCCATTACGTGTTCCCCTTTCTCTTGTAATTCAATTTTGTTTTTATTTACAGGTGGGGGAGTTTTATAGGCCAGATATCAAAAACAGAAAGGATATTGTGGCGTTAAGGCCAAACCTTTTTAATGAAAAGCTAGTTTCGATTGGACTCACCCCTATAAAGGACTTACAGCAGTTGGTGCAGACGTATAAGCTGGGTATGTATTGTAAGCCAGTTAATTTTAACATATTTTTAATTTCTTTGTGAGAAGGAAGCAAACCTGACGAAGTTCAGTGAGATCATAATGACAGGCTTTTTTAAGCTAAGTTACTAAATACCTATTGAGTTACTACACCTATAAAAGGAAATAAATATGAAAGAAGAGCTATAATTAGTGGAATAGGCAACGATTATTGTTCATAATGTAACTTTTTAAATTGTTGTGTTCTCTTTGTTTTCGGTAGCAACAACAACAGCTACGAGAACAAGGCGAGGTTAAGCACACAGGTATACACTCCCTGAGTTTTCGTTTTGGAAATTTGACATGAAAAAGCAATTAGGAAGAGTCAAATTGTAAGAGATTTAAACCCAGTCACAAAATATAAATCGAAATGAACGTCAAAAGCACAGATCCTCTTATGAAATATTTCTTTCTCTCTCCGTCATAAGCTTCGCCTTCTTAATTGAGGGTAACTAGACGTACTTAATGGACAATTATTACTTCTTATAATTACCTCTCGAAAACCTTGCGAAATAATAATGAGACGTCTTTTAACTTATGGTGATCCTATTTTTTCGGTACCTTCAAGAGCAACACCAGCAACAACAACAAGAAGAGCAACAGCAATGTCACAAGGAGGTAAAGTATACAGTTACACAATTTCCACAATCCAAAAAACACATTTGTTCGGCCCTTCAGCCCTCAGTTTGCTCTAAAAATAAGGGGGTGGGGGGGGGGCGGGCCCTCTGGACCCCTCCGCTGAATCAGCCACTGAAAAGGATAAAAAAAAGGCAGAGAAACCCCAGAAAAATGGCAAAGAATTCGAAAGACCTCTCGAAAGTATCGAGCTAAAAAACTGGTTAAGCAAAGAAAGTAAGAGTTTCAAAAACAGGGAGAATATTAAGTAATATTGGGAAGCCAGAAATATTTGCCGAAAAAGGAAGGTTTCCGGCCAAGAGGGTTGGAATCTCTGCGGTTTTGATTCAATTGCAAAGTTTCCTTCTATTTTTTGTCCACTTGTTATATTTCAATTTCATCTTATTATTTACAGCTCGAGGAATATTTACGAATGAATGTGGCAGGCGACAAAAAAAATATCGTGGCCATACGGCCAGGTATATTAAATAAGAAATTGCTGCAACGGGGCATTAGCCCCATCAAACGATTCAGTAAGGCGGTGGGGGATCACAGACTGGGTATGTAAATAAATTTATTTTATTATATTTTTTGGTTTGTTTAGTCACCCTGACATAACATAAAATTAAACACTTTGAACAAAGGATGTTAACTAAATTGCAATAAGGATATAAGCCTGACAAAGCTGGGAGGTCATATTGATAGGCTTCCTCACCTAAAAGACGAAATAAATATGGAAGGAGAGAAGGAGTGCTTAATGTAAAATAATGGAAATGAATACAGTGCGAAAAAAGACTCTTAGAACCCTGGTGCAGTAGGAAGGGCGCGGTTGCATAATTTTAAAACCTGGACTTAAGTGCCCATTTAATTAATTAGGTGGCTTACGAATCCGTTATTGACTACACTTACGGGTGTTGCGTGGAACTCAACTAGCACTCTTGTAAATTTCTGTTTTGGGTGGTACTACGGGCGCACTAAACGGCACACGTAACTTTGTTATAGTTCTCTATTAATAATGACTTACTCTATTTTTTTAGTTGACCATCCGGTGAGTGTAAAGAAAGTGTCTATTCGTTTCGAACACTTAAGACTGACTCTCATTCAATTAGAGATCGCATGCAATCGTTCATTATAGGTTAAAACAAGAGTCGGAATTGTTATTCGACAGGAGAACAATTAGTAATCGTTGTGGATATACAGTTTCTGTCTTAAGTAAGGGTTCGGTTGTAAAATGTCTTTTTCAGTTATCATTGTGGCTGTCCTATTTTGTCTGCAAAGATTTGCATTTTTTTATAGCAATCCTAAAAGTCCGAGAGATTCTACCCAATCTCTGTAAACTGTTCGTTTACCTTTACGTGTAATTAAATACCTGAATATGTTTGAAATGTTTTAAGTTGTGAAAAATCTATAAAAATGACATTCAGGCCCCCCCGGGGGGGGGGGGATTCTATCTAAAGAAGACCTTTCAAGGGTGTCGTGGAAGTTAATTGCGGAGCCCGAGTCACTTAGAATGTTAATGACGTAGAGTTAACAGTTAATAAATAAAGAAAGAAGAGGAAAAAAGTATAAAGAGAATAAAAAAAATAATTTGTGTCATTAGAATACCTTTTTGTCTCGTTGGTATTCAGTGTTAAACTCCATCATTCACCGAGCTTACACGACCATCCCACGGAACTATATATTACCATAGGTCTCCAACAACACAATATGGATAAAATGTAATATTAGCCGCAAATTATTTTGTTGTTGTTTTTTCACGTCATGCTTTTTGTTTCCGATTGCAGGACAACTTAAGGCAAAACAAAGGTTTGTGTCTCCAAAGAGTGCAAACTACACAGAAGAGATCAAGCTTTGGCCAAGTTAAACGCCGACATCTATACTTTTCTTTAATGTATAACATGCCCAAAGATAGAAATTGGTCTGAATCGATTCGACGGAAATGACTCTAATTGGCGGTAACTTCAATCTGAGATCAGATCGACGTTCAAGACTAGTAATCACTTCAACAAACCAGAAATCAAATCTCTGTTCTTATCACGATGGCTTGAAATTAAAAGGATCATGCCATCATGACTAGCACTGATCAATGTTTCCACAATCAATTATTAACTTACAAATGCGGGGGTATTCCTTAGGAGTTCGGGGTGGGGCTGTGTTATCCAACTCTCCAAACCCAGACCCTTGTCTAATTTTAAGACGCTCTTTCTAGTGGTATTGCCGGAGTTTCCCTCACTTGTGCATGTCAATAGTTGAAAAAACCGGGCAAGGGTCTAATGAGTAACTAGACTATCATGCGACGATCGATATTTATATCGATCTTCTTTTTGCAGAGGCAAGTACAGCAACAACAACAGCAACAAGTAATGCAAGAAGACCTGCAGCAAGAGGTAGAGATATTAAAAGGAAACAGTTTCACTCTCCCTGAGTTCGCGTTTTCAAAATTTGATATAAAAGGTCATATAAAGCAGATTCAAATTGAACATATAACGAAGAGTCAAATTATGCAGGAGATGGCACAGTTCATAAAACACTTCTATTTTTTCTCCGGGGGGGGGATATTTCTAACAATTCGTTGCTGGGGGTGCCGTCCTACTTTTCAAATCCTGACCAAAGACCCTATTTCAGACCAATATTTATCCTTACCTCTTGAAAATACTGGAGAAATAATGATAATGTAACTTTTTAAATTGTTGTGTTCTGTTTGTTTTCGGTAGCAACAACAACAACAGCTACAACGACAAGTCGAGTTTAAGCACACAGGTATACACTCCCTGAGTTTTCGCTTTGGAAATTTGACATCAAACAGCAATTAAGAAGAGTCAAATTGTAAGAGATTTAAACCCAGTCACAAAATATAAAACGAAATGAACGTCGAAACCACAGATCCTCTTATAAAATCTTTCTTTCTCTCTCCGTCATAAGCTTCGTCTTCTCAATTGAGGGTGACTAGACTTACTTAATGGGCAGTCATTACTCCTTATAATTACCACTCCAAAACCTTGCGAAATAATAATGATACGTCTTTTAACTTGTGGTGATCCTATTTTTTCAGTACCTTTAAAAGCAACACCAACAACAACAAGAACAGCAACAGCAATGTCACAAGGAGGTAAAGTATACAGTTACACAATTTCCACAATTCAAAAAAAACATTTGTTCGGCCCTTCAGCACTCAGTTTGCTCTAAAAATAAGGGGGGGGGGGGGGGCGGGCCCTCTGGACCCCTCCGCTGAATCAGCCACTGAAAAGGATAAAAAAAAGGTAGAGAAACCCCAGAAAAACGGCAAAGAATTCGAAAGACCTCTCGAAAGTATCGAGCTAAAAAACTGGTTAAGCAAAGAAAGTAAGAGTTTCAAAAACAGGGAGAATATTAAGTAATATCGGGAAGCCAGAAATATTTGCCGAAAGAGGAAGGTTTCCGACCAAGAGGGTTGGAATCTCTGCGGTTTTGATTCAATTGCAAAGTTTCCTTCTATTTTTTGTCCACTTGTTATATTTCAATTTCATCTTATTATTTACAGGTCGAGGAATATTTATGAATGAATGTGGCAGGCGACAAAAAAAATATCGTGGCCATACGGCCAGGTATTTTAAATAAGAAATTGCTGCAACGGGGCATTAGCCCCATCAAACGATTCAGTAAGGCGGTGGGGGATCACAGACTGGGTATGTAAATAAATTTATTTTATTATATTTTTTGGTTTGTTTAGTCACCCTGACATAACATAAAATTAAACACTTTGAACAAAGGATGTTAACTAAATTGCAATAAGGATATAAGCCTGACAAAGCTGGGGAGGGGGGGGGGGGGGGGGGGTGAATCAGTCACTGTAAAGGATAAAAAACGGCAGAGAAACCCCAGAGAAACGGCAAAGAATTCGAAAGACCTCTCGAAAGTATCGAGCTAAAAAACTGTTAAGCAAAGAAAGTAAGAGTTTCAAAAACAGGGAGAATATTAAGTAATATCGGGAAGCCAGAAATATTTGCCGAAAAAGGAAGGTTTCCGACCAAGAGGGTTGGAATCTCTGCGGTTTTGATTCAATTGCAAAGTTTCCTTCTATTTTTTGTCCACTTGTTATATTTCAATTTCATCTTATTATTTACAGGTCGAGGAATATCTGAGAATGAATGTGACAGGCGACAAAAAAAATATCGTGGCCATACGGCCAGGCATCTTAAATAAAACGTTGCTGCAACGGGGCATTAGCCCCATCAAACGATTTAGTAAGGCGGTGGGGGATCACAAACTGGGTATGTCAATCAATTTATTTTATTATATTTTTTGGTTTGTTTAGTCACCCTGACATAACAGCCTCATCTGTATGACTGAACCAAATAGCAGACGTCTATATCTCACAATGTAACCAGAGTCAAATTTTGTATTTAATTTTCCGACGTTCGAAGATTAAGGTACAATAATTACTCCTTAAGGTTGATTTTTGGTCCGACAATAGTAGTTATGTCTCCTTGTAAACAAAAATAGAAACTATTATTGTTGCTTTTGCTATGCGACCATGTCTTTTTAAGAAACGAAAGCGTTATCTGTAGCTTTCAACTCCAGTCCCTGGTGTCGTCTTTAACAGACTGTCTCAGTCTCAGTAAGCCTTTTCCTCCTCACCTGTTCATCTGTGTTCACTTGATATTTTTAGTATTAAAGATCTGGTATTTTTTCACAGATGACGAGGAAGAAATAAAACAATTAAAGGAGGAGGTTGGGGAATTAAGAAGCGAATAAAAAGACCTGAGGGGTAAGTTGCAGACTGATTTAGCATCACGTCTACTGTAGCGCGTGTATCGTACTTGCCTTCGCACGCCTGAATTACATGAAAAAATATCCTCTGTTATGATAAAGCAGATAAAGATTGTCCACAATAATTTGATGGATTAAAATGGGCCTAGGCCTGTGCAAGCTAGCCCTGCAATGATCAATATTACACTGGTTTATATAAAATTGGACTCGATTACCAACCGCTATTTTCCTTAAATAAGCCCACAATTGCAAAGATCTAAGACTGTAACTGGAAGAGCGTTGGAAGTGGAACCTATGCTTGCTTTGCAGTGACATGTGCAAGTTTTAAGTTCTGTTTAAATAGCGTGCTAAAACATGCTAAAAGAGTTTACTTTGAACAATACAAAAATTGTCGAGTTATCTCTGGTTTACTGATTCTTGCAAAAACTTCTATTTGCAGATTCCATTAAGGAGAAAGAAAGGGAGGAGTTCCAAAAAATGAAAAGAAAAAAAAGAAAAATTGACTCTGATATCTGCAACGTCGACCAGACCAATTATCTCAAAGTAATTTGGTAGAAGATAAAATTTATCTTTAAAACAAAGAGAAACTCCTCCAAACGAAAAACAATGTAGCATGGTCGTAGAAGTAGGTGGACTGGGAAGGCCTGTCCCTTCTGTGAATGTGCCCTTCCGTGCTTTTGCTACCCACACATTAACGTTTTTTGGGGAAAAATCTATTTAAGCAGTCTAAAAAATATTTTAAAAGTGTTAATTCCAGTTGACCAGTCCTGCTGTTTATTTAGTTAACTTTGTTCCTACCGGAGCCTGTGCAGTAGCCCAAAACCGGCTTCATTGTTGGTGTCTCCGTGACATATTAGGCCCATGAACTATTATAAATCGCTTAATATACTTAATCATGATTTAGCTATGTAGATTTTTCCTTATTCCGTTTAGAAGGTATTACGATGTTTCAATGCTACATCACCATCGTACATTGTTTTTTGTTAAATATACCGTAAAATTCCAAAAATAAGCCCCGGAGGTTATATTTTTCAGTCATGTTTGGTATTTTGTTTTATTTTCAGGCTCAAAAAAGAAAGAGCAACAGAGATTTTTAACCCCCTCAGGGTTAAAACCAAGAAGCTGTGTGCACATCAAAGGGGAGTTTCTAAAACCGGAAACTCTTTTTAAATTGGACAAAGGTAATTTATGTTTAAAAAAGGCTCAAGAAAAGTACTTGTATGAGGGTTGATTTCCAGTGTCGCGTAATTTTTACGTGCCTACGTGCGTAAAATTACGTTCGCAAATAAAATGGAGGCAAAGCTGCGTACATATCAAGGGGGAGTTTGTAAAACCGGAAACTCTTTTTAAACTGGACAAAGGTAATTTATGTAAAAAAAAGGCTTATTTCCAGCGGCAGACAAATCTTCAGTGAAGAGCGTGCGTGAAGGTAAAGTATGCCAAATAATACTTTCCGAAATAAGTTTTTAGAGTTTCTAAATAAGGGGACTGATTCGTTTTGTGTATAATTAAACTCTTCACACTAGTTTCGTCAGGCGGAAAAATTCATTTCAAGACGTAGAACATTCATCATTTTACGCTATGGAAAATTTTGTATTTGAACAAGAGAAATTCTCTCTTGATTTAAAGCATTTTCGATGACAACAACAACAACAACAAGAACAGCAACAAGTAATGCAAGAAGACCTGCAGCAACAGGTAGAGATATTAAAAGGAAACAGTTTCACTATCCCTGATTTCGCGTTTTGAAAAGTAATGTTAGTGGTAATATTATCTACGAGTTATTTTTTCTTCACTATTCCATTTATGGCCTGTAATATTAATTTTTGGTGGTAATACTCTCTACAAGTTATTATTCCTTCCCTATTTCATTTTTGGTACTAACATTAATTTTTGGTAGAAATATTAAATAAATATTAAATATCAAATAAAATAATAGTAAATATTTCGAATAATAATTTAACATCATATTAAGCAGTACATCCTGGAATTTTAGTAGCCATATTTTCTATTAGTTATTATACCGTGGTCATTGTAACATGTAGAATGGAGCAATGGCTGCTGCTGTTTCCAAGTGTTATTTTTCAATAATTGTCATACATTTGTTATTCTTTTTTCTCTTCAGACACGACAATTTGTCAGAGTAAATTTGAGACGATGTGGGTCAAAGTCCAATAAAAATTTGGGGCAACGGTATTCTACTTAAAAGGCGGGAAATTTGAAACCACAGTTATGAACTCGGAAGCATGCTTCAGTTCATAACAAAATTTAAAGTCAATCTTGAGCCAATGTTGGGTTGATTTTTGTGGCGAAGACAAGAGAAGGTTTGATTTTAGTAAGGTAAGTACAGCTTTGAATTGGAATCTTTACCATAAGTCAATTTGAGTAGCGTTAGTGCAAACTACACAGATGAGACCAAGGTTTGGCCAAGTTAAACGCCGACATCTATTTTTTTCTTTAATGTATAACATGTTCAAAGATAGAAATTGGTCGGAATCGATTCGACAGAAATGACTCTAATTGGTAGTAACTTCAATCTGAGATCACAACCTCTTGAAAAGACTAGATAAATAATGATAATGTAACTTTTTAAATTGTTGTGTTCTCTTTGTTTTCGGTAGCAACAACAACAACAGCTACAACAACAAGGCGAGGTTAAGCACACAGGTATACACTCCCTGAGTTTTCGCTTTGGAAAGTTGACATCAAACAGCAATTAAGAAGAGTCAAATTGTAAGAGATTTAAACCCAGTCACAAAATATAAATCGAAATGAACGTCAAAAGCACAGATCCTCTTATGAAATCTTTCTTTCTCTCTCCGTTATAAACTTCGTCTTCTTAATCGAGGGTAACTAGACGTACTTAATGGACAATTATTACTTCTTATAATTACCTCTCGAAAACCTTGCGAAATAATAATGATACGTCTTTAACTTGTGGTGATCCTATTTTTTCAGTACCTTCAAGAGCAACACCAGCAACAACAACAAGAAGAGCAACAGCAATGTCACAAGGAGGTAAAGTATACAGTTACACAATTTCCACAATCCAAAAAACACATTTGTTCGGCCCTTCAGCCCTCAGTTTGCTCTAAAAATAAGGGGGTGGGGGGGGGGGGGGGGGGGGGCCCTCTGGACCCCTCCGCTGAATCAGCCACTGAAAAGGATAAACAAAAAAGGCAGAGAAACCCCAGAAAAACGGCAAAGAATTCGAAAGACCTCTCGAAAGTATCGGGCTAAAAAACTGGTTAAGCAAAGAAAGTAAGAGTTTCAAAAACAGGGAGAATATTAAGTAATATCGGGAAGCCAGAAATATTTGCCGAAAAAGGAAGGTTTCCGACCAAGAGGGTTGGAATCTCTGCGGTTTTGATTCAATTGCAAAGTTGCCTTCTACTTTTTGTCCACTTGTTATATTTCAATTTCATCTTATTATTTACAGGTCGAGGAATATCTGAGAATAAATGTGGCAGGCGACAAAAAAAATATCGTGGCCATACGGCCAGGTATCTTAAATAAGAAATTGCTGCAACGGGGCATTAGCCCCATCAAACGATTTAGTAAGGCGGTGGGGGATCACAAACTGGGTATGTGAATCAATTTATTTTATTATATTTTTTGGTTTGTTTAGTCACCCTGACATAACATAAAATTAAACACTTTGAAGAAAGGATGTTATCTAAATTGCAATAAGGATATAAGCCTGACAAAGCTGGGAGGTCATATTGATAGGCTTCCTCACCTAAAAGACGAAATAAATATGGAAGGAGAGAAGGAGTGCTTAATGTAAAATAATGGAAATGAATACAGTGCGAAAAAAGACTCTTAGAACCCTGGTGCAGTAGGAAGGGCGCGGTTGCATAATTTTAAAACCTGAACTTAAGTGCCCATTTAATTGATTAGGTCGCTTACGAATCCGTTATTGACTACACTTACGGGTGTTGCGTGGAACTCAACTAGCACTCTTGTAAATTTCTGTTTTGGGTGGTACTACGGGCGCACTAAACGGCACACGTAACTTTGTTATAGTTCTCTATTAATAATGACTTACTCTATTTTTTTAATTGACCATCCGGTGAGTGTAAAGAAAGTGTCTATTCGTTTCGAACACTCAAGACTGACTCTCGTTCAATTAGAGATCACATGCAATCGTTCATTATAGGTTAAAACAAGAGTCGGAATTGTTATTCGACAGGAGAACAATTAGTAATCGTTGTGGATATACAGTTTCTGTCTTAAGTAAGGGTTCGGTCGTAAAATGTCTTTTTCAGTTATCATTGTGGCTGTCCTATTTTGTCTGCAAAGATTTGCATTTTTTTATAGCAATCCTAAAAGTCCGAGAGATTCTACCCAATCTCTGTAAACTGTTCGTTTACCTTTACGTGTAATTAAATACCTGAATAGGTTTGAAATGTTTTAAGTTGTGAAAAATCTATAAAAATGACATTCAGGCCCCCCCCCGGGGGGGGGGGATTCTATCTGTAGAAGACCTTTCAAGGGTGTCGTGGAAGTTAATTGCGGAGCCCGAGTCACTTTGAATGTTAAGGACGTAGAGTTAACAGTTAATAAATAAAGAAAGAAGAGGAAAAAAGTATAAAGAGAATAAAAAAAATAATTTGTGTCATTAGAATACCCTTTTGTCTCGTTGGTATTCAATGTTAAACTCCATCATTCACCAAGCTTACACGACCATCCCACGGAACTATATATTACCATAGGTCTCCAACAACACAATATGGATAAAATGTAATATTAGCCGCAAATTATTTTGTTGTTGTTTTTTCACGTCATGCTTTTTGTTTCCGATTGCAGGACAACTTAAGGCAAAACAAAGGTTTGTGTCTCCAAAGAGTGCAAACTACACAGAAGAGATCAAGGTTTGGCCAAGTTAAACGCCGACATCTATACTTTTCTTTAATGTATAACATGCCCAAAGATAGAAATTGGTCTGAATCGATTCGACGGAAATGACTCTAATTGGCGGTAACTTCAATCTGAGATCAGATCGACGTTCAAGACTAGTAATCACTTCAACAAACCAGAAATCAAATCTCTGTTCTTATCACGATGGCTTGAAATTAAAAGGATCATGCCATCATGACTAGCACTGATCAATGTTTCCACAATCAATTATTAACTTACAAATGCGGGGGTATTCCTTAGGAGTTCGGGGTGGGGCTGTGTTATCCAACTCTCCAAACCCAGACCCTTGTCTAATTTTAAGACGCTCTTTCTAGTGGTATTGCTGGAGTTTTCCTCACTTGTCCATGACAAAAGTTGAAAAAACCGGGCAAGGGTCTAATGGGTAACTAGACTATCATGCGACGATCGATATTTATATCGATCTTCTTTTTGCAGAGGCAAGTACAGCAACAACAACAACAAGTAATGCAAGAAGACCTGCAGCAAGAGGTGGAGATATTAAAAGGAAACAGTTTCACTCTCACTGAGTTCGCGTTTTCAAAATTTGATATAAAAGGTCATATAAAGCAGATTCAAATTGAACATATAACGAAGAGTCAAATTATGCAGGAGATGGCACAGTTCATAAAACACTTCTATTTTTTCTCCGGGGGGGGGTATTTCTAGCAATTCGTTGCTGGGGGTGCCGTCCTACTTTTCAAATCCTGACCAAAGACCCTATTTCAGACCAATATTTATCCTTACCTCTTGAAAATACTGGAGAAATAATGATAATGTAACTTTTTAAATTGTTGTGTTCTCTTTGTTTTCGGTAGCAACAACAACAACACCTACAACAACAAGGCGAGTTTAAGAACACAGGTATACACTCCCTGAGTTTTCGCTTTGGAAATTTGACATCAAACAGCAATTAAGAAGAGTCAAATTGTAAGCGATTTAAACCCAGTCACGTCTTTAACTTGTGGTGATCCTATTTTTTCAGTACCTTTAAGAGCAACACCAGCAACAACAACAACAACAAGAACAGTAACAGCAATGTCACAAGGAGGTAAAGTATACAGTTACACAATTTCCACAATCCCAAAAAAACATTTGTTCGGCCCTTCAGCCCTCAGTTTGCTCTAAAAATAAGGGGGAGGGGGGGGGGGGGAGCCTTTTGGACCCCTCCGCTGAATGTGTCACTGAAAAGGATAAAAAAAAGGCAGAGAAACCCCAGAAGACCTCTCGAAAGTATCGGGCTAAAAAACTGGTTAAGCAAAGAAAGTAAGAGTTTCAAAAACAGGGAGAATATTAAGTAATATCGGGAAGCCAGAAATACCTGCCGAAAAAGGAAGGTTTCCGGCCAAGAGGGTTGGAATCTCTGCGGTTTCGATTCAATTGCAAAGTTGCCTCATCTGTATAACTGAGCCAAATAGCAGACGTCTATATCTCACAATGTAACCAGAGTCAAATTTTGTATTTAATTTTACGACGTTCGAAGATTAAGGTACAATAATTACTCCTTAAGGTTGATTTTTGGTCCGACAATAGTAGTTATGTCTCCTTGTAAACAAAAATAGAAACTATTATTGTTGCTTTTGCTATACGACCATGTCTTTTTTAGAAACGAAAGCGTTATCTATAGATTTCAACTCCAGTCCCTGGTGTCGTCTTTACCAGACTGTCTCAGTCTCAGTAAGCCTTTCCCCCTCACCTGTTCATCTGTGTTCACTTGATATTTTTAGTATTAAAGATCTGGTATTTTTTCACAGATGATGAGGAAGAAATAAAACAATTAAGGGAGGAGGTTGGGGAATTAAGAAGGGAATAAAAAGACCTGAGGGGTAAGTTGCAGACTGATTTAGCATCACGTCTACTGTAGCGCGTGTATCGCGCTTGCCTTCGCACGCCTGAATTACATGAAAAAGTATCCTCTGTTATGATAAAGCAGATAAAGATTGTCCACAATAATTTGATGGATTAAAATGGGCCTAGGCCTGTGCAAGCTAGCCCTGCAATGATCAATATTACACTGGTTTATATAAAATTGGACTCGATTACCAACCGCTATTTTCCTTAAATAAGCCCACAATTGCAAAGATCTAAGACTGTAACTGGAAGAGCGTTGGAAGTGGAACCTATGCTTGCTTTGCAGTGACATGTGCAAGTTTTAAGTTCTGTTTAAATAGCGTGCTAAAACATGCTAAAAGAGTTTACTTTGAACAATACAAAAATTGTCGAGTTATCTCTGGTTTACTGATTCTTGCAAAAACTTCTATTTGCAGATTCCATTAAGGAGAAAGAAAGGGAGGAGTTCCAAAAAATGGAAAGAAAAAAAAGAAAAATTGACTCTGATATCTGCAACGTCGACCAGACCAATTATCTCAAAGTAATTTGGTAGAAGATAAAATTTATCTTTAAAACAAAGAGAAACTCCTCCAAACGAAAAACAATGTAGCATGGTCGTAGAAGTAGGGGGACTGGGAAGGCCTGTCCCTTCTGTGAATGTGCCCTTCCGTGCTTTTGCCACCCACACATTAACGTTTTTTGGGGAAAAATCTATTTAAGCAGTCTAAAAAATATTTTAAAAGTGTTAATTCCAGTTGACCAGTCCTGCTGTTTATTTAGTTAACTTTGTTCCTACCGGAGCCTGTGCAGTAGCCCAAAACCGGCTTCATTGTTGGTGTCTCCGTGACATATTAGGCCCATGAACTATTATAAATCGCTTAATATACTTAATCATGATTTAGCTATGTAGATTTTTCCTTATTCCGTTTAGAAGGTATTACGATGTTTCAATGCTACATCACCATCGTACATTGTTTTTTGTTAAATATACCGTAAAATTCCAAAAATAAGCCCCGGAGGTTATATTTTTCAGTCATGTTTGGTATTTTGTTTTATTTTCAGGCTCAAAAAAGAAAGAGCAACAGAGATTTTTAACCCCCTCAGGGTTAAAACCAAGAAGCTGTGTGCACATCAAAGGGGAGTTTCTAAAACCGGAAACTCTTTTTAAATTGGACAAAGGTAATTTATGTTTAAAAAAGGCTCAAGAAAAGTACTTGTATGAGGGTTGATTTCCAGTGTCGCGTAATTTTTACGTGCCTACGTGCGTAAAATTACGTTCGCAAATAAAATGGAGGCAAAGCTGCGTACATATCAAGGGGGAGTTTGTAAAACCGGAAACTCTTTTTAAACTGGACAAAGGTAATTTATGTAAAAAAAAGGCTTATTTCCAGCGGCAGACAAATCTTCAGTGAAGAGCGTGCGTGAAGGTAAAGTATGCCAAATAATACTTTCCGAAATAAGTTTTTAGAGTTTCTAAATAAGGGGACTGATTCGTTTTGTGTATAATTAAACTCTTCACACTAGTTTCGTCAGGCGGAAAAATTCATTTCAAGACGTAGAACATTCATCATTTTACGCTATGGAAAATTTTGTATTTGAACAAGAGAAATTCTCTCTTGATTTAAAGCATTTTCGATGACAACAACAACAACAACAACAACAACAAGAACAGCAACAAGTAATGCAAGAAGACCTGCAGCAACAGGTAGAGATATTAAAAGGAAACAGTTTCACTATCCCTGATTTCGCGTTTTGAAAAGTAATGTTAGTGGTAATATTATCTACGAGTTATTTTTTCTTCACTATTCCATTTATGGCCTGTAATATTAATTTTTGGTGGTAATACTCTCTACAAGTTATTATTCCTTCCCTATTTCATTTTTGGTACTAACATTAATTTTTGGTAGAAATATTAAATAAATATTAAATATCAAATAAAATAATAGTAAATATTTCGAATAATAATTTAACATCATATTAAGCAGTACATCCTGGAATTTTAGTAGCCATATTTTCTATTAGTTATTATACCGTGGTCATTGTAACATGTAGAATGGAGCAATGGCTGCTGCTGTTTCCAAGTGTTATTTTTCAATAATTGTCATACATTTGTTATTCTTTTTTCTCTTCAGACACGACAATTTGTCAGAGTAAATTTGAGACGATGTGGGTCAAAGTCCAATAAAAATTTGGGGCAACGGTATTCTACTTAAAAGGCGGGAAATTTGAAACCACAGTTATGAACTCGGAAGCATGCTTCAGTTCATAACAAAATTTAAAGTCAATCTTGAGCCAATGTTGGGTTGATTTTTGTGGCGAAGACAAGAGAAGGTTTGATTTTAGTAAGGTAAGTACAGCTTTGAATTGGAATCTTTACCATAAGTCAATTTGAGTAGCGTTAGTGCAAACTACACAGATGAGACCAAGGTTTGGCCAAGTTAAACGCCGACATCTATTTTTTTCTTTAATGTATAACATGTTCAAAGATAGAAATTGGTCGGAATCGATTCGACAGAAGTGACTCTAATTGGTAGTAACTTCAATCTGAGATCACAACCTCTTGAAAAGACTAGATAAATAATGATAATGTAACTTTTTAAATTGTTGTGTTCTCTTTGTTTTCGGTAGCAACAACAACAACAGCTACAACAACAAGGCGAGGTTAAGCACACAGGTATACACTCCCTGAGTTTTCGCTTTGGAAAGTTGACATCAAACAGCAATTAAGAAGAGTCAAATTGTAAGAGATTTAAACCCAGTCACAAAATATAAATCGAAATGAACGTCAAAAGCACAGATCCTCTTATGAAATCTTTCTTTCTCTCTCCGTTATAAACTTCGTCTTCTTAATCGAGGGTAACTAGACGTACTTAATGGACAATTATTACTTCTTATAATTACCTCTCGAAAACCTTGCGAAATAATAATGATACGTCTTTAACTTGTGGTGATCCTATTTTTTCAGTACCTTCAAGAGCAACACCAGCAACAACAACAAGAAGAGCAACAGCAATGTCACAAGGAGGTAAAGTATACAGTTACACAATTTCCACAATCCAAAAAACACATTTGTTCGGCCCTTCAGCCCTCAGTTTGCTCTAAAAATAAGGGGGTGTGGGGGGGGGGGGGGGGGGGCCTCTGGACCCCTCCGCTGAATCAGCCACTGAAAAGGATAAACAAAAAAGGCAGAGAAACCCCAGAAAAACGGCAAAGAATTCGAAAGACCTCTCGAAAGTATCGAGCTAAAAAACTGGTTAAGCAAAGAAAGTAAGAGTTTCAAAAACAGGGAGAATATTAAGTAATATCGGGAAGCCAGAAATATTTGCCGAAAGAGGAAGGTTTCCGACCAAGAGGGTTGGAATCTCTGCGGTTTTGATTCAATTGCAAAGTTGCCTTCTACTTTTTGTCCACTTGTTATATTTCAATTTCATCTTATTATTTACAGGTCGAGGAATATCTGAGAATAAATGTGGCAGGCGAGAAAAAAAATATCGTGGCCATACGGCCAGGTATCTTAAATAAGAAATTGCTGCAACGGGGCATTAGCCCCATCAAACGATTTAGTAAGGCGGTGGGGGATCACAAACTGGGTATGTGAATCAATTTATTTTATTATATTTTTTGGTTTGTTTAGTCACCCTGACATAACATAAAATTAAACACTTTGAAGAAAGGATGTTATCTAAATTGCAATAAGGATATAAGCCTGACAAAGCTGGGAGGTCATATTGATAGGCTTCCTCACCTAAAAGACGAAATAAATATGGAAGGAGAGAAGGAGTGCTTAATGTAAAATAATGGAAATGAATACAGTGCGAAAAAAGACTCTTAGAACCCTGGTGCAGTAGGAAGGGCGCGGTTGCATAATTTTAAAACCTGAACTTAAGTGCCCATTTAATTGATTAGGTCGCTTACGAATCCGTTATTGACTACACTTACGGGTGTTGCGTGGAACTCAACTAGCACTCTTGTAAATTTCTGTTTTGGGTGGTACTACGGGCGCACTAAACGGCACACGTAACTTTGTTATAGTTCTCTATTAATAATGACTTACTCTATTTTTTTAATTGACCATCCGGTGAGTGTAAAGAAAGTGTCTATTCGTTTCGAACACTCAAGACTGACTCTCGTTCAATTAGAGATCACATGCAATCGTTCATTATAGGTTAAAACAAGAGTCGGAATTGTTATTCGACAGGAGAACAATTAGTAATCGTTGTGGATATACAGTTTCTGTCTTAAGTAAGGGTTCGGTCGTAAAATGTCTTTTTCAGTTATCATTGTGGCTGTCCTATTTTGTCTGCAAAGATTTGCATTTTTTTATAGCAATCCTAAAAGTCCGAGAGATTCTACCCAATCTCTGTAAACTGTTCGTTTACCTTTACGTGTAATTAAATACCTGAATAGGTTTGAAATGTTTTAAGTTGTGAAAAATCTATAAAAATGACATTCAGGCCCCCCCCCCGGGGGGGGGGGGATTCTATCTGTAGAAGACCTTTCAAGGGTGTCGTGGAAGTTAATTGCGGAGCCCGAGTCACTTTGAATGTTAAGGACGTAGAGTTAACAGTTAATAAATAAAGAAAGAAGAGGAAAAAAGTATAAAGAGAATAAAAAAAATAATTTGTGTCATTAGAATACCCTTTTGTCTCGTTGGTATTCAATGTTAAACTCCATCATTCACCAAGCTTACACGACCATCCCACGGAACTATATATTACCATAGGTCTCCAACAACACAATATGGATAAAATGTAATATTAGCCGCAAATTATTTTGTTGTTGTTTTTTCACGTCATGCTTTTTGTTTCCGATTGCAGGACAACTTAAGGCAAAACAAAGGTTTGTGTCTCCAAAGAGTGCAAACTACACAGAAGAGATCAAGGTTTGGCCAAGTTAAACGCCGACATCTATACTTTTCTTTAATGTATAACATGCCCAAAGATAGAAATTGGTCTGAATCGATTCGACGGAAATGACTCTAATTGGCGGTAACTTCAATCTGAGATCAGATCGACGTTCAAGACAAGTAATCACTTCAACAAACCAGAAATCAAATCTCTGTTCTTATCACGATGGCTTGAAATTAAAAGGATCATGCCATCATGACTAGCACTGATCAATGTTTCCACAATCAATTATTAACTTACAAATGCGGGGGTATTCCTTAGGAGTTCGGGGTGGGGCTGTGTTATCCAACTCTCCAAACCCAGACCCTTGTCTAATTTTAAGACGCTCTTTCTAGTGGTATTGCTGGAGTTTTCCTCACTTGTCCATGACAAAAGTTGAAAAAACCGGGCAAGGGTCTAATGGGTAACTAGACTATCATGCGACGATCGATATTTATATCGATCTTCTTTTTGCAGAGGCAAGTACAGCAACAACAACAACAAGTAATGCAAGAAGACCTGCAGCAAGAGGTGGAGATATTAAAAGGAAACAGTTTCACTCTCACTGAGTTCGCGTTTTCAAAATTTGATATAAAAGGTCATATAAAGCAGATTCAAATTGAACATATAACGAAGAGTCAAATTATGCAGGAGATGGCACAGTTCATAAAACACTTCTATTTTTTCTCCGGGGGGGGGGGGGGGGTATTTCTAGCAATTCGTTGCTGGGGGTGCCGTCCTACTTTTCAAATCCTGACCAAAGACCCTATTTCAGACCAATATTTATCCTTACCTCTTGAAAATACTGGAGAAATAATGATAATGTAACTTTTTAAATTGTTGTGTTCTCTTTGTTTTCGGTAGCAACAACAACAACACCTACAACAACAAGGCGAGTTTAAGAACACAGGTATACACTCCCTGAGTTTTCGCTTTGGAAATTTGACATCAAACAGCAATTAAGAAGAGTCAAATTGTAAGCGATTTAAACCCAGTCACGTCTTTAACTTGTGGTGATCCTATTTTTTCAGTACCTTTAAGAGCAACACCAGCAACAACAACAACAACAAGAACAGTAACAGCAATGTCACAAGGAGGTAAAGTATACAGTTACACAATTTCCACAATCCCAAAAAAACATTTGTTCGGCCCTTCAGCCCTCAGTTTGCTCTAAAAATAAGGGGGGGGGGGGGGGGGGAGCCTTTTGGACCCCTCCGCTGAATGTGTCACTGAAAAGGATAAAAAAAAGGCAGAGAAACCCCAGAAGACCTCTCGAAAGTATCGGGCTAAAAAACTGGTTAAGCAAAGAAAGTAAGAGTTTCAAAAACAGGGAGAATATTAAGTAATATCGGGAAGCCAGAAATACCTGCCGAAAAAGGAAGGTTTCCGGCCAAGAGGGTTGGAATCTCTGCGGTTTCGATTCAATTGCAAAGTTGCCTCATCTGTATAACTGAGCCAAATAGCAGACGTCTATATCTCACAATGTAACCAGAGTCAAATTTTGTATTTAATTTTACGACGTTCGAAGATTAAGGTACAATAATTACTCCTTAAGGTTGATTTTTGGTCCGACAATAGTAGTTATGTCTCCTTGTAAACAAAAATAGAAACTATTATTGTTGCTTTTGCTATACGACCATGTCTTTTTTAGAAACGAAAGCGTTATCTATAGATTTCAACTCCAGTCCCTGGTGTCGTCTTTACCAGACTGTCTCAGTCTCAGTAAGCCTTTCCCCCTCACCTGTTCATCTGTGTTCACTTGATATTTTTAGTATTAAAGATCTGGTATTTTTTCACAGATGATGAGGAAGAAATAAAACAATTAAGGGAGGAGGTTGGGGAATTAAGAAGGGAATAAAAAGACCTGAGGGGTAAGTTGCAGACTGATTTAGCATCACGTCTACTGTAGCGCGTGTATCGCGCTTGCCTTCGCACGCCTGAATTACATGAAAAAGTATCCTCTGTTATGATAAAGCAGATAAAGATTGTCCACAATAATTTGATGGATTAAAATGAAATACAAAAACAACTTATCCCTATGTGTTTGTGAAGAAGTAGGGGATAGCAAACGACAATGTAAACAGAAAACTTGCTATGTGGTATAATTTGACGCAATCAAGACTCCAAATCTCTCCTGAGACCTTTACTGGGTTATATAGTTTAGACTTGATTACCAGCCGCTGTTCGGGAAAATATGCTTGTAAAGGACTAACACCATAATCCGGATAACAGTTCCTTCCCCTCCCCTTCTCCTAGGCCTGTGCAAGCTAGCCCTGCAATGATCAATATTACACTGGTTTATATAAAATTGGACTCGATTACCAACCGCTATTTTCCTTAAATAAGCCCACAATTGCAAAGATCTAAGACTGTAACTGGAAGAGCGTTGGAAGTGGAACCTATGCTTGCTTTGCAGTGACATGTGCAAGTTTTAAGTTCTGTTTAAATAGCGTGCTAAAACATGCTAAAAGAGTTTACTTTGTCACTGAACAATACAAAAATTGTCGAGTTATCTCTGGTTTACTGATTCTTGCAAAAACTTCTATTTGCTGATTCCATTAAGGAGAAAGAAAGGGAGGAGTTCCAAAAAATGAAAAGAAAAAAAAGAAAAATTGACTCTGATATCTGCAACGTCGACCAGACCAATTATCTCAAAGTAATTGGGTCCTCAAACATGATACAGGCATAAGCAGACTTAGAAGATAAAATTTATCTTTAAAACAAAGAGAAACTCCTCCAAACGAAAAACAATGTAGCATGGTCGTAGAAGTAGGGGGACTGGGAAGCCCTGTCCCTTCTGTGAATGTGCCCTTCCGTGCTTTTGCCACCCACACATTAACGTTTTTTGGGGAAAAATCTATTTAAGCAGTCTAAAAAATATTTTAAAAGTGTTAATTCCAGTTGACCAGTCCTGCTGTTTATTTAGTTAACTTTGTTCCTACCGGAGCCTGTGCAGTAGCCCAAAACCGGCTTCATTGTTGGTGTCTCCGTGACATATTAGGCCCATGAACTATTATAAATCGCTTAATATACTTAATCATGATTTAGCTATGTAGATTTTCCCTTATTCCGTTTAGAAGGTATTACTATGTTTCAATGCTACATCACCATCGTACATTGTTTTTTGTTAAATATACCGTAAAATTCCAAAAATAAGCCCGGAGGTTATATTTTTCAGTCATGTTTGGTATTTTGTTTTATTTTCAGGCTCAAAAAAGAAAGAGCAACAGCGTTTATTAACCCCCTCAAGGTTAAAACCGCGAAGCTGCGTACATATCAAGGGGGAGTTTGTAAAACCGGAAACTCTTTTTAAACTGGACAAAGGTAATTTATGTAAAAAAAAAAGGCTTATTTCCAGCGGCAGACAAATCTTCAGTGAAGAGCGTGCGTGAACGTAAAGTATGCCAAATAATACTTTCCGAAATAAGTTTTTAGAGTTTCTAAATAAGGGGACTGATTCGTTTTGTGTATAATTAAACTCTTCACACTAGTTTCGTCAGGCGGAAAAATTCATTTCAAGAGGTAGAACATTCATCATTTTACGCTATGGAAAATTTTGTATTTGAACAAGAGAAATTCTCTCTTGATTTAAAGCATTTTCGATGAACTTATTACCAGAAAACGTCACATCGTTAAACCTGCTCGAGGCATTAAACATGACTTCCAATAATTAAAATTTAAAGGATCATGCCGTCATGAGTAGCACTTATCAATTTTTCCTCAAGGCTGAGACGTCAAACAAATGGACAAAGCGAGATTGGCGATCCACGCGACACGCACTTCTGGGCGTTATGGGTTTCAGTTGTAACAAGCGACGATTCAGCCCTTAAATATCAGTCTCAAATCCCGCAGTATTTAGTTTAATACTCATGGACCTATCATTTGACCACTGATCCGCATGGCGCTTGAAGTATTGTATTGTAGTTTTTGGCTTTAACAAGAGAGACTCGATCTCTCTTGGCCTTATAATACTCGACCCTTTCTATAATGGAAATTAAAAGCTTCCTTGACCGCGGGGTTTCACCTATGGGTGTTTCAGGTGAAATGATAGTGACCTAATGTTTATTGCATAACACTTTTGAGTAAACTCCTCGCAAAGAACCATTTCATTCCAATTTACTGGGTTCGTCATGAGAAAAATGGTAATGAAATAACACAAGAGAGTACCAGTTGTGCAAATACATTATTCAATTTATAAAAAGTCAACTGGATTTGTAAGCAGCAAGTTCTATTTCATTCATTATTTTTATTTTGTAATTATTATTTTTTTATGAATAACTGTTATTTACTCATTTTTCTAACATTATTTGGGCTTAATTGTCTTATAACTGAAAAGCCCTTTTAGGGAGTTGTGCGAAATAAAAGTATGTGTTTATGCCTGTATGCATGTAGTGATGTATGTATTTAATTTTGTAATATATTTTTCTGTCTGAATAATAGATCATGGAAGATCACTTTTTGCCCACTTGTTATATTTCAGTTTCATCTTATTATTTACAGGTCAAGGAATTTTTTAGAATAAAAGTGGCTAACAAAGAGGATATCGTCACCATACGGCCAGGCATCTTGAATAAAAAATTGCTGCATTAGCCCCATCAAACGCTTTAGTACGGCGGTGGGGGCATACAAACTGGGTATGTAAATCAATATATTTCATTATATTTTTTGGTTTGTTTAGTCACCCTGACATAACATAAAATTAAACGCTTTGAACAAAGGATGTTAATTAAATTGCAATAAGGATATAAGCCTGACAAAGCTAGGAGGTTTATAGAAAAAATGTAATTCTAGCCGCAAATTATTTTTGTTGTTGTTTTTTCACGTCACGCTTTTTGTTTCCGATTGCAGGACAACTAAAGGTAAACCAAAGATTCGTGTCCCCCAACAGCGGGGACAAAAAGACAAAACCGTGCGTAAATATTTTTAAAGAAAACTTTTCGAGGAAGGTAATTGATTTATTTTGTGTTATTTTCATTCTATTTATTTTTATTTATTTATTTTGTATTTATTTCAAACTGCACATTTGAGGAGGAAAGGTGGGGGGTTGATAGAGACAGGGGCTTACTCAATTTAGCAAAGAAGATGGTATGGAGGTCATGCAACCGGGGATTAAAAACAAATTCGAATCCGACGTTTTATAGTCGCAGTAGACTTCTGACTGTCGTGACTGATTAATACAGTCTATCATTTATAATTAGACTACCACGCGACGATGTTAAGAAATCTACGGTTAATATAAAGTAAGCCTTTAGTCTGATAAATCCAATTCACTGAAAGAGCCATCAGCATTGTATTTATTTTCAACTAACTGTTTATATCCCAGATTCTATGTAAGTTTATTTGTTTCAATGGCATTCAATGTTAAACTCAATCATTTTTACAAATATCCACCATACGGGCACGACCATCCTGCGGCACGATATATTACCATAGGTTTCCAACAAAACAATATGGATATAATGTAATTCTTGCCGCATTTTTTTTTTCACGTCATATTTTCTGTTTTCGATCGCAGGAGAAGTGGCAAGACAGAGATTTGTGTCCCCCAGGAATGGGGGACGATTAAGACCGCAAAAATCTATTCATTTGTTCAAAAATAAATTTAAGAGAAGAACTCTGAAAAAGATTGAGGAATGTCGTGTACTGATTACTATAGTAACGATTATGCACTATTACCAACATCAGTGAAACTACGTGTACTAAGTGATACTAAAGTAATACAGCACGACTGTAAAAGTACTAAATACTAAGTACTAAGTGAAAGTAGATTATGATTTGTACTAGGATAAAGATAGTTGTTCAGTTAATAAAGGACATTATGTAGAAGGCAATGAAAGTGTGAGTATCTCCTTGTCTCATGACAACACCATACATTGGCGACGAGGATGAACTTGTAACTGCAGACCAAGCAGACGACGAACCTGAGCAGCCAGAATAGGCAGCACAAGCAGAGAATACTGATCCGCCAGACCCGGCAGACGAAGCTGAGCCAGACGAGGTTGAACCAGACGACGTTTCAAGAGAGACGGAACGCTCATTGCCCGCACCCATCGCATTCAACATTGATGCGACTGATCTGTACAGCGAGTGGAAACACTGGAGTAGTGCGTTTGAGATCTACTCGATAGCATCTGATCTACAGAAAAAGGAGGATGTAGTTCAGAGAGCCACGATGCTGCATTGCCTTGGCCCCGCAGTGAAACGCATTTTCAACACGCTCCCTGGCGAACACAAGAGCCTGAAAGAAGCCAAGACCGCATGGAATGGGTACTTTGCCCCGAAACGGAACGTGGTAGCAGAACGCTACAAATTCAGGTCGAGAGCACAGAAGGCAGACGAGTCGTTCGACGCGTACCTGACGAGTGGGAAGAGAAAAACACAACCACGTATAAGCATTTTTCAAGAAAAATTTAATCCTTTTACATTGAAAAGGATTGAGGAAGGTAATTGATTTATTTTTCATTATCTTTATTCTATTTATTTTTATTCATTTATTCTGTATTTATTTCAAACTGCACATTTGAGGAAGAGAGGTGGGGGGTTTAATAAAGACGGGGCTTACTCAATTTAGCAAAGATGGTACCAGTTTTCTAGATAGCAAAGTTGAGACGTTGGAGGTCATGCAACCGGGGATTAAAAACAAATCCGAATCCGATAGTCGCAGTAGACTTCTGACTGTCGTGATCGATTAAAACTGTCTATCATTTATAATTAGACTACCACGCGACGCTATTAATATAAAGTAAACCTTTAGTCTGATAAATCCAATTCACTGAAAGAGCCATAAGCATTGTATTTATTTTCAACTAACTGTTTATAGTGCACATTCCATTTAACAAGTTTCTTTGTCTCGATGGCATTCAATGTTAAACTCAATCACTTTTACAAATATCCACCATACTTGCACGACCATCCCGCGGCACGATATATTACCATAGATTTCCAACAATACAACATGGATAAAATGTAATTCTTGCAAGTTTAAATCGAAAAAGACTTTCCTCTGAGGTCTTGGAAGAATCCTTCTTCAACAAAACTATTTCTTTGCCGAAATAAAAGTCCAAAGTGTGCTAAAATAAGAGAATTTTAAAAAGCCAAAAAGATCCAATATAGCTCCTTTGAACTAGCAGTCTCTTGGCAACAACAACAAATAAGGCCAATTGAAGCAAGAGAAGAAGCCGGTAAAGTACACAGTTACACAATCCCTGAATTTGCTTTTAGTTAGAACCTTGACATAAAAAAGTAACTCACATAAGGCAGATTTAAACCACAATAACACAACAACCGGAATAGCAGAAGTGAGAAAGCAAGGTAAAGTAACTATACAGTTACAAGTGACTCTCTCTGAGTTCCCGTAGTTTTTACTTGAGAAAAGCAGCTGTTTACCAACCAAGCATAGACAAGTAAGGCTGATTCTCTTTTTTTTTTACCTTGCGTGTACTTTCAACACCATGAAAACTTAATGTTAAACTAATATTGATTTTAGTTTAACCATTTTCTACTAGTTATTATTCCTTTCTTATTTTAGTTTTGGTATAATTGTTAGTACCGAAAAGATCCACCTTCTCTTTTACGTTTTTGACAGTCATATCTACTTAATTTATCTCAGTTGTTACACCATGAAGTCTGCATTTAGCAGGGACCGAATGAAAATTACTTTGTGTAATTCTGGTTTTCACAATGTCCAAGTAAAGGCTTGTTTTTTTTTTTTAGTTTTGACCTCATTACGGACATAACCTTGACATCAGGATAAACCTGTACATTTTTGTGCCTTTTTTATAGCTGCAGTACATGGTTTCAAGACAGTTTTTGTTTTCTGTCTATGAACGTGTCACTTGAGCTTTGACCAGTTTCAAGAAATTTGATCAATAGTAAATGAGACTTTTAAAAATGTTTGACAGTTTTACAAACAAACGCGCGTACTGATGCTCTCGCTCGATTAGGGCTCTCACTGACTCTTTTTAGACACAGTCTGAAGACTATCGTAAGGAAACACGTCCTCTTGCTTACATATGTATACTTTCTTCCTTCGATGCTGGTTAATAAGTTTTTTGATGATATAAAGATATATTGATCAAGTAAATGACTAGTTTCTTTTAGATGTAAATATGATGGTTCTGCTAATTCACTTAAGGTATTCTTACTATGTATTTTATATTTCCTGGTGGTGAATAATATATATTTCATTAAACTTGCGGGCACTGAAAGTGTGCTTCAGTTCATAACTGTGGTTTTGGCAAAATCTAAAGTCAGGGATCTTGTAGCCATTTGATCGTCGATTGGAGTGTTGGTTTTTTGGCGAAGAGAAGGTTTGACTCTTGTAAGGTACGTAAAGCTTTGGACTGAAATCTTTACCATGAGTTGATCGAGTAGCGTTAGTACAAACTACACAGTTATAGATTTTTAAGACAAGACACGCACCTGTAAGCGTTATGGGTTTCTTGTCCATGATTGTATTCCTCGAAATATCCATAAGTCGCGTAACTAGTGACGATTCAGCCCTTGGATGTCATTAAAGGCCAAACTACAATACACATACAACAACGAAAAAAACATCAAAGGCATTTTCAAACTATAACTAGGTGTAAATATAATGGTTCTGTTAATCTATTTTAAGTATTTTGTGAATAAACGAAACCCTGCGCTTATTGGACAAAGGTAATTTAAAAAGAACAGCAGAGACTTCTCTCGCCACCGGGAGAAAAAAAAAAACAAAAACTTGTCTTTTCATCCGGGCGGGGTTTATGAAACCCGAAACCCTGCGCTTATTGGACAAAGGTAATTTATCTAAAAACAACAGACTTGTCAAGGCTTAGGAAAAGCATTTTGATAGGGCAAGTTAACTTTCAACACAGACTCCCAATATGAATGATTTAATAGACGCTCGGGACGTTTAGCTAATTTTAACAGTTCAAGACTGGGCGTTTGATAAATTAAGGAGGTGGAAAAAGGGAGAGAAGCCCATATTCTTGAAGCTGCTGTAACAAACTCAACAAAACTACCATGCTTCTGCTGAGAATAACAAAATGAAAACATACCGAAAATTCAAACCAATAAAAAACACAAATGTGAGGATTACCTCCGCCAGATCACCAATACCCGCTACAGAATGACGTTAACAAAATTGCGATTAAGCAACCACAAACGAACGAAGTAGCTCTTTCAAAGCAGTTCCTTTTCTAGACCAATTTTCTTCGATATCAGAGTGTTATTTGGCAGCCTATGGGCTGCTACCTATTTGTGATGGCCGAAGCTAGTTCTCTTTAGTGTTTTGGTTTTTCCCTGTATTAAGTATGGCAAAGAGCGAAATGGCGCCACTTGCCATGTTGGTTCTTTTCAATCTCCGTATAGTGTATAATGTGTATGTTTTTTTAATACTTATTTTGTTAATACTGCTATTAATACTTTAATACTGCTATTTTGTTTTGCTTTGTGTGTTGCTTTGCTACTATTTTATTCTGCCACAACTATGTAAAACATATCATTTTATACACCTTCGTATTTTGAACGAGTTTTTTAGCTCTTTGACGTAACGTTTTAAAATAAATGACTGATTGATTGATTGTTTAATTTATTAGTAGGCGCTAGTACGAAAACGTATTCTTAAAAACTTCTTTACGCCAAAAACTCTCGCTGCTTATATGTTTACTAGGGTGATTTTTCGTATTTTGATATATTTTCAGGATCAAAGAAAAAGGAACAGCAAAGGTTCCACTCCCCTTCAGGGAACACTCAGAACCCCAAAAGCTGCATGGTAGTAAGGGGCGGGGTTTTAAACCCCAAAATCCTTCGGAAATGAGACCGAGGTAATTTATCTAAAAATAACAGACTTGTCAAGGCTTAAGAAAAGAATTCATATAAGACAAGTTATAACTTTCTACACAGACTCCTAATATGAATGATTTAATAGACGCTCGGGACGTTTAACTAATTTTAACAGTTCAAGACTGGGCGTTTGATAAATTAAGGAGGTGGAAAAAGGGAGAGAAGCCCATATTCTTGAAGCTGCTGTAACAAACTCAACAAAACTACCATGCTTCTGCTGAGAATAACAAAATGAAAACATACCGAAAATTCAAACCAATAAAAAACACAAATGTGAGGATTACCTCCGCCAGATCACCAATACCCGCTACAGAATGACGTTAACAAAACTGCGATTAAGCAACCACAAACGAACGAAGTAGCTCTTTCAAAGCAGTTCCTTTTCTAGACCAATTTTCTTCGATACCAGAGTGTTATTTGGCAGCCTATGGGCTGCTACCTATTTGTGATGGCCGAAGCTAGTTCTCTTTAGTGTTTTGGTTTTTCCCTGTATTAAGTATGGCAAAGAGCGAAATGGCGCCACTTGCCATGTTGGTTCTTTTCAATCTCCGTATAGTGTATAATGTGTATGTTTTTTTAATACTTATTTTGTTAATACTGCTATTAATACTTTAATACTGCTATTTTGTTTTGCTTTGTGTGTTGCTTTGCTACTATTTTATTCTGCCACAACTATGTAAAACATATCATTTTATACACCTTCGTATTTTGAACGAGTTTTTTAGCTCTTTGACGTAACGTTTTAAAATAAATGACTGATTGATTGATTGTTTAATTTATTAGTCGGCGCTAGTACGAAAACGTATTCTTAAAAACTTCTTTACGCCAATAACTCTCGCTGCTTATATGTTTACTAGGGTGATTTTTCGTATTTTGATATATTTTCAGGATCAAAGAAAAAGGAACAGCAAAGGTTCCACTCCCCTTCAGGGAACACTCAGAACCCCAAAAGCTGCATGGTAGGAAGGGGCGGGGTTTTAAACGCCAAAATCCTTCGGAAATTAGACCGAGGTAATTTATCTAAAAATAACAGACTTGTCAAGGCTTAAGAAAAGCATTCATATAAGACAAGTTATAACTTTCTACGCAGACGCCTAATATGAATGATTTAATAGACGCTCGGGACGTTTAACTAATTTTAACAGTTCAAGACTGGGCGTTTGATAAATTAAGGAGGTGGAAAAAGGGAGAGAAGCCCATATTCTTGAAGCTGCTGTAACAAACTCAACAAAACTACCATGCTTCTGCTGAGAATAACAAAATGAAAACATACCGAAAATTCAAACCAATAAAAAACACAAATGTGAGGATTACCTCCGCCAGATCACCAATACCCGCTACAGAATGACGTTAACAAAACTGCGATTAAGCAACCACAAACTCACCATAGACACGGACCGATATTTAGAAAGCAAGGGAAGAGAGAGACCAAAAAGTGATTGGTAAAATTGTCTACTAGTTATTATTCCTTCAGTTACTATTCCACTTTGGGTAGTAATATTAATTTTTTTGTGGTAAGTTGTGTAATAGTACAGAGATTTAGAATATTAGCATTTACAGAGAACAGTAAACATGAGATGCAAGTTCAATTTTTTTAAATTTATATTGGGAATGAGCAAATAAAAACTGTCCAAAATAATCTGATGGATACATGAACTTATTTCTGTGCAGATAATTAGTTGCTCATTTGCATTATTACCTATTTATTATATTTCCTATCTACATCTCTAGGTGCTTAATTTTATAAAGCCGATGTGGAGGAATGAAGAAAAGGCAGTGGCTATAAGGACCGAGCAGCTCAAGAAGAGACTAGCAAACAAGGGGTTGTTGCCCATGCCGGCAAAACAAGTTAAAAAAACATTAAAAAATTCAACCTGGGTAGGTGACAAGAATATATAGCAATGAGAACTTATGAGGTCATGTGGTCGGCACGAACGAAGTAGCTCTTTCAAAGCAGTTCCTTTTCTAGACCAATTTTCTTCAATATCTGAGTTGTTATTTAGCAGCGTATGGGCTTATACCTATTTGTGGTGGCTGAAGCTAGTTCTTTTTAGTTTTTTGGTGTTTTCCCTGTATTAAGTATGGTAAAGAGCGAAATGGCGCCATTTGCCATGTTGGTTCATTTGCATTATTATCTATTCATTATATCTCTTATCTATATCCCTAGGTGCTTAATTTCATTAAGACCACGTGGCGTAATGAGGAGAAGAAGGTAATTGGTTCTAATTTGTATTTATTTGATATCTATTTACCGTAATCCTCTCTTGGGGGGCTTATGTATTTTAAACACTTTTGAAGGGGGGCAGGTTTAACAGAGACGGGAGGCTTTTATTTGAGTGGGGGTGGGCTTAATTTACCAAAGAAGAAGGTATCAGTTCTCCATAATGAGCTAGAAAGCAAGGTACAAGAAGTTGGAGGTCATGCAGCCAAGGAAAAAACAAATCAGAACTTACAGGTGGTGAATAAACCATTATGGATCCGTCCACATGAAGTTTTACAGTCGCAATAGACTTCTGACGCTAAGGCTTGATTGATTAATACAGTATCATTTATACGGGGAAGGGGAGGGGGTTTAAAAGAGATGAGGGCTTATTTAGTAAGAAGAATGAATGACGTCATCAGTCACGTGACTATTGCCTTCTAACCTTTTTTGCTATGACAAAATTTTGTTATTGAGTTGAAAACAATAGCATATTGGAGGTTTTGTTGTGTGGGACATAAATACTGAAATAACCACCGACTTAGGGCACTTAAAATTGATGGGGGGTAAGCCAGGGAAAAGCACCCTGGGGACAAGGTTAGAAATAAGTATGTGCCAAAAAGTCCGAAGACTAGGCCGAGGACAGTAGAGAGTACAAATATCATTTCATATTTTTTGATAGTCAAATTTTACATCCCAGTAACGACCTCTTTACTATTATTAATTTTGGTGGTAATATTATCTATGAGTCATTTTTTGTTCACTATTCCATTTATGGCTGTAATATTAATTTTTGGTAGAAATATTCTCTACTAGTTATTATTCCTTTCCTATTTCATTGCCATGTTGGTTCATTTCCTTTATTATATTATCTATATTATATTATCTATATCCCTGGGTCCGTAATTTCATTAAGCCCATGTGGCGCAACGAAGAAAAACTTTTGTTTTTTCGATCAGAAAAGTTGGAAAAGAGGTTGAGACAGAAAGGAAAATCGCCATTGCCAGAAAAGAAAAAGATTGTTTTTTTCCGAGCACAAAAATTGGAAAAACGGCTCACCGATGGAGGAAAATGGCCGTTGCTAGTGGACAGAGTATGGCACAGTATTAAAAAGGTGACAAGAATATATACAATGTATTAATGTCAACTTATGAGGTCACGTGGTCAGCACAAACGAAGGAGCTCTCTCAAAGGAGTTGCCTGGATATACTTTCTTCCTTCCATGATACTGGTAAATAATATACTTGCGTAAATAAAAACCAGCTTCTTTTAGGTGTAAATAGAATAGGTTCAGTTAATGTATTTAAAGTATTCTACGTATATTAGTTCCTGTAAGTATCCGTGGACAAAAAAATATTGTGAAGTCCTAAGTAGTCATCCACAAATTCTCACTAGTGAAGCCCTCGTCGACCGTTCACCCGCTGAATTCTTTGGTATGATCAAGTGTGTCATCTTGCCACCCTTCTAACTGTTTCATCCTCTTCTACCTTAGCGTACTCAAGGAAAATTGATGTTTCCCTTATACAGGACCTGTGCTGAAAACTTACAGCAAACACCTTGTCAACACAGTGAGGAAGAATAAATGTTATCTGGCACCTGGTGTTCGATTCAAATTCACAAGGCATTGCAACTAGGGTATCGAATGGTTCAAATGGTGGAGGTATGGATTTTTTCCCAAAAACCATCTACTCTGTTTAGAGGGTACATCGATACCTTCCTAAAAATTAAGCAAGAGGCAAGTGGATGACCAGATTGGTGTGATGCGGAAGAGAAGAAGCAGCAGTACATTCCAGACTATCAAACAAAAGAGGGTATCACGCTGGACTATGACAACATCAAAAAGAACCCTGGGCTACGGTCCCTAGCCAAGTTGATGCTGAATTCATTTTGTGAGTAACAAGTTTTTAAGTTTTCTTTAATCAATCTTGCAATTCTCTCTCCACAGAGGTCATTTAATTACTAAACCCAAAATGTCACCAATCAGAAATGAAAGGCTTTTAGAGTAAAGGAAGGAAGGAAGTAGTTTGGAACAGGTAGTCAAGGGCAGGAAGTCACAAGAGATATTTATACAATTTACCTCAATGATGCCAATGTAAGTCAGTGGTAACTTCCAAGCTGGTTTATGTCACTTGCTTCACAAGGATACAAGAAATCACAACAAGAATGAAACATTGACAATATCCAGTACAGTAACTCGACATTGCTGAATAACAAGTCATCTTCATAGACTACTAATAACAAGGACCACCATTAAAATAGGAATTAAGGACCATCATCCTCGATTACCTCCGCCAGATCACCAATACCCACCACAGAAAGACGTTGACAAAATTACGATTATAATAAGCAACCACAAACTCACCATAGAAACCGACCGATACATTTAACACCTTTCAAAAAACCTGAAGAAAGAATAATAGTTATTATTCCATTTTTGGCAGTAATATTTATTATTGGTAGTAGTATATTTAACTACTTATTATTCCTTTACCATTTAATTTTTCGTAGTAGGGTTTCTGCCGTGATGCTTTTCACACCTGTAAGCATCCCAGTTTAAACAACGAACATGCCGGCTTCAAATTGTTCGGTGTTTCTTATAAATTATACCACTGCATAAAATAGCTGTGTGGAAAATTATTTTAATGTTAAGATATTTTGGACAGAAACAAAGAAGAAACAGGAAAAGTACACACCTAAAATGTACTTGGAAAATGCACAAGGTTGTGCAATTTTGACTTAAGCTTGTAAATGCAAGACCGTTAAACCATCTCAACCGTGTGGGTAATGACGAAGTGAACACAGCAACTGGTGGCAAGAAAGCAAGGGAAGAGAGAGACCAAAAAGTGATTGGTAAAATTGTCTACTAGTTATTATTCCTTTACTATTCCATTTTGGGTAGTAATATTTATTTTTTGTGGTAATATTGTCTATTAGTCATTATTCCTTTACTAAGTAAAGTAAGTAAGTAAGTTGTGTAATAGTACAGAGATTTAGAATATTAACATTTACAGAGAACAGTAAACGTGAGATGCAAGTTCAATTTTTTAAAATTTATATTGGGAATGAGCAAATGAAAACTGTCCAAAATAATCTGATGGATACATGACATAAAAATTGACTTATTTCTGTGCAGATAATTAGTTGCTCATTTGCATTATTACCTATTTATTATATCTGTTATCTATATCCCTGGGTGCTTAATTTCATTAAGCCCATGTGGCGTGGAGAGGAAAAACTACTGTTTTTCAGAGCTGAAAAGTTAGAAAAGACGTTGAGAGAAAAAGGAAAATCGCCATTGCCAGCTGATAAAGTCCACCACAGCATTAAGCCCATGTGGCAAAATGAAGAAAAGATTGTTTTTTTCTGAGCACAAAAATTGGAAAAACGGCTCACCGATGGAGGAAAATGGCCGTTGCTAGCGGACAGAGTATGGCACAGTATTAAAAAGGTGACAAGAATATATACAATGTATTAATGTCAACTTATGAGGTCACGTGGACAGCACAAACGAAGGAGCTCTCTCAAAGGAGTTGCCTGGATTATACTTTCTTCCTTCCATGATACTGGTAAATAATATACTTGCGTAAATAAAAACCAGCTTCTTTTAGGTGTAAATAGAATAGGTTCAGTTAATGTATTTAAAGTATTCTACGTATATTAGTTGCTGTAAGTATCCGTGGACAAATAAATATTGTGAAGTCCCAAGTGGTCATTCAGAAATTCTCACTAGTGAAGCCCTCGCCGACCGTTCACCCGCTGAATTGTTTGGTATGATCAAGTGTGACATTTTGCCACCCTCCTAACTGTTTCATCCTCTTCTACCTTACCGTAGCCAAAGAAAATTGATGTTCCCCTTATACAGGACCTGTGCTGAAAATTTACAGCAAACACCTTGTGAACGCAGTGAGGAAGAATGAATGTTATCTGGCACCTGGTGTTCGATTGAAATTAACAAGGCATTGCAACTAGGGTATCGAATGATTCAAATGGTGGAGGTATGGAATTTTTCCCAAAAGCAGCTCCTACACGTGTTTCAATGTGCAATTAATTTAAAGCAAGTGACTCCCTTGTCAGCAGCGGCCTTGATAACACGATGGTTACAAAGGATGACGGTGGTACATGTAGGTCTCCATCAATACCATATGGATGAAACGTAATTATTACCACAAACAACTTCTCCTGCAATCGGAAAAAAAAACATGACATGCAAGAACACCCACTAACTACCAAATACCATCCCTCTGGTATCAACATAATCCTACCAACAGTTACTGGTCAAGCACATCATTACAAGAACCTGCACCTTGAAGGACACCTTGTGGTCAGATTTAAGTATACCTGTGTTTGGTGAATTGTGGTGTAAGGGATCAAATGTTCTACCTGCTAAAAAGTGTACATCGAAGAGACAGGGAGACGCTTTGAAGACCAATTTCGAGAAAATTAATTAAATTAATTTAATCAGCCTAACAGGCCGACCATTATTATTTTCACCAGCTGAATCGATTCAGACATTGCACTTAATTCCAGTTGAACAATCTAAAAGGTCAAAAATACTTATTTCGGACAAACTAAATTCCATGGTCTGAATCCTATGACTTGTCCACATGCCAGAAAACTAAATATCGAAATCAATAAAGTATAGTTATAATATAATAGCAACCTTTTTGCTCGAGTGTATATGTGTGATAACTGAAAGTTTGGGTGATGTGCATTATCTCATAACATGATGAAAGCCAGAAATGTACTAATGTGTGTTTATTTATCTCCTAAATGTGACCACTCAGAAATGGAGCATTTCGTTGAAACCCTAGAAAAGAATTTGGAGGAGACAGTTGAGGGCCTAACGCCGTTGAAGGTATTGTGCACTGTTTTAGTAAGGGGATGTTTTTTTCCTTCATTCAAGACATAGTACAACGAACACTATGTACGAACAGAATACATCAGAATACAATTCAATTATCTCCTAAATGTGGCCACTCAGAAAATGAAACAATTCTCAGGCTAACTAGGAACTATTTTTGTAAAGTCAGTTGAAGGCCTGAAGGTATGGTATAATTGCTGATTCCATTTTTCTTTTGCCTTCTTTTTACTTTCAATCCCATTTTTCAATATTCACCTTGTACTATTCTCAATTTCCATTTCAAACTTCACTAATATTCATTTTTACGACCACAAAACAGCACAACTTTTGTTGCCAGTGGTGTCCTTATGTTGTCCTTATAGCCCTTTAAGATGGTGAGTCAACTCTCTTTGACTACTACTTGCAACTAAAATCACAAAAACCTGCACCTGTTAAGAGATGGTCAACCCTGAAACAGCACACAAATTGTTTCAACCCCTACACATATTACAGTACAGTGTATCTGCATATCACCGTGATAGCAACTAATGCAGCTCCCTTGTCAGGAGAGGGTAACGTTCCCCTGTGACCAGACTCAATTCAACACCTTCTTACATACCACTGCAATAGCCATTATTGCTAGTCCTACTGTGAAAGACACAGTCATTAAGGTCAAATTTATGTAGATCTGTGTTGATGCTTTTACTTTCAGCCATATTTTTCAATATTCACCTAGTACTATTGTCAATTTTGTTGTTACAGATATCTATATTTCCTTTTGTTTCCCATTTAAATTCTCTAATTTTGATTTGTTCTACATTGAAGTATTTCATTTCATTCACCCTTTGCATATTTTAGTGGTTTCCGACGAGCCCAGGTATACACCGTTCCGTAATCATTGCTTCAAGTCCTCATTAACTATTTACTCTCCGTTGGTCATATTTTGCACATGTAAATATCACATAAACTGTTCATTTTTTTTCAGCCACAAGAATTAGGGGGAGTGGACACCAAAAAACTTGGTGACGTGGTGGCAATTCGACCCGAGTTTTTCAAAGACAGATTGCAGGAGCACATCAATGTAGATCTCTTAAAGGAACAAATAGAGATCTACAATCTAGGTTTGCCTATGGCCTTAAAACAGGCAGAACAATTTATTCGGGGGAGAGTGGACACCAAAAAACTTGGCGACGTGGTGGCCATTCGACCCGAGTTTTTCAAAGGCAGATTGCAGGAGCACATCAATGTAGATCTCTTAAAGGAACAAATAGAGATCTACAATCTAGGTTTGCCTATGGCCTTAAAACAGGCAGAACAATTTATTCGGGGGAGAGTGGACACCAAAAAACTTGGCGACGTGGTGGCCATTCGAGCCGAGTTTTTCAAAGGCAGATTGCAGGAGCACATCAATGTAGATCTCTTAAAGGAACAAATAGAGATCTACAATCTATGTTTGCCTATAGTCTCAAAACAGGCAGAAGAATTATTATTATTTACTATTATTTTTTATCTATCCCATAATGGCGTTTATTTATATACACAGGAAAAAGTGATATATGTGTACTCATTAGAAAAAGGAGACCTCTGGGTTTATCAACATTTTGGTTTGAATTTAACTTTTTATCATGATATATCTTTTGGTGATGATGAAAGTATCACTAGTATGTCACCAATACTTCATTACCAAAATCAGCACAACTTTCCCTGTTAATGGTGTCAGATTACACCCCTACCTCAGGCCATTAAGACAGTCATCTCTTTGCAAGTGCCACTTGAAATCATCCATGAGGCAGCAGAGATATGATAATTTACACTTTTTTGGTGAATGAAACAGCAGCAATTTTTCAGCTCCTACACATTTCAATGTGCAATTTAAAGTATGTGACTCCCTTGTCAGGAGCGGTCTTGATAACACGATGGTTACTAAGGATGACCGTCGTACATGTAGGTCTCCCACAATACAATATGGATCAAACAATTCTTACTAAAACAACTTCTCCTGCAATCGGAGACAAAAAACATGACGTGAAAAAACAACAACAAAATCATCTGCGAAGCAAAGATTTGTGTCCCCAAGGAGGGGATGAAACAATACCAGAACCTACATAAACTTCTAAAAAAACAAGTTTGATCTATCAACCCTTTAAGCGATTGTGGAAGGTAATTATTGATTTAATTTTTTGTTATTTTTATTTGTAAATTTTAATGTTGATTTACCATAACTCCTCTATTCAGCTGCCTGTATTTATTTCAAACTGCACATTTGAGGTTGGGTGAGGCTTATTAGAGACACCGAGGAACTCACTCAATTTAGCAAAAACGATGGCATCAGTTTTCCACAAAGAACTAGAGAGAAACGTTCAAGTTGGAGGTCAGGCAATAGCGAGACCATTTCTAATGACATTCATTATAAAACTCCTGTTAGAAATCTTTATACATGTACTCTGGTTAGCTTTCATTTCTAAAGTTTTTAGATCATATACCATTACTTGAATGTTTACCTTTTTACACGAGACAAAGGACATCTACAAGCTACAATCAACTATTTATTATGTTATACTCCTTCAAGACCACCATATTATGAGTCCTTTTCAACAGTCCATAGACGTACTCCTATTATTGTTCCATAAAGGCAATCTTGCCACAATATTAAAAGCCACAAGTTACATCCGAACCTCTACACCCATATTTCAACCTCCTTGCCTCCCATGCCAACATTCACTACCATTTTTGAACAACATTTAATTTACTAAAGTATGTTTATTGATCTCCCTAATTTTGCCACTCAGAAAATGGAACAATTCTCACACCGCTAATTAGGAACTCTGGGTAACCTTTCTGGCTGATTAGGAACTATTTTTGTAAAGTCAGTTGAAGGCCTGAAGATATGGTATTGCTGATTCCATTCTTCTTTTGCCTTCTTTTTACTTTCAATCCCATTTTTCAATATTCACCTTGTACTATTCTCAATTTTCATTTCAAACTTCACTAAATATTTATTTTTATGACCACAAAACAGCACAACTTTTGTCGTCAGTGGTGTCCTTATGTTGTCCCTATAGCCCTTTAAGATGGTGAGTCAACTCTCTTTGACTACTACTTGCAACTAAAATCACAAAAAACCTGCACCTGTTAAGAGATGGTCAACCCTGAAACAGCACACAAATTGTTTCAACCCCTACACATATTACAGTACAGTGTATCTGCATATCACCATGATAGCAACTAATGCAGCTCCCTTGTCAGGAGAGGGTAACGTTCCCCTATGACCAGACTCAATGCAACACCTTCTTACATACCACTGCAATAGCCATTATTGCTAGTCCTACTGTGAAGGACACAGTCATTATGGTCAAATTTATGTATACCTGTATTGCAGGTGCTTTTACTTTAAACCATATTTTTCAATATTCACCTTGTACTATTGTCAATTTTCATTTCAAACTTCACTAATATTAATTTTCATGACCAAAACCAGCACAACTTTTGTTGTCAGTGGTGTTATGATGTCGTCCTTATAGCCTTTTAGGATAGCGAGTCAACTCTCCTTTACTACTACTTGGAACTATTCCTTAGGTGGTAGATTAAGATAATTTGCAATCTATTTTCAATTTTTCAACGGTATACCATTAGTTTGTTTTTTCAGATGCAGTGGCTACCTGCAACAGATTATTTAAGTCAAGTCCATGGTTGAATAATTATAATTATGGCCTACCCAAATGCACCTCTCATTTCAGAGCCAGATGGGACACATGCTGACCAACCAAACAGAGTATATTATCCCTCTGGTATCAACATATCAATCCTCTCAACAATTGCTGGTAGAGAACATCATCACAAAAACCTGCACCTGTTAAAAGATGGTCAACCCTGAAACAGCACATTAATTGTTTCAACCCCTACACATATTACAGTACAGTGTATGTGGTCCATTCCAAATGAGAAAAGAAAAAATGACCATTTTTAAAATAAACTACTCTGGGATTTTATGTGCATAGCCAAAATAAATAAGGACTGAAGTTTCAAAAATCATCAGGACATAAGTGCAGAGGGCGTACAAAGGGCGAAATTTAAAGTTTATCTTTTCCTTGGCCAGTACCCTCCGTGGTTCACTTACGCTCTGGCTTGCCGTTGCACTGCTGTTAAGTTGGTCCGTAGAAATTTGAACTAAACGTTTTACCAGCTGAGCAAGCATTTATGTCGGTTGGTATAGCCTCACTTAGTCAGAGCACGGCCAAGACTATAGAGGATAAAACATTTATTTTAAACATCCAGCACCTTATCAATGTAATTTTTCTTAGTAATAGTGATAGTGATAGTGAAGAAAAGAAACAAAGAGCGACATAGCAAGTTAAGCGTTATCTGGGCCGGGTCAAAGTTAGATCTAAAGCCTGCCCAGACGCCAAACTTTTCATGAGCCTAACAGGCCGACCATTATTATTTTCACCAGCTGAATCGATTCAGACATTGCACTTAATTCCAGTCAAACAATCTAAAAGGTCAAAAATACTTATTTCGGACAAACTAAATTCCATGGTCTGGATCCTATGACTTGTCCACATGCCAGAAAATTAAATATCGAAATCAATAAAGTATAGTTATAATATAATAGCAACCTTTTTGCTCGAGTGTATATGTGTGATAACTGAAAGTTTGGGTGATGTGCATTATCTCATAACATGATGAAAGCCAGAAATGTACTAATGTGTGTTTATTTATCTCCTAAATGTGGCCACTCAGAAATGGAGCATTTCGTTGAAACCCTAGAAAAGAATTTGGAGGAGGCAGTTGAGGGCCTAACGCCGTTGAAGGTATTGTGCACTGTTCAAACTTCACTAATATTAATTTTCATGACCAAAACCAGCACAACTTTTGTTGTTAGTGGTGTTGTTATGTCGTCCTTATAGCCTTTTAGGATAGCGAGTCAACTCTCCTTTACTACTACTTGGAACTATTCCTTAGGTGGTAGATTAAGATAATTTGCAATCTATTTTCAATTTTTCAACGGTATACCATTAGTTTGTTTTTTCAGATGCAGTGGCTACCTGCAACAGATTATTTAAGTCAAGTCCATGGTTGAATAATTATAATTATGGCCTACCCAAATGCACCTCTCATTTCAGAGCCAGATGGGACACATGCTGACCAACCAAACAGAGTATATTATCCCTCTGGTATCAACATATCAATCCTCTCAACAATTGCTGGTAGAGAACATCATCACAAAAACCTGCACCTGTTAAAAGATGGTCAACCCTGAAACAGCACATTAATTGTTTCAACCCCTACACATATTACAGTACAGTGTATGTGGTCCATTCCAAATGAGAAAAGAAAAAATGACCATTTTTAAAATAAACTACTCTGGGATTTTATGTGCATAGCCAAAATAAATAAGGACTGAAGTTTCAAAAATCATCAGGACATAAGTGCAGAGGGCGTACAAAGGGCGAAATTTAAAGTTTATCTTTTCCTTGGCCAGTACCCTCCGTGGTTCACTTACGCTCTGGCTTGCCGTTGCACTGCTGTTAAGTTGGTCCGTAGAAATTTGAACTAAACGTTTTACCAGCTGAGCAAGCATTTATGTCGGTTGGTATAGCCTCACTTAGTCAGAGCACGGCCAAGACTATAGAGGATAAAACATTTATTTTAAACATCCAGCACCTTATCAATGTAATTTTTCTTAGTAATAGTGATAGTGATAGTGAAGAAAAGAAACAAAGAGCGACATAGCAAGTTAAGCGTTATCTGGGCCGGGTCAAAGTTAGATCTAAAGCCTGCCCAGACGCCAAACTTTTCATGAGCCTAACAGGCCGACCATTATTATTTTCACCAGCTGAATCGATTCAGACATTGCACTTAATTCCAGTCAAACAATCTAAAAGGTCAAAAATACTTATTTCGGACAAACTAAATTCCCTGGTCTGGATCCTATGACTTGTCCACATGCCAGAAAATTAAATATCGAAATCAATAAAGTATAGTTATAATATAATAGCAACCTTTTTGCTCGAGTGTATATGTGTGATAACTGAAAGTTTGGGTGATGTGCATTATCTCATAACATGATGAAAGCCAGAAATGTACTAATGTGTGTTTATTTATCTCCTAAATGTGGCCACTCAGAAATGGAGCATTTCGTTGAAACCCTAGAAAAGAATTTGGAGGAGACAGTTGAGGGCCTAACGCCGTTGAAGGTATTGTGCACTGTTTTAGTAAGGGGATGTTTTTTTCCTTCATCCAAGACATAGTACAACGAACACTATGTACGAACAGAATACATCAGAATACAATTCAATTATCTCCTAAATGTGGCCACTCAGAAAGTGAAACAATTCTCAGGCTAACTAGGAACTATTTTTGTTAAGTCCGTTGAAGGCCTGAAGGTATGGTATAATTGCTGATTCCATTTTTCTTTTGCCTTCTTTTTACTTTCAATCCCATTTTTCCATATTCACCTTGTACTATTGTCAATTTCCATTTCAAACTTCACTAATATTTATTTTTATGACCACAAAACAGCACAACTTTTGTTGTCAGTGGTGTCCTTAAGTTGTCCTTATAGCCCTTTAAGATGGTGAGTCAACTCTCTTTGACTACTACTTGCAACTAAAATCACAAAAACCTGCACCTGTTAAGAGATGGTCAACCCTGAAACAGCACACAAATTGTTTCAACCCCTACACATATTACAGTACAGTGTATCTGCATATCACCATGATAGCAACTAATGCAGCTCCCTTGTCAGGAGAGGGTAACGTTCCCCTATGACCAGACTCAATGCAACACCTTCTTACATACCACTGCAATAGCCATTTTTGCTAGTCCTACTGTGAAGGACACAGTCATTATGGTCAAATTTAAGTATACCTGTATTGCAGGTGCTTTTACTTTAAACCATATTTTTCAATATTCACCTTGTACTATTGTCAATTTTCATTTCAAACTTCACTAATATTAATTTTCATGACCAAAACCAGCACAACTTTTGTTGTCAGTGGTGTTGTTATGTCGTCCTTATAGCCTTTTAGGATAGCGAGTCAACTCTCCTTTACTACTACTTGGAACTATTCCTTAGGTGGTAGATTAAGATAATTTGCAATCTATTTTCAATTTTTCAACGGTATACCATTAGTTTGTTTTTTCAGATGCAGTGGCTACCTGCAACAGATTATTTAAGTCAGGTCGATGGTTGAATAATTATTATTATGGCCAACCCAAATGCACCTCTCATTTCAGAGCCAGATGGGACACCTGCTGACCAACCAAACAGAGTATATTATCCCTCTGGTATCAACATATCAATCCTCTCAACAATTGCTGGTAGAGAACAACATCACAAAAACCTGCACCTGTTAAAAGATGGTCAACCCTGAAACAGCACATTAATTGTTTCAACCCCTACACATATTACAGTACAGTGTAAGTGGTCCATTCCAAATGAGAAAAGAAAAAATGACCATTTTTAAAATAAACTACTCTGGGATTTTATGTGCATAGCCAAAATAAATAAGGACTGAAGTTTCAAAAATCATCAGGACATAAGTGCAGAGGGCGTACAAAGGGTGAAATTTAAAGTTTATCTTTTCCTTGGCCAGTACCTTCAGTGGTTCACTTACGCTCTGGTTTGCCGTTGCACTGCAGTTAAGTCGGTCCGTAGAAATTTGAACTAAACTTTTTACCAGCTGAGCAAGCATTTATGTCGGTTGGTATAGCCTCACTTAGTCAGAGCACGGCCAAGACTAAAGAGGATAAAACATTTATTTTAAACATCCAGCACCTTATCAATGTAATTTTCCTTAGTAATAGTGATAGTGATAGTGAAGAAAAGAAACAAAGAGCGACATAGCAAGTTAAGCGTTATCTGGGCCGGGTCAAAGTTAGATCTAAAGCCTGCCCAGACGCCAAACTTTTCATGAGCCTAACAGGCCGACCATTATTATTTTCACCAGCTGAATCGATTCAGACATTGCACTTAATTCCAGTCAAACAATCTAAAAGGTCAAAAATACTTATTTCGGACAAACTAAATTCCATGGTCTGGATCCTATGACTTGTCCACATGCCAGAAAACTAAATATCGAAATCAATAAAGTATAGTTATAATATAATAGCAACCTTTTTGCTCGAGTGTATATGTGTGATAACTGAAAGTTTGGGTGATGTGCATTATCTCATAACATGATGAAAGCCAGAAATGTACTAATGTGTGTTTATTTATCTCCTAAATGTGGCCACTCAGAAATGGAGCATTTCGTTGAAACCCTAGAAAAGAATTTGGAGGAGGCAGTTGAGGGCCTAACGCCGTTGAAGGTATTGTGCACTGTTTTAGTAAGGGGATGTTTTTTTCCTTCATCCAAGACATAGTACAACGAATAATATGTACGAACAGAATACATCAGAATACAATTCATTTATCTCCTAAATGTGGCCACTCAGAAAATGAAACAATTCTCAGGCTAACTAGGAACTATTTTTGTAAAGTCAGTTGAAGGCCTGAAGGTATGGTATAATTGCTGATTCCATTTTTCTTTTGCCTTCTTTTTACTTTCAATCCCATTTTTCAATATTCACCTTGTACTATTGTCAATTTCCATTTCAAACTTCACTAATATTTATTTTTATGACCACAAAACAGCACAACTTTTGTTGTCAGTGGTGTCCTTATGTTGTCCTTATAGCCCTTTAAGATGGTGAGTCAACTCTCTTTGACTACTACTTGCAACTAAAATCACAAAAACCTGCACCTGTTAAGAGATGCTCAACCCTGAAACAGCACACAAATTGTTTCAACCCCTACACATATTACAGTACAGTGTATGTGCATATCACTGTGATAGCAACTAATGCAGCTCCCTTGTCAGGGGAGGGTAACGTTCCCCTGTGACCAGACTCAATTCAACACCTTCTTACATACCACTGCAATAGCCATTATTGCTAGTCCTACTGTGAAAGACACAGTCATTAAGGTCAAATTTATGTAGATCTGTGTTGATGCTTTTACTTTCAGCCATATTTTTCAATATTCACCTAGTACTATTGTCAATTTTGTTGTTACAGATATCTATATTTCCTTTTGTTTCCCATTTAAATTCTCTAATTTTGATTTGTTCTACATTGAAGTATTTCATTTCATTCACCCTTTGCATATTTTAGTGGTTTCCGACGAGCCCAGGTATACACCGTTCCGTAATCATTGCTTCAAGTCCTCATTAACTATTTACTCTCCGTTGGTCATATTTTGCACATGTAATTATCACATAAACTGTTCATTTCTTTCCAGCCACAAGAATTAGGGTAGAGTGGACACCAAAAAACTTGGTGACGTGGTGGCAATTCGACCCGAGTTTTTCAAAGACAGATTGCAGGAGCACATCAATGTAGATCTCTTAAAGGAACAAATAGAGATCTACAATCTAGGTTTGCCTATGGCCTTAAAACAGGCAGAACAATTTATTCGGGGGAGAGTGGACACCAAAAAACTTGGCGACGTGGTGGCCATTCGACCCGAGTTTTTCAAAGGCAGATTGCAGGAGCACATCAATGTAGATCTCTTAAAGGAACAAATAGAGATCTACAATCTATGTTTGCCTATAGTCTCAAAACAGGCAGAAGAATTTATTATTATTTACTATTATTTTTTATCTATCCCATAATGGCGTTTATTTATATATACAGGAAAAAGTGATATATGTGTACTCATTAGAAAAAGGAGACCTCTGGGTTTATCAACATTTTGGTTTGAATTTAACTTTTTATCATGATATATCTTTTGGTGATGATGAAAGTATCACTAGCATGTCACCAATACTTCATTACCAAAATCAGCACAACTTTCCCTGTTAATGGTGTCAGATTACACCCCTACCTCAGGCCATTAAGACAGTCATCTCTTTGCAAGTGCCACTTGAAATCATCCATGAGGAAGTAGAGATATGATAATTTACACTTTTTTGGTGAATGAAACAGCAGCAATTTTTCAGCTCCTACACATTTCAATGTGCAATTTAAAGTATGTGGCTCCCTTGTCAGGAGCGGCCTTGATAACACGATGGTTACTAAGGATGACCGTCGTACATGTAGGTCTCCCACAATACAATATGGATCAAACAATTCTTACCAAAAACAACTTCTCCTGCAATCGGAGACAAAAAACATGACGTGAAAAAACAACAACAAAATCATCTGCGAAGCAAAGATTCGTGTCCCCAAAGAGGGGATGAAACAATACCAGAACCTACATAAACTTGTAAAAAAACAAGTTTGATCCATCAACCCTTTAAGCGATTGTGGAAGGTAATTATTGATTTAATTTTTTGTTATTTTTATTTGTAAATTTTAATGTTGATTTAACATAACTCCTCTATTCAGCTGCCTGTATTTATTTCAAACTGCACATTTGAGGTTGGGTGAGGCTTATTAGAGACACCGAGGAACTCACTCAATTTAGCAAAAAAGATGGCATCAGTTTTCCATAAAGAACTAGAGAGAAACGTTCAAGTTGGAGGTCAGGCAATTAAGCGAGACCATTTCTAATGACATTCATTATAAAACTCCTGTTAGAAATCTTTATACATGTACTCTGGTCAGCTTTCATTTCTAAAGTTTTTAGATCATATACCATTACTTGAATGTTTATTTTTTTACACAAGACAAAGGACATGTACAAGCTACAATCAACTATTTATTATGTTATACTCCTTCAAGACCACCATATTATGAGTCCTTTTCAACAGTCCATAGACGTACTCCTATTATTGTTCCATAAAGGCAATCTTGCCACAATATTAAAAACCACAAGTTACATCCGAACCTCTAAAGCCATATTTCAACCTCCTTGCCTCCCGTGCCAACATTCACTACAATTTTTGAACAACATTTAATTTACTAAAGTATGTTTATTGATCTCCCTAATTTTGCCACTCAGAAAATGGAACAATTCTCACGCCGCTAATTAGGAACTCTGGGTAACCTTTCTTGCTGATTAGGAACTATTTTTGTAAAGTCAGTTGAAGGCCTGTGTGAGTGCATTAAAGTCAACAGAACAACACTACAATCTTGCTTTAATCTCTCACAGGGAAACACAGTTCGAAACGCGTACAGAATTCAAGACTCCATTTGACGATTACGACCAACGCTTGCGATAGAAACGATAGTTAAGCTTGTCCGTTTACAATAGTAAGTACTTGAGTTTCTGCGTAGCTTGTATTAGACTTGTACCACAAGATGAGCTGCACGATTTGTACGATTTGTGCGGTATGTACGGTTTGTACGGTTTCGAAAAGTTTGTGTCCTCTATATGGCTGTAAAAGAAACGATAACCGTAAAAACTACGTTCCGAAATAACGACTTCACCGTAAGACATTTCTTTCCGTCGAGCACATGGATTCTGGCTTCCCATGACGCATTGCGAGGCGGCACGCCAAGACGTGCGTGACATCATGCGTGCGCTACCTGAGTCACAACGTAACGGCAGTAACATTCCCGACCCCTTAAGCGATGCTTAACATATCGAGTCCAACGTTCAAGAAAACTAAAGATAAAGGCCTTAATAAGCTTAACGAGCGATTAGCAATTCCTTAAGAAAGTTCAGTCCTTTGAATTGTTCCATCTCTTCACTCATCTCCGGGTCACGACTGCTCTTCATTGGCTAGCAAGAGGACAACCTTGTCAACTGGACGACGTAGTTCTGAGGTTTGGGTCTTCAACTGGACACTGCGCACAAACCCATTCTTGTCTGGTTCTGTCTTGATAACTCGTCCCATGGGCCAGGTGTTTCTGGGGGAGCTGTCGTCCTTTACGAGAACAATATCACCAACCGCTACGTTTCGCTTCGGGCTGTTCCACTTTGAACGCTGCTGGAGTGTAAGGAGATATTCTCTCTTCCAGCGTGTCCAGAAAAGGTTCGCCAGGTACTGTACCCTTCGCCAGCGTTTCCTCATGTAAACATCCGTGCGTTGAAACACTCCTGGTGGAGGAAGTATGACACTTGTCTTCATCGTTAGTAGATTGCTGGGGCTCAAAGGGTTGAGATCGTCTGGATCGCTGGAGGCGAACGTTAAAGGTCTTGAGTTTATGATGGCTTCGACTTCGCAGAGTAATGTTCTGAAGGATTCGTCATCCAAACGGCTGCCATGCTCGCGAAGAAGAACGGTGAGTACCTTGCGGGTGGTGCGGATTTGCCGTTCCCAAATGCCACCCATGTGGCTAGCACTTGGCGGATTGAAAATCCAATCTGTACCCTCCTGGCGCAGCTTGCTTCCTATTAGGTCATTGTCCATTTCATCGATTGCTTGTCGCAACTCGTTAGTGGCGCCAACAAAATTCGATCCGTTGTCGCTACGAATCTCTCGGACTGGTCCACGACGAGCAATAAAGCGTCTCAGTGCTTGAATGAACGAGTCCGTTTCAAGAGAATTGGCAGTTTCAATATGGACTGCTCTGCTTGGCAAACATGTGAAAAGGCATCCATAGCGTTTAAGTTCCTTTCTGCCTTCCTTAATCATAAATGGACCAAAAAAATCCACGCCGACGTACGTGAATGGAGGGCCTGAAATTACTCTGTCTTTGGGTAGATCAGCCATCTTCTGTTCGACGACAGGGGCGCGGTGGCGGCGACAGGTAACACAGTTTGCGATTAGGTGACGAACAGCAGCATTGGCACCTGGGATCCAGTACTTTTCCCTTAATTTAGCAAGTGTGTGGCCGCGGCCTGCATGAGCTAAACGTTCGTGTACGTGTTGGATGATCAAATTCGTAACACGGCTCTTACGAGGCAGGATGACAGGATGTCTTGTTTCTTCTGGGAGATCATCAGCCCGGCTGAGACGGCCGCCAACACGTAGAAGGCCTTCATGGACGAAGGGATCTAGGCGAGCAATAGAACTTGTCTTCCTTAGCACCACTTTCTTTTGCTTTGCCCGACCCCGTTGGTCTCCGCCGTCTTTGCTGCTAACCTGTCTGAGAGCGGCAAACTCCTTACTGAAAGACTGCGACTGTACAAAGCGGAGGATGGCGAACTCGGCCTCTTCAAACTCTTGCACTGTGAGTGGGGTGCGGCGATGACCTATTCCACTCGTTTCGGCCCTTGATGGTTTTGCGTTCGTGGCTTGACAGTGTGGGTCTGACTCAAGGCTGATTGGTCTTTTGACCTCCTTTGGCTTTCGTAACACGGTCTTGATTCTTAGAAACACGGCCACTGACAATTTCAGGCGATACCAGCTTGAGTGATATTCGATCAGCTTGTTAACTGTGGCAACTGAGTCATCCGTCACCATGGTACCAGCGGAAACCACTTTTCTGACCTCTGGGTCGTCGTCCGGAACTTCGCCAACAGCAAACGGCTGCTGTGGCCACTCTGCTTCCGGTTTCCATAAAAACTGTGGGCCCTTTATCCAACGTTGCTGCTGGAGAAGTGCGGCACCTGATAACCCCCTTGAGGCGTCGTCTGCTGGGTTACTACTGGTATCTACGTATCTCCATTGGTTGGGACTTGTGAAGTCTCTAATCAGCTGCACACGATTTGCGACGAATACTTGGAATCTCTTCTGCTCGTTTCCAATGTAGCGGAGAACCGTGGTCGAGTCGGTGTGATAGACGGTGATGTCAGGTCTGACTTCTAACTCTTCAAGTAGCATTTGTCCAACACGGACAGAAACGGTTGCAGCGGTTAATTCTAACCGTGGGACTGTTACAGCCTTAATAGGTGCAAGTCGGGCCTTGCCCATCAGAAAGGAACAATGGACGCGATTGACATTGTTTTGTAGACGCAAGTAAGCAGCACATCCATAACCCATCGTGCTGGCGTCAGAAAACAAGTGAAGCTGTCTAGAAACGACTGGACCAAAATCTGGTGGCTTATGGCAACGATCAGTGTGAAATTGCTCTAACAAGGGAAGCTCAGTACACCAACGTATCCACTGACTGCGGCTGTCTTCCGGGATATCGTCATCCCAGTCAAGATCCTTATTACGGCATAAATCTTGCAACAACTTCTTTGCTAGCAGGGTGAAAGGAGCAACGAAGCCCAGTGGATCGTAAATAGATGATACAGTAGATAAGATTCCTCGTCTTGTATGCGGTTTGCTGTTAACAATGATTCGAAATCCAAAACTGTCCGACTGTACACACCATTGTACCCCTAGGGCACGCTCGACAGGAAGATTGTCACAGTCAAGAGCTATAGATTTGACTTCTTTCGACCGCTCGTTCTCAGGTATACGCAGTAAGACTGCACGACGATTACAAGTGAACTTCGTGAGGTGGAAACCGCCCTTCTGACAAGATTGACAAAGGCCTTCGATCAACTTCACTGCAGCATTTTCTGAGCTGACGGAACGTAAACAATCGTCTACGTAAAAGTTCTTTCGCAGCGTGTCAGCAACTAATGTACCATACTCTTCTTCGTTATCGCTCGCAGTTTGCTTAAGGGCGAAATTAGCGACACTTGGTGAGGAGACTGCCCCAAATAAATGTACGACCATTTGATACTCTTCTAATTTGGCATCGAGATTACCACCTGGCCACCACAGAAAACGAAGATAGTCGTACTGTTCAGGAGGGACGATGACCTGGTGGAACATAGATTCCACGTCTGCCATAAAGGCAACAGGGTCTTCACGAAATCTGGTTAAGACTCCCACAAGGGAATTTGTAAGATCCGGCCCCTGGAGTAAACAGTCGTTTAGGGACACTCCTTGGAACTTTGCACTACAGTCGAATACGACGCGGATTTTCCCGGGTTTTTTCGGATGATAAACCCCGTGGTGGGGTAGGTACCACACCTTGCCTGGCCTTGGTATCAGCGATCCACTTGGGACCCTTTGCGCATAACCTTTGGCGATGACATCGTTAACAAAGGTGACATAGTCAGAACGGTATTTAGGATCCTTTAACATCTTCTTCTTCTGCCAGTTAGCTCTTCTGGCAGCCTGCTCCTTGTTGTTTGGCATGATGACATCATTATGTCGGAAGGGGAGAGGAGTCTGATAATGGCCATTAACAACCTTTGTCTCTTTTGCGACCATATTCAGAAACTTTCTGTCGTCTTGGGAGAGCCCGCGCTCGTCCGGTACTTTGCTCACCGCGTGATCATTGAAGTCCATTTCGAACATTTGGAGCAATGTCTTTGGAGCCATGATCTCCCTTTGCACTTCTACTTCTCTCACAGTAATTCGATGCGCGATTATCTTCTCACTGTCTTGATCGATCTCAACTCTTAAAGGTCCACTAACTGTCCAGCCGTGGCGAAGACGGAGAGCGAATGGGCCATCACTTTGACAGGGTACCACTTCTAACGGCTCCAGGGCGGCTGGGCAATTGCTACCGATGAGCAGTCCAATCTCTAAATGCGGGTCCAGCTCAGGAATCTTTTTCGTAACCTCAGAAAGATGTGCCCAGTGGCTTATGAGATTAGGCGTTGGGATCTGGCAATGATCGGCTGGGATTTCATCCCTTGTGTACGTGTAAGGTAACTCGATGGGATTATCATCATTCAAACTGGTAACAATAAGGTTGTCCATGACGTTGCTTTCTACTTGACTCTCTCCATGCATAGTTGCAAGACGCAGCACAGTCCTGACACCTTCCACTCCAAGTTGCTTCCTGATGCTTTCAGTCGCAAAACAACCACCACTGCCATTATCGTAAAATGCGTATGTAGTGACTGAATCTCCACTGCCTTTCCGTTTTACTTTAACTGGAAGGATGGCATGCAACACTACGGACTCCTTACTGTTCTTTGCCCCACACACAGTTCTGGAGAGATCAATGCGCCCATTGCTTATTTCTATGGTCTGAATGTCAGCAGTTTGAACTTGGTTACCACTATTCTCTTTATTCATCGTAAAGCCATCGATGTGCAATGCTGTTGGGTGCCGCTTCTTGCACTTCTGACAGGTGCGTCTCTTTACACAACCTTTCGACACATGATTTGTTTCGTAACAAGCAAAGCATAGCCTCTTTTCCTTAAGGAATGACTTTCTTTCATCCATCGTCTTCTTGAGGAACTGGGCACAATCATCTAAATCATGGGCCTTGTTGCAGAATAGGCAAGTTTTTGCTTTGGCACCGGTGTTGTCCTGACTCTCATTCTTGGCAGCGTCCAAGCCAAGGGGAGAAGTGATGCCGGTAGCAAAACTACTGCTTGTTTGGTTCGGCGGTGGGGGCTTCTTCTTGTTGTCTCTCTTGCCGTTATCCCCGCGTTTTCCTTGACTGCCACTTAGAGCCCGTACACCAAAAATAGGATCGTTGGCTGATTCGGCTGCAGACATTACGAACTCGACAAGGTCGTTGAAGTTCGCTATCAGACCTCTCTCTTTCAACTTAACAGCACGATCACGCCACTTTGCTTGAAGGTGGAAAGGAAGCTTTCTGGCAATGGTCTGCATGTTTGTGGAGTGATTTAGCTGATCCATGTGGGACACGCTCACCATAGCATTCTTACATTTGACTAAGAAAAGCGAGAAACGTTTTAGAGCTGGTGCATCTGCTGACTGAATTGGAGACCACTCAAGAGCTTTGTTCACATAAGCCATTGAAACTTTAAAAGGATCCCCATACTCCTTCTCAAGCAGCCTTCTTGCTTCCTCATATCCTTCCGCAGGATCCATATGCAAGCAACCACCGATAAGTTCTCGGGGTTCGCCTTCGAGATGTTGTTCCAAATAATACAAGCGATCCGCTGCATTCAATGTTCTAGATTCTATCCGAGTTTTGAATGCTATAATAAACGTTCCATATTTGATGGGATCCCCATTGAACTTGTGCACTTCAGGTTGAGGCAAAGTCATTGCTGCGGCCAACTGTTGATGAGTTGCAATCATTTGTTCGTTTTGCTGTCGCTGCATGGCCATCACTTCTTCAAAGGACTTTTCATAAGGCTCGGGTTGGGACTTAATGTCGGGAGATGCAACAGTTCCTCGTGATCCACCAGTAGTACTGCTGTTGGCTTGAGGTGAGCTCTTACTGACCGGAATATTCGAACGAAACTCGGGGGCAGCAGGGTTCAGCAGAGCCGCAGGCGTTGAATACATGAACTTAGGTTGATTTTGCTTGACATCGGGCACAGTATCATCTTTACTTTCCAGGTTACCATGATCTTCTTCTAAACTGGCATACACTCTTTCCCTAGCCTGAGCTTTTGCTATTTCAGTTTCCAATGTCAAGGCTTCATCTGCAGCTCGTAGTGCTTGCTTGCGTTCCAACATTTTTCTCTCTGCTTGTAATTCCGCCAGTCTGAGTTTCTCTTTTGCTCGCGCAGACGACGCGGAGCTGGCTGTAGATTTCCTTGAACGAGTACTGCCATGAGAGGCTTTGTATGAGCTTGACTTTGCTTCCGAGAGCAGATCAAGTTCTCTTGCTAAGCGATGTTCTGCCACACTGATCCACTCTACGACTTCTTTTCTAAATTCCAACAGCGATCTTTCCTTGTTTTCGTAACGATCAAGCTCCTTGTCCCGATCCTCTTCAGAAGTCAACTCACGATAATGGAGGTCGTATGCTTCTTGATATTCTCTGAATAATGTGTTCAGTACATCAAGTCCTGATTTAACTAAATGCAGATTGTTCTCACATTCCATTTGGCCCGTAATAGTATTCCTTTGTTTTGAAACAGCAGACAGTTTAGCAGTTTGATCATTTTTCAGTCGCCGTATTTTTTCCTCTCGGCCCTTTTCTGTTAATCTTCTTTCACGAGTACCAGGAATGTCTTCATTCAGGGTATTTCTAAATCCAGCGCCCTCATCGGTGGGGTTCTCGCTCATGGTGGACTGGGCGCTAATTTAATCCTTCAATCTCGATCTTTACGATAAAACTTCAAGGCAAATTATAAACAACAGTTACGTCCAAATAAAGGATAAAAAAAAGGCGAACCATTCGCTTAAACTTCACCAGTAATCGTAGGGCAAGTTTCACAAATCCAGTATACGATAGATCCATAAACTTTTCGAAACGAATGTGAGTGCATTAAAGTCAACAGAACAACACTACAATCTTGCTTTAATCTCTCACAGGGAAACACAGTTCGAAACGCGTACAGAATTCAAGACTCCATTTGACGATTACGACCAACGCTTGCGATAGAAACGATAGTTAAGCTTGTCCGTTTACAATAGTAAGTACTTGAGTTTCTGCGTAGCTTGTATTAGACTTGTACCACAAGATGAGCTGCACGATTTGTACGATTTGTGCGGTATGTACGGTTTGTACGGTTTCGAAAAGTTTGTGTCCTCTATATGGCTGTAAAAGAAACGATAACCGTAAAAACTACGTTCCGAAATAACGACTTCACCGTAAGACATTTCTTTCCGTCGAGCACATGGATTCTGGCTTCCCATGACGCATTGCGAGGCGGCACGCCAAGACGTGCGTGACATCATGCGTGCGCTACCTGAGTCACAACGTAACGGCAGTAACAGCCTGAAGGTATGGTATTGCTGATTCCATTTTCCTTTTGCCTTCTTTTTACTTTCAATCCCATTCTTCAAGATTCACCTTGTACTATTGTCAATTTTCATTTCAAACTTCACTAATATTTATTTTTATGACCACAAAACAGCACAACTTTTACGTAACATAACATAACATAAAACTTTATTTATACTCGAATTTTAGAGTAGCTAACAAGCTAATATCTTCGAGCTGACACTGGTGTCACTGGTGTCCTTATGTTGTCCTTATAGCCCTTTAAGATGGTGAGTCAACTCTCTTTGACTAGTACTTGCAACTAAAATCACAAAACCCTGCACCTGTTAAGAGATGGTCAACCCTGAAACAGCACACAAATTGTTTCAACCCCTACACATATTACAGTACAGTGTATGTGCATATCACCATGATAGCAACTAATGCAGCTCCCTTGTTAGGAGAGGGTAACGTTCCCCTATGACCAGAATGCAACACCTTCTTACATACCACTGCAACAGCCATTATTGCTAGTCCTACTGTGAAGGACACAGTCATTATGGTCAAATTTAAGTATACCTTTATTGCAGGTGCTTTTACTTTAAACCATATTTTTCAATATTCACCTTGTACTATTGTCAATTTTCATTTCAAACTTTACTAATATTAATTTTCATGACCAAAACCAGCACAACTTTTGTTGTCAGTGGTGTTCTTATGTCGTCCTTATGGCCTTTTAGGATAGCAAGTCAACTCTCCTTTACTTCTACTTGGAACTATTCCTTAGGTGGAAGATTAAGATAACTTACAATGTATTTTCAATTTTTCAATGGTATACCATTAGTTTGTTTTTTCAGATGCAGTGGCTACCTGCAACAGGTTATTTAAGTCAAGTCCATGGTTGAATAATTATTATTATGGCCAACGCAAATGCACCTCTCATTTCAGAGCCAGATGGGACACCTGCTGACCAACCAAACAGAGTATATTATCCCTCTGGTATCAACATATCAATCCTCTCAACAATTGCTGGTAGAGAACATCATCACAAAAACCTGCACCTGTTAAAAGATGGTCAACTCTGAAACAGCACATTAATTGTTTCGACCCCTACACATATTACAGTACAGTGTATGTGGTCCATTCCACATGAGAAAAGAAAAAATGACCATTTTTGAAATAAACTACTCTGGGATTTTAAGTGAATAGCCAAAATAAATAAGGACTGAAGTTTCAAAAATCATCAGGACATAAGTGCAGATCCACCATTTGATACTGAGGGCTGGTATACCCAAAGTAAGCGACTACTAAAAGACTCATATTCCAGTAATAATTAATGCAATAATCTTTTAACCATAACTG
>OZ037787.1:21133806-21143806 GCA_964035525.1 Porites cylindrica | reverse complement strand
TACACTTAATGTCAGATCCCGCGGAAAACAGTTTTGTTTTGTTTTTGTTTTCAACATGGCATAAATGTAAAATTAATGCTTACACACCATGAATAAAAAAATCCTCTATTCTTTGTGTATTCCTTAAGCCAGATTGTGCAAAAATATTTAACCATTCATTCTTGGCTTTACATTTACAGGCATCAAAACAGCACAACAACAACAAAAAACCTTACCTGGCCAAGAGAAGAAACAAGAGCTGATATATAGAAGTTTATGAAGCCAAGCAACATATTTTGCCGTAATAAATAGAAACAAGTTTAGTTAAGCAATTTACAAGTGTTCTTTGTTTATTACTAAGATTTTTCCCTCAGTTTCTTATTGAAAGTTGTATCAACTAAACATAAACATTTTCTCTAATGTATTTTGATTTAATTGTGTCTTGAGGATTGCATAGATTGAATTATAATAAATTAAAACAAATAATTGCACATACAATTTGTCTGTGTTCTATATATACTGTTTTGTTGTCTTGCTATGCTATTCTGTTTGTATAGTTACCAGTTCTTGGTGTGCACATTACAACACACTTTTGGTACTATATGTAAATATTTTTGAATGTATATTCTGCATTGTAAGTAATTAATCATTGGAAACCTTATGATTTGGGATATGTTCAATAAATGTACAAATGTATGTTATGTATGTATGTGCACTTTTAATTGTTTGCAAAATTATCAAAATTTAAGGCATTGACATTATTTAATGTAAGTGATCTTCATAAGTCAAAGCAATTGTGATTGTTATTAATTTTAATTATTTTCTTTGGTGGTCGAAAGTAAAATTATAAGATCTGATTGATATGAACAAAATTAATTATACATAAACAGCTCTGAATTAAATCTCTTCTAAAAACTGCTTAAAGAAACCTCATCGCCTTGTAAAATTCATATAAACAGGGTGCAAAGAAAATCGTTTTTACTGCTTGCCATTTGGGCTTGCAAGCTGAAGCCTAACATTTACTAGCCCAGACATCATTTCAACTAGCCCCAAAAACGTTTGGAGTAGCAGAATTTATTTTACGGTTCTTCTGTTACTCGAATTTCTCAAAAAACATCACTTGCCCGTCGGGCAAGTTAAAAACAGAATTCACTACCCCAATAGCAAAATCCACTAGCCCCAGGCTATTGGACACTACTTTCTTTGCACCCTGACAAAGTATAATCATCATTTTTAAGTTTTTCAAGCGTTGGGGAAAGTATAATGTATTAGTATATACTAAAACAGTGGATAGCGTTTTTCGCACGCTCTGATTGGCTACTCAATCAGTGAATATCCTGCACTATTCACTGATCCACCTCCAGTTCCTACGAGTGAGAAATGCCAAACTCGCACAAGTTTCGAGCAAAATGCCTTCCCGGTTTGCTGCCATAACAAACAAAGGAATTTCACAACTAATCAAGCAAGCTGTTCCAGAAATATACGAAGAAGGTGACTAAGTTCGGGGAGGAAGTTTAAACAGATAAAGCTTTGTCTTTTTTATTTGAATTTATTGATAAAACCGGCGGAAAAGTTTTTTGTTTACAAATGCAAATTAGTTGACTTGTTCATAAATAAGCTTAAACCTAAAGTTAATAATCTTTTTTACATGAGAATGATTTTCAATACAAAAAGAATTTACAACTCCTTTTGAGGAAATTTCCCTGCAAGAGCTAAACAAATGCCTTTAAAAGTTTTATTTGTCAGCAAGAAAAGGTGACAACCACAGCCGTTCGGTCATCGTGCACCAAAATTGTAATCGTTGCAGGCAACAGTGAATGAGTTAAAATTATCTCAATTATCTCACTGTTTTAGTATATACTAAAACAATTTATTATTCACCTCAGCGTCGGTGGCTAGTGGTGGATATTTAACTCGCCACTAAGGCAGCCTCAGTAAATTACCACCACTAGCTACCTCCACTTTGGTGAATAATTGTTATTTGTTCAAAAAACATATTAATTACTTGCACCATAACTCCCTAGTGAAGTTAAACCTTCATACTTATTAAATAATATAAAAATAATAAATTACAGTTGATCTTACCCCAGTCATTGCGCATTGTTCTATCTTGAGGAAATAATGGCCAATCTTCCAGGGGTACTCTCATATGGGAGCCATACAGGAAAGTGCTACTTGAGAGGTATGGTTTTTTACTTCTTTGTCCTACACAGAGAATATAAATTTGTGCGAGTCTGTTATTAAAACAGAGTAATTGCCTGCACAATTGATTTTGATTCGCAAGATAAAATTTGTTTGTATTCCAGATATACAAAAGCCTTAACATGAACTGAAATGGCTTTAAACAAGAGGCCATTAACATTTTCTCTTTGAACCCAAACAAGCGAATTGAGGATGTTGTTCTAAACTGAATAATGATGTACATTGCATATCATAAGCTTTTTTTTATTCTAAATAGGGTCAGGGTCAGGATTTTAATCCCTCAGCCACTCACCTATACCTAAATATTGGCTGAGTACCCCCTCCTCCCCTACAGTACAGGCCATGGGCATTGCAGCATTACACACGTGTTTCGTGCATGGAAATTCACCATATTGCAAGCAAATTCCAGGAGAAAAACACTTGTGAAACACTCGTGTAAAAACATACAAGCAAAGATACAGGAGAAATACATACAAATTAGGAAAATTTGCGTGTAAAACTTTACATGCAGATTGTTATGATTTGCGTGTATTTGGTTTATTTGGGTTCTTACACCGCTGGCTGAGCGAGTGCAGTTGCACTCGTGCAGCTTTTAATTTGTTAGCAAAAATCAAACTTTTGAGGCACGTTCAAATGTTATAGAATTTTATATTTTATTAAGTTAATTGTTTGACCGAATGAACACTGTTTTTAATATTTACATGTTCTTCGCTTGAATTTTCATTTGTAGCTCAGACTTCACGTACAGAGGTTATAAAAAGGTTCAACTAAAATCAGTTTCAGTTATCAATTTGCAACTATTTTGATGGACCATAAACTACTCTGTAATTAATGTGACACTGCAATTTACATCTCTGTTTTGATGAAGGATCGCTTCTACATGTATTTTGTTTACAGCATTTCATCTCCTACTTTTAGTTAGCTCACTACTTTGAGTTATTTTCTTCTGCAGCAACCTCCTTTCTCCTTCCTGCAATGTAGGTCCGAAATGAGAAAAGACTTGTTATTTTGGCAAAAATTTAAATTTCTTTACGCAACACGCGCGTCACCATACTCAGCCGTGTTGTCCGTCTACGTTAAGTTTAAGCAAACAATCCGGCGTTACTGCAAGAACTAATTTTAGTTCCCGGGTTTTAGTTTTACCTGCCAAGGAAAGGTTTTCTTTTAAGGTCTATGTTTTCAGCAAAGAGTGTTTAATTCTTGTCGAGGGCAAACAAAAGAATACGCTGCATTTTTATCGATACACAAGCTTCCATTTCCAGAAATAGCACAGAATCAAATTACTTTAAACGTTGTCTATTTTCAACAGACAGCGTGTCACAAATAATGTGCAAATTTGGAGTGAAATTGTATCCAAGTTTAGTATCACAATGAAATTTTTAAGCCACAACTAAGGACACATCGTGAAGCTCAACTCTAATTCAATGTCAGAATAAAGGAGTGTAAAAGAGAAACCTTGTGTGGTCTGTAAAATTTAGTGACAATCGTGCGAAATCCCGGGACAAAATGAAACCTTCTAGTCATCCCGATTGTTCAATCTCTCGCTAACTGGAACATCGCGCTTACTCAAGTTGATTTCCCCTGGAATTCCTTCGTACAGCCAGTTACTGTAAATAAGCAACTTACCCTAGCTAACTCGCAGTAATTTTTGTTTCCCTTCAGATCATTTCTCTACAATTTTACCTCGAACCATGTATTATAAACAAGTTTGAACTGAAAAAAATGGTGTACTGAAGTCCAAGCCTGAGAGTCCAAGCGCCTGCTACGCAAGCTAAAACATTGAACTTATTTCAAAACAACAGTTGTGGCAAGTAACATGCATCCAAGTCTACATGTAAAATAGCGCTTCAGCCAACAGCCAAGGAAATCGTTAATTACAAAACATGATGTTTGCAATCGTAGCATGATCTAAGTCATTTTATTTTTCACTGCGAAAAAACGTTTTTCCACAATGTTGGTTTCTAATTTATATCAGCCACATTTGCTGTTACACGCAACTTGAGTGTATTTTTATAAGGAAAATCAGTCACCTTAAAAAGACACTCAAATTTGCTGGTAAAAATTCTGCGTGTAAAAGCTCGTGTAAAAATTTACATGCGAGTTTTTTGCATGAATTTTTCATGGAAATCCACCATATTGCACGCTATTTACGCACGTGTAAGTGCTGCAATGCCAGTGGCCTGTACTGTAGATGTCATGCCAATCGGCAGAAATTAGCTTCATCATCTCTGTGCCTTGGCCTGCCCCCCTATACAATATTGAGTTTGTACTAGATGCCTTCCTCCTTATACAATAAGCTAAGAATAAACTAAGAATAGCAAAAAGGAGCAAAAACCATCATTAAATTTATACCTTATTATAGGAAATTATTAGGAAATTTGTTCCAGTTGTCACCACCAACTGCACAGTGTCTTAATCGCGTTAATTTCCTATATTATGAAATTCTACCTCCTCTTTAGCGTTAATTTTCTTTATTCGAAAGTCGTTTTCCATTAAACTCAGGTTAATTTAAGTCGCGTTAATTTCCAATACCTTAATTTCATGGGGCGTTAATTTCCTATAATAAGGTATCAAGTTTCTTGCTTGATTAACAAGAGCTTTTGGTTTGTCTCTAAACGTGCACTGGCAACACATTGACCCCAATAAGGATCCACCTGACATCGCTGTCAATTGAGAGTTGAAAAAGAAATCAATGGATCTCTAGACAGTTTATTAGCTCTCCCAGATATTTTATATGCTAATGAAAATCACTAAATACTAATGAGAAGAAAAGTGGAGAGGGCACGCACCAAACTGAAACCACTGGCTCTGCCCCTGGACCCTGGTGGAGGCCTACATCGCCCCCACACCCGAGGTGCACTAGGCAGGTAACAAAGTTACCTGCTATAATTTTAAGTAAATTACAGTGTACCTCCTTTAAGGTGACTCGACCCAGTTATTTTGAGCAGGTACCGTCCTACTTGGAAGCTCTCTTGTATCCCCACCTTTACTTTGATCGTAAGTCTAACATATACATGTAGCATGGATAACATATAGATCATTATCTACAATATAACAAAATTTTTGGCAATCAGAGTAAATGTCACGTGGTTACAGTGACATGCCTCTTTGGGGTCTGAGTCAAAATTCTGCTGTTGCCGGCAACATTTCATGAAAATCTCTCGGCTACATATTGCACGCATTAGTGCCTTGCGTTGAACAGAGTTTCACCAAAATCACAAAGCCCAATGCGAGAAATTCGCCGGTATGCAAATTTAGGTCATGATTTATGTGAAAATGATAAGCAAACTTTGCACAATTACATCTAATAAACTATGAGATTTATCCCTTTATTCTGGCGATCTTTACAACAGATGGGTCCTAGCAAGTCAGCAAAAAGTTTTAGGGCCTTGTAAATGCACGTGATTTCGAGAAATATATAGAAAGTATAGTTTTAGCTATTTGTTAACGTTTTGTCAGCATTTTAGAGTCCTTCTCACAAAAACAGCATTTTCATAAAAATTCCTAGTTTTTTTTCCTTCAAAGTTTTTCAGGGCCACAATTGATTAACTGACTACCCAGATTCTGAGTTTCATGGTCATTGAAAAACTGTGACATTATCTTCTATAAGCCCAAACTTGAGTAAACGTTGAAGTTTTTTAGCGTTTTGGCCAAGTTTGTGCTTTGGAAGTTTTTCTAGTCTGTCATGATACGGTATTCTTGTTCAGCACGCGTGCAATGACCACGCTGGCTGACTTCCAAATGCTCACTGAGATATGATTATTTAGTATGACAAAATAGAAGCACAAGAATTGATTAAAAATTGTGAGTTAAACCTCCATGTATCACGCGATCGCCCGTCTCACCCAACCAAAATTATCACCAAAAGCTTTATGCTATATTGTAGATTGATCTACATGTATATGTTAGACTTACAATCAAAGTAGAGGTGGGGATACCAGAGAGCTTCAAAGTAGGCTGGTACGCTCACAAAATAACTGGGTCGAGTCACCTTAATAACATTTACAAGAACCCTGGTTGTACTTTGATAAAATAATTACCTTTGTCAAGTTTATGGATGGTTTCAGGCTTCATAAAGATACAACCTTGGGAACCTTGGGAAGTAAAAACATTCTTTTCTTGTGACCCTGAAAAATACAATAAAATACAAAACATCACTTTTATTAGTAAACATTAATTTTAACGAACGTGAACATGTTAGTGGCTTGCACAGTTGTGCTGTATACAATGGCATCTTACTGTGAAAATTTGTGTGTAGTATTTACCATGCTGTTACAACCAACATACAACATACAACTTAGATCAACAGAGTGTTGACAGTACAGTGTAATCAAAAGAAAAAAATTCCACTCTGTTTAGTTCAAGACATTGTATCCAAGAAGTTGATCTTTGATTTTAACCAAGGAATCAAGGTTTTATTGTCACCAGGGAAAACAATTATTGACAACAGATTTCTAATCCGAACCCTTCTCCACTCTCATTGGCAGGAGAAAGTAAACTTTCTCAATTTTTAAGAATAAATTTACTACTACATTCTAGGTCGACTTAAAAAATTCAACCTTGCAGTCTGACTCTCATAAGCGACTACCTCCTGTAAGCAACCATGCACCTGCAAGCCTTTGCATTTTGGGTGGTCGCTTACAGGAGGTTCAACCGTAGTTTATTCTAAACCACATGAAAAGATTTAACTAGAAGTTGGAAATTTTCACTATTTCTCTGTCACTTTTTACATGTACAGTTCATTTTATTTGCCAGAAAGTAAGCCTTAAAAATTCAAAGTTTTGATTAGTTGTGCTTTTATGTTCTACAGTACTCTTTTTTTAAACTTTGTAGAAGAACATGTGAGCAGGGAATAAGTCAGTTTCTGTAATTGTCTATTGTTCTGTTAGTAATAAGCTAGCCTTTGATTCACTCATCTTGCTTGTTAGTGGACTAATTAAGTCTTATTCCCCCAAAGTGATCCTAAAAGAGTGTCTGGCAAATTAATATTGTTTCCAATCAAAGATTTGTGAACTCGTGTCAGTACTGTCATGTCTGGCAAACACTCCAAGTGTTTACATATACACAGTTATACGCATCTTATAACTTCATCTGCGCTTATTACTAGTGTCTTAGTGTATTTTAAAACAGCTGCTCTAAAGAATGCAGGGTTCATACAAAAAATTGCAACCATTTTTCAAGGACTTTTCAAGGATCACATTAGATTTTCAAGGACCACCTACTAAGACTACAATTTCACAGGTTCTACAAATAAATGCACAGTCCCAGTCTATTCTAACAAGACTTTAAGGCTTGAACTGTTTGCTTCACCAGCTTCACCCATCTACATTTTTCAGTTCACTTGTCTTAAACTGATAGTTAATTATCGCATAAAACATAGAGCACTTTATGTAAATGACCCTTAAATTCTCTGAGCCACGATTGACATTCTGTCTTGGACAACCAAAAAACATCAAAAACTACATTCAAAGTTGAAGAAAATTCAAGGACTTTTCAAGGACTTGCACAGAAATATAACAACTTTTCAAGAAAATGTGAAAGGACTTTTCAAGGACTTTCCCTTTAAATTCAAGGATTTTTCTAGACTGTGCGAACCCTGGAATGTCACTGATAGCACGTACCACAAAAGAGCATCATCAAAGTGTGACTGGGCAATAAATGTCACGAGATCTACCAAAGTGGTCCTTCGTGATTTTCTGTTTTTCATCAACCTAACCATCTCTTACTTGGGCACGAACAATAGAAACATCATCATTACCCAAAGATTTCATCCATGCAACCAAGCAAATCGCACATTTTTTTTTAATTTTGATGCGTTGTGATGATCAATGTCACTGGCGCAATTTGAATTACATTGCCTGTAAACATTAACTGGTTTAATGAAGACGCACGAACAGCCTGATTTTAAAGTGAACAATTATATTCAAACGAAGACAGAGTTATAATTCATTTTAAGGTCGGATGCTGTGCGATGTATGCTAGGATAATGTGCTTTTCATTGGAATCTATGCCACGGTTGAGCACAATATGGAGAGTTATTGGAGAATTTCAACAGCTTTTATACAGTGTAAAAGGACAAAAAGAAAGCAAAATATTGATATGACTTTTTTTAGACCAACCCTCAATGTTTCCAGTTTTGTGTGATGCTGTCTAAAACATTAGACGGCAAAACAGTCAGGTTTCTTTTCTCAAAGTCAGTTTAGCATTGACCGTTTGTGCATACTATACTTCAAATTCTGACCTGCAACTCGCAAATTACACCCTCTGTCAGGGCTTCTGATATTTCGCACGGTCGCGGACCCGCGAAATTCAGGTATTTCCGCAAAATTCCGCAAAATTCCTCAAAAAACGCGAAATACCGCGAAATCCGCCAGAAATATTTCCAAATACATGTCGGCAAAACATATTTAATACTTATCTTGGCTATTAGACCTGTTTTATTCACCCCAAACGTCCAAATTTATCTTGGACTGCAACGAGTAAACAACATCCCAAAACTACCAGGCGTTTTTAGATGAACATTGCGAAAAACTGGGCACTAACCATAATGTTAATAGCTTTAGCATTCGCTCATTTCTCGAGCGAACTGCTGTTGAAAGAGCAAATGACTATCTCTGTTAAAACAAACGTTAAACAACGCTGGTCATATTGACACAAAATTGATCGATTTTAGCGAAATTTCCCCCAAAAAATCCAGCGAAATCGGCTGTCTTTTACTGATTGTTTCTTGGTGAAGTTTCCCCCCCCCCCCGAAATTTCCCGTGACATCGGCCGATTTTTCTAACAATTTGCCCCTGAAAATCCTTCAAAATTTGACTTTTTTTCCGCTAAAATCCCACGAAATCGGCCGGTTTTTCTGCGAATTTTGACTTTTCTCCCGTGAAAATCCCGTAAAATCAGCCGATTTCTCTGCGAATTTTGACTTTTTTCCCAGGAAAATCCCGGAAATCCACTGATTTTTCCTCGAATTTTGACTTTTTTTCCTGCGAAAATCCTGCGAAATTAACCGATTTTTCCGCAAATTTCCCCCTGAAAATCCCACAAAATTTTGCTTTTTTCCGCGAAATATCAGAAGCCCTGCTCTGTGTACAAAACACAGTACGAAATGTCAAGCTCTGGCCATATAGTCATCAAGTACATGTATCTTATCAAAAAAGAAAAAATCAATAGTTATAAACCAGATTTAAATATTTACTAAGTTGTTTCTGAGATAAAACATTCAGTTTTCATCAGCCCTGAGATTTGAGGACTTACATTTTGATCTTCTTGAAGAATACTCGTAAACAGAGCTTCAATGGTTGAATGCTTGTTGTGTACACCCGACTCAACCTCTGTTGGAGTAAAGTGAATGGCTTCATCAGTACATTCAACAGGAACAAAATGAAATAAAACGCTTATCAGCATTATAAGAAAATGCCATGGTCACATGATGGACAGTAACGAAAGCATCGTGAGGGGCATTCAAATTCATATCCACTTCCTTTACCCCTGTAGATGAGATTTTCTAAATGGGTGACAAAGAAAGTGAGTTTTACAGCTTGTCATTTATGTGACATGTACTCGTAGCTGGCATGAACTACCAATAAGTTAATTCAACTAGCCTATCACACAATTAAAAATAAAAAGAGCAAAACATACAGAAAGTCAAGAATCTGGGAAACGAAGGAATATATAAAAAGCCTAGCCAAGAATCTAGTCTGTGCAATATTTACTATGCAAGATATTCCGAAAAATGTTTTACCCCAACAAGAGACCCAAATATTATAACAGGGTCGTAACAAGGTATATTTTTTGCCAACTGATCCCACATTTAGGCCTT
>OZ037787.1:21081306-21128806 GCA_964035525.1 Porites cylindrica | reverse complement strand
CACATGACTCTCAGCAAGTTAAAATTCTTCGTTATATACACGTTTGTGTAGCGTGTGAGCAGGCTCGCTTGTGCGAGTTGGGGGGAATTTTTTTTAATTCGCCGAATGGCTCTTTGGGCTTATATTATTTTGCAACGACAACTAAGAAATATTACACATGCTCTCTCCAATTTAAAGCGTCTGCCATAAGAAACGGCCAATTTACATGTTACGAATTTAATTCCAGTTACTTGAGGAAAAAATACCTCCAAACCCGCAACTAACATGCACGGATGCAGGCTTTAGGAACGGGAGAAATTATGAATAAAACGTTTTCCTGTGTGCAATAATACTATTTGTAACGAGAGCAAACATTAGGCGTGGCTGAGCAAATGAGCGGCAAATTTAGTCCCAGCCATGAAATATGAAACGTTAGAACAAAGATTTCTTATACCAATACACATTACTTCTGTTACTTGAGAGACAATTACGATTTTTCTGAAGTTTCATTTCATTTCATATTAAACCCATCGATGAATACGGTACATGTACAGTTTGTTATACAGAAGAACATGAACAAAAACTTACTAATTCAAAGACGAAGTCCGTCGCCAGCTGAACAATTAAAAACCCAAAGAGAACTGAAAACACTCCTCTACTCTTCAACGGACTTCTTCAACCCATATTCTTGACGTATGACATGAACTTTGGCAGTTAACCAGAAATTCGTTCTTTTTTCCTTTCCTCCGTCTTCCCACGTGTTGCCGCCTTTCTGACTTTTGAAACTCTTGGCTGAAGAGTTTTTTGCTCGTGCCTCCGGATATGCCCAAGAGAATTGCAGATAAAAGCATGCAGTCGCCACTTTGTAATTAATTTCAGACCGTGTTTACAGTTTACCGACCAACATTTTGCATAACCCTTGTTTTAGATTTCTCCTGGGTATTAGTGTCGTCCCGAGGGGACTGATAAAACAATGGTTGTGTAAAATTTTGTGGGGTAAACAAGGAGTGCTTTGTACGTCAACCAAAAAGTCCCGTTTGAATTTCGGCAACTCAGTAAGTACTTGACCAGTAGCAAGCGGAACAGCATTTTCCAAAATTTTCAAAAAGAGGACAAACATCGCGAGGGTTATAAAAAAATTGAGGAAAAATTTTCCCGGAAGTTTTTTTCTACCTTTGCTACCTCCCTCCCGGAATTTCTTAAATTTTCGATTGAATGGTTCACATTGGGAAATTCAATAGTGTCTGCAATTTCTGGAAAAGAAGAAGTCTTTCATATAGCGGAAGCGTGCTATGGAACAGCTTGCCTCTGGAAGTGCGGCAATTGAGCCCCTAATGCCAGGGAAAATTAAGGGACCTTAATTTCGATTGTGAAAGAATTTAATTAACGACATGTTATTTTTAAACACGGCCTCCTTGAAAAGAAGGTTTTTTCTTTTCTTTTTTGTTATTTTAGTTTTTATCTCATGATTCTAGTTTAGTTAGGTAGCTAGTTTTCTTTACTTGAATGTAAATGCACCTGGCGGAAATACCGTGTATAAATATAAGTTACCAAATAACAAATTTTCACGGGTGTTGTGCCAGAGGTCGACGATTAGACGTGATTAGCATGTGAACAGGCTCCTTGTAAAAGAAAAGGCAAGCGAGAAAAAAGAATGGAACATGTTCAAAAGGCCTTGATACTTTCGCAGTTCTGTTGAATCCCGAGGCATGCCAAGATGTATCTGGTAAACCTATAAACCAAACAGACAAAACCATCTGAGGTCAATCGGAAGACATACGCCTTATGAGATGTTGTCCAGAATGATACAAGCAAGCACTTTAGCAGCAAAATCGCTCTGATTAGGCAAATGTATTTTTTTGTTATTTTCCAATCTAAATTACCGTCTATGGTAGATAAGTAACAAGACAAACCAAATCTATTAGGGGTGGTTTTATCTGCAAGAACGGTTAGCTTCCATTTTCTCAGAGAAATCCATATTTCTGGAATTCAAGACACGAACGCCTGCGTAGGCTATATTTTCGCGAATATGGAACTACACATATTACGCCGTTTAGCATTCTATTTTCGAAGCCAAAGCACAGAAAGGAAAAGAGCTTAGGTGCTACGGTCAAACAAAAATGTCTCTGAACAGTCATGGTTTAATGAAGCAGTATGCCGTCAAGATCAACATGATCAACATGATAGATAAAATTAAAAGGCGTTCTTACCAGCTGGACATACTTTTATGATGATCTCTTAGCCAGGCTACTGGAACAGTGACCCTGCGCGCTATTGACTGAAGGATGCCGCACTAAAAATGGTTCACACAATGCAAAAGACAGTTGAGACCATAAAGTAACTTACCAAAACCTGCAAATAGGTGTTTAGATGAAAGCAAGGACATAGAGGAAAGATTACTTCCTTAGAAATCAGCAGAGTATGGAATTGCCCAAAATCCGTAAAAATTCAGTTGCATCATCCAAACAATAACTTCCACTCCTCATACGGCATTCAGTGCGCAATAATTTACAGAGGCGGATCTAGGGGGAGGGTGCAGGGGGTGCGCACCCCCCCCCCCCCCCCCTCCTGAGATGACCTGCGGTTTTCTAATACAACTGGTATTCTTCAAAAAAAAAAAACTATGTGGTTTATTGGTGTTGAAGTAGAGCAAGAGACGAGTGCACCCCCTCCTAAAAAAAATCCTGGATCCGCCCCTGATAAATAAGACAACACGCACGAGTGCGTGAACCCGGGAACACAGAGGACACCAGGTGACAGAGGGGGACACAAGGGACACAAGGGGACATAGGGGACACAAGGGACACAAGGGGACACAGGGGAGTCACGGGACACAAGCCGGATAACGGAGACACAAGGGCTGAAACCAGTTTACTTAAAACTAAAAGAAATATATATGAGACAAAAACAGGTTAAGGTTGTTTACGGAGTTTGCCATAACGCATCTGAAATTCTAACGGTATAGTACGTAACATATACAACAGAGCACCCGTACGCTGTATTAGAAATTATAAATGGTAATAGGAGAGAGCAGAGACCAATCCGGCCTGTAATTTCGAGAAAATAAATACATTTTTTTTGGTGAAAGAGCATTTGAATACCAAATGTCCAAAATTAGGGAAAATATCACTTGCGGAAACACTGTCTAAATGTTGCAAATTCATCCATTTTCGAAAATCCCCAGTTTGGTAGGTTAAGTGGTTCTTGCCATTGTTATTGTGATAACTCCTATGCTTAATGGATTTAGCTGGGTGCACTTAATATGATAGGCTAATGTAGCTGTCTGATTACAGGTGCCCAATTGCAACCAACTGTCCGATTACAACCCTACAAAATAAATAGTGAAAAATAAAGGAGTTAATGCACCAATCAAAATTGAGGAAATTGTAATGGTTATCTTTGAAATAACATGTATGTACCTTTGTTCCTGTGTCTTTATGAGTCGTTTTGGAAGGCAATTGAATCCGATCAGAGATGGTTATTGTTATCAAATGGTTGTTTGTCTGCCGCGACCGCTACGTTTCAAGTTTCCAATATTGTTAAAGGTGTGACCTCTCTTTGTGGTTGTTAAATTGAAACAAGAGATCATCTCCCAAGGAGAGTCTTAAAATAGTTAACCATTAACTATTAACTACTAAAATAGTTAACTTGAGACGCAACTGATACCAGCAATGTTAACTGTTTCTGATCGGCTTCAAATCCCTTCTAAAACGACTTATAAAGACACAGGAACACTGGTAAATACATCTTATTTTATTAGCTTATACAGCGTTCGATTCCCTGTGCCCACATAAAGGTCTATGAACGGTGCGAAAAAGGTTCATGCATATTCGTGGTCAGGTGAGTAAGGATTTGGCAAGGCTGCGAGCAGTCTCTTATTATTATTTTTTTGTTTGCGTCACGGTAAAATGCGATAAAGCGCGAAGAGCGAGCGGCGAAGCCGCGAACAAGGGCGGAGCCCGAGCGAAGAAAAAATAAGAGACTACGATGGGATCTTTGATCTGGCGATTTGCTGCTTTCACGACTTTCCGTCTAAGACGGACAATCCAGTTCAAAATACGTGAAATTCGATGAAAAAACTGAGATGGATAAAGTCAAGGGGATTTTAGGGCCAAAGTTAGGACCCTTCCATTTTCAAATAAAGACGTATTATCTGTCTGACGCGAATCGAATTATCCAATGGATAACTCGTCTCAGACGAATGATCCGCCCCTAGTGTGAATACGGTCCTTCAGTCTAAAGTGTTCAATTTATACATTTTATCAATAACTCAATTTGATTCCGACGCGTCTAGGTCAAGTTACACCTTTGTGCAAACCGATTCGATTTAAAATACGTCTCCAGATCACACTCTGGACTTCAGCTTCAACAGAAAATAAACAAACGTTTGAGTCCTCGTCAGACAAAAAAAAACTGTAAGGGAGCAAACCGCGGAAGCATTCGGTTGGGAAAGAATGCTTAAACTGCAGTCCTTGTCACCTCCGGCATCCCCATTTGTTGCTACTTTTCAGTAGCAACAAAGGAGGAGATCTATTTGTTTTTCCTAAATCCAACGGTCCAAATAGTGCTTAATATGCTTTTCAATAAACTTTTAAAAATAACACCACATAATACACAAAAAAGAGGAAGAGAAAGAACCAAGTAGGGACCATCACGACGATTTTAGCGGTGGGTCACCCATCCAGTTCCTAAGCCCGACTGGCAGGGCTTAATTTGAGTGGCGCTACTTACTAAAAAAAAACGAGTTTTGCGGTGGGGTAAATTGCGAGATACCAAGCGAGCATAGTAATAGATTCTCATTGGGAGCCCCCACTCGCAAACGCCCCAAGGTAGAGATGAGTTATGGAAGAGGCGAGCCCGGAGGCGGGAAGGAGCGGGAGCTATTAAAAGGCGCCAGAGTGTGCCATCGCTGCGGGGAGGTGGGTGGGCGATAAACTAGGTGTCTAGCGTCCGTTTTAACGAAAAGAGCAATAAACAGCATGAAAACAGGTCATTTTATACTAAACTCACAAATATATAGACAACGAGTTCCTCCGCAGATTCACAGATACGCTGGAATTTAAATGCACGGGTACCAAGGGCACAGGTAGCGCTTGCGCGTGATGGCTCCCAGTGAGAATAAAGGCCGATACACAAGCGGGATTTTGCTCCCGGAGCATGCTCCAGGGGCACGCTCCGAGAGCAAAGCTCCTCCGTGTGTACCAACGATTTCATGGGTATACCTCATCCTCGTGAGAATTTCCACCCCGCAATATATGCTCCACGATATTTAACAGGTTGAATATTTGGGAGCAAGCTCCCTGGGCAAATTGAGCGAACTTGAAAACGCTCCCTCGTGTGTACTGACACATGCAAAATGAGCCTGGAGCAAAACCCCTCCTGTGTATCGGCCTTAATTCCCTTACCCCCTTTATCCTCTCTAGGAGATACGTATTTTCAATATTATGTCCTGATTTTGTACAAAACACCACATTTTGTCAGAAATCTAGATTGATGGTAATGCAAATTGTTGTAGATAGTTAGAAAAGAAAAAAAAAATCAGACTAGCTCTTCGTGAAATATACTGTTAATGATTTTATTTATCATAGTCACCATAAAAAGTATTTAAATGTAATTAACTATATCTAGCATGCCATTAAAATAACATTAATCCTGTAATATTACCTCTCGACTACTTCGACGGAGTACTAGACAGCTTGAACATTGTATATAGTAGTGTTGACTCTACTTAAAAAATTACATTTAAATTGAGATAATCAATTGGACCCCTGTCTCATCCACTAATCAATTTTTTGGAACGTTGTTAGATAACGACGAAAAATAACGATATTTCATTGCTCACTACATTTGTGCAATTGCGGAGGAAATGAGACGTCAACTGCCTTTGTAAAAAATACTTGAGGTAAATTACGTTTGAATAAGTTTCCATCAAACTTTACCTTTCTGTAAACAGATCGGACCTTTTCGTAAAATACCACTGAGAACACATTGATCATATTTCGGTCGACTGATGCTTGTTGTGTAATTTCTTTAATATTACATGGGTATTTAGCTTTGAACCGGACATTCCATGGCATGGTTATTGCGTTTCGACGAAGGAGAACGCATACTATTTGAGTCTTTTTGCTGGACGCTATCTTGGACCGGCCTGGCTTTTTTGATATTACAAGCCCATCAGGTTTTGCACCCCCTTCCCACTACCACTCACTACCTACCACCCCACCCCCCTCCCCACAGAACACACTCCCCTAATTGGCAATTATTACTAGTTTTATTATATGACTACTGATCTAAGCAATGTTTTTGTATTATTTTGCTAATTTACCTAACAAGCTAATTAAGTATTATTATGTAGTGATATATCTAATATGCATTCCACCTAAATAGACTAATTATTTTACTATAATAGTATATTTTCCTTAAAAAAAATCACACTTGTACTTGGACTCTTTCACTGCCATAGGCACTAATCAAATATAATTACTCAGAATCCACGCAACAGAAATAGATATACATATATATTATTATTATTCTAATATTACGTCGTAACTCATCCTATTTAATTGAGTAAATAATTAGAAATATTGAAGGAATCCTAATTTAAAAAGAAAACATCAAAACATAAGAGCGAGTCAAGGAAATTAGGATTTTTCCCCATTTTTCTCTAGTTTTGCCAGTTCAATCTTTAGTTTCCTGTTTTTCATTCTAAGATTTTCCAATTTGAGTTGCTTCATTTCATCAAAAGAAGCTGCGAAAAAAGTTAAAGCAAGAATCATTAAATCAGAATTAATGCGTAAAATCATTGTTTTGTCATGATGAAGCAAATTCTTTTAGCTTTCTTTGTAAATAGCACTGAAGTTTGGCACCGTAAGTCCGATAGAGATCAGGCCATTTTCACCTCTCTTTCCCCGGAGAGAGAGGGGGGGGAACTCCCTACATTATGATGGCCTACGGGGAGGCTCCACCCGAAAGGGGTATCTTTTTCAGGCCTCAGGTATATGAAAGAGTAGGGATTTCACTAGTTGAAGTATATAAAAGGGTAGTGAAACCTGTCATTTGGGTCTGTGAAAGGGCCCAAAAGGGCTAACAGATGAATTTTATGGCTTTATAAAGTCGAGAAAACGTTCTATTTTTGTGATTGATTCCTATTTAAAAGACAGTGCATTAACAGCAGTTAGGGGGACAGAGTTCTAAAGTAGTACGCGGGTCTTAGATCTTTGCGGGCTTATATATTTTCCTGATTAGCAGCTCGTAGTCGAGTCTAAACCAGTGTAATGTTGATGTTTGTCATTAGACAGATTTAAAGTCATGATTTTGTCAAGTTGTGCGGCGTGACCAACGTTTCCTTTCACTTGTCAGTTGCTATTCATTATTTGCACAGAAATAAGTTGGTTTTTATCGCATGTATCCATCAGATTATTTTGGACGGCTTTTATTTGCTCTTTCCCAATCAGTTTGAAAATTTTGAACTTGCATCTCACGTTTACTGTTCGCTGTAAATGTTAATATTCTAAATCTCTATACTATTACACAACATACCCATAAGATGTTCATATGATCTTTTTAATTCGAGGTTTTCCTCTTCTAATTTCAAAACTCTGTCTTCGTAATCTAAGAACAGGAAAACATAACAGGGAATTCAGTCGTTTTGCAACACATACAAAGTGAAGGTAATGGAAAAAATAATCATGCAAAATCACCTGGTGACTATTAACCGAGGTGATGAAACAGCAACAACGCGCTAAAACAAAAGCGATTTTAAAGGGCCGGTTATTTAAACTACGTTAATACAGCATTAATGAAAGTCATCTTCTAACCATGTTTCAACCATGAATCCCTATTTAAATACTGCTCTTCCGTAACCTTGTTTAGACCGTGTCTAAACACCGACTAAGGAAAAATAGAAAGTTAAACCTCATCTGAAACCTCCTCACCTCAAAGGTAGGTTTAAACGTTGTTTCACTGTTTTTATTTATTTCAGCGGTTTTTATTTTGGACAGTTTTTATTTCCTCATTCCCAATTTAAAAAATTTAGAACTTGCATCTCACGTTTACTGTTCGCTGTAAATGTTGATATTCTAAATCTCTATACTATTACTGGCGCAACTTACCCTTAAGGCGTTCATTTAAGTCCTTGTTGTCATCCTCTAGTTTGTTCATTCTATCGTAATCTAATAACAAGAAAACATAACAGGTCATTACGTTATTTTGCAACACATACGAAGAGAACGTAATGGAAAAAATATCGAACCCCTAAGCTTCTTAGGGACTTAGACCTAAATTTTACCCTTTAGAGGAAGAAGAGGAAGATTTTCAATTGCGTTTTTACCTTTTTTGATAAAGATCTTTGAACATTGTTATATACACGGAGAGGTCTACTGGTAACTTTGATGCAGGAAGTTCTAACTGGTTTTTTGCAAATTTTATACTAAAGAAACTTTCGAGCAGGTTGATGGCGATTTTTTTGGTGTTTCTGTATTTGCTACATGCACAGTCATTCACGAGGTTTCAAGGGATTGCGGAATGAAAGAACATTTTCTGTCATTCCCTGCAAGAACTTGGCTGATACCAAGACAGAGTTTTACAACGTTTCGTGCAATAAACAAGTTTTTGGGGACGTTGGAAAATTCCTGCATTTTCGCAAATTCGGCTTCTTTCCTGCGAGTATACTTCAAGTTTTTCTTATATTGCGATTAGAAAACTGATCTGCACGGAATACATATTTGAATTTAAGAAGTAATATATAGAACGAGGTGTATCTTTTTTCTCTTGTAAAACAACTGGCAAAAACCCGCCCGGGACAGCAATAGTCTTTGCCTTGAGAAGTGATTGTATCTTCATTCTTGTTAACTACACAGTACACTAACAAACTCGCAGCAAAACATTTTATATATAAATGGTTATAAACGAAAACAGTATGCTTTCACGGAGTGTGAACTGTGGCAGGTAGTCTGCAGGCACTGGTGATGGGTAGGGGATTTCATCTGCTTGACAAAGAAGTGGATTAAGAGTGAAAAAAAAAACAAAAAAACACAAACTCCTTAAACATTATGAGGATGCCAGGTAAACCTAGCTTTCCAAACCTACAGCCTGCATATCAGTAGCCTGCGAGCTGCAGACGTATTTCTAATCGTCGCCTCTCACCCTCTCTTTACCGGATGCTCTCACATTCTAGCATAACAGGAATTATTAATTTTTCGCGTTTTTCAGGAAACGAAGGCAAGCGAGAAATACTTCTGTACATCAGGACTGAACCCGGGACAAAGATAAGCCTCCGTCCACATATTTCAGCAGAGAGCTAGCCTCTATTACAGGCGTTTTTTTTCCGCACCTTTTTTCCTCCGGCGCCTGTGTGTTGCGCCCCACGCCCGCTTCACACTTGCCAAACGCGAACAAATAAAATAAAGCCAGTTATTCAGGTTAGTTTTCCGCAGAAAGGTAGGAAAAAAATCTTGTTGTTCGCAGCTTCTTCTATATGTTTTTGCCCCCGGAAAAATGAGCGAAGAACAAAATATAATAGCAAGTTGTTGCAGTCCACCCTCAGTTCATGCAAAAGGCCGTTGGGAAATCTAAAGATCGATCATATACACTACATGTGTTGAAAAGTACATTACTACGGCTCCAGTTTGCCCTAAAATAAATGCAGATTTAGACATTAATCTCCAAAATAGAAGCTCGAATGTTAGGGTCTAAGTTGGGCATGAGAAACCTATCACTCCAAGAATCTGATAATCTAACATCAGACGAATAGCTGCTGCCTCCCGCACTAGGGGAGGGTACTTAAACTGGATTCGGCTCGACAAATACTTCGCCGTTTTTCAGATTAACTAACTAAGACTGCTTATCAGACATTTTCTTCCTCCATGAGCAGAACTTTTAGCAAGCCTTATCGTCTGAGTACTAGTCGGCAGTTAAAGAGAGAGATAAAAGATTGAATACTTTACCTAGTTCAATACTTTCCTCATTGATTTCTGAAAAAAAGGAAGACAAGAAATTGCTCATGAAAATTCCACACCTTATATTTAATCAAAGATGACTTGAATATGTTTTCCTATTTGTATTCATGATCAAAAGACGTACGGAACTAAAATGGATATGTAGCTTGAACTGTGAGCCTGAAGTGTATATTGTCCGACGGGGAATACCCCCAACTCATAAAAAAATTCAACTTCGTAACAAAAGAATAATATACTGTGACATTTTGGCTAGTCAGAATAGGTCACCGATTGTTTTGTGGGATGCTAAGTTGCTATTTGAGCCCACAAGAAACTCCTGTGTACACAAAATTGGCTAAATAGAACTCCGATTCGTAGACCTCACGTTAAAAAAAGGTATAAAGAAAACTCAGCGATTGCTTGTGTAACTGAATACTTTACCTTCCTCGCTTGTGTCACTGACTGTCGTTGTTGCTGCTGTTTCTATCTCCTCTATATAACAGAAAAGAAGATACGCTGCAATTTATATGTCCATAATTGTTATATAAGTAGTTTACTTATTAGGTAACTTAAGCAACAACAACGGCGAGGGCCACGAAAACGTCCGTTGAAAAGAGATCCAAAAGTATATCAAATTTTAAAAAAAGAAAACGAAAGTTGTTGTTTTGTGTTCACGTCCTCCACAAAATGTGAAATTATGTATTTTTACGTCGATGCGTGCAGTGAAGGCAACTAAATGCACTAAAAAGAGTGTAGGGTTGCTTTCTTACCAATCTCTTTGGAAGTTTTCGTTGACGTCGCCGTCGTCGTTGCTAAGCTCTCTACTCAGGTCTACGCAGTGGGGAAAAGAGGGAGCTGGTAAGTGGATAAATTGCTTTTGACGTTTATTTCATACCGTGGCTCCTGGGTTTAAAGCTTGTGGCATCTGACTCTCACTAGCGGTAGGTATGGTTTTCTCACGAATTTACGTATAGAGGGTCGCATTACATATCCTTACCTTCATCATCCTCCGAAACTGAAATAGCTGGAAAAAAAAAAAAGAATTTTAACAATTAAGGAAGCATCGAGCTTGTCTTGCGAAGAACAAAGGGGTCAACACTTACGGTCAATTTGTACTAAGACTAGCGCTTAAACATTTTTCCCCACATTGTTAAAGCTTTAACCCCTACTGCATGTTTTTCATCAGCACTTCCATTTACACTCATGGTAGGTACAGTGTAATAATCTGCACTGGTATAACACGCTCCATGGTCTTCACAGGGCTATTTTTGTAGTACTAGTATAACTATATTTGACTTAAAGATGAAAATTAATCAATGATTTAGGTCGTGACACAAGCATTCATTTCATAAAATGGATTTACAAAAAGAGATATATACCCATCACTTCAACTGAAAAAAAAAACAGAAAAACAGCCTACAAAAACAAAATCTTGGTGAAACTCGATGTCATGTTAAAAAAAGAAAACAAAGAACGACTAAGTAGGGAGATTCGATCGCGGACATTTACAACAAAAAACTGACTTCTTTTCTCCGCAAGAATACTAGTTCAAAAGAGGTATATAGATCTTTTTGGGTTATTTTAAACTTTTATTTCGGCAAAAAAATAATAATTATGTTAAAGAAGGATTCTTCAAAAGCATCAAAAATTAAGTCTCCCTTTCAATTTTTAACTTGTAACATCGGTCAATTTATTCAATTTCTTCTGGCTAACAAAGAAGGTGTTATTACTCAGAGGCAATACAGTGTAAGGACTTTTAGAGAAAATCAACAAAAACTTGCCACTTTATTTAACCCATTCGCTCCTGAACCGCCCGTAACCGCCCGTGCGGATCCAGGTCCTTTCTACCCTTTGTGACGTCATCAGTTTTAACGGTCAAGGACAACTTGCTTCGCTAACTTGTGTAGAGTGAAGAGATCTTTCAAACCATACCAGAATGAGCACAATTCAGTCAAGGATACCGGAGAAAGAAGCAAAAAACCACGTGACATTGACCTGAAAATCTCCATGAAAATCTTGTTCCATTGCCCACCTACCTTTCCTTTCACCTAATCCTAAGATCCTAAAAGCTTTCCTAAAAACTCTTCCCACTAAAATGAAGCCTACTAAATGCCCAGCAAGAGAAAAAAAAATGAGGCAAGAAAACCGAAAAAAAAAGGGAGGAGAAAAAGCGAAAAGTAAAAGTCAAGACTGCTGTGTCACTTTTAACCCCGATGTCGAAATTTTGCTTTCTGCGCATGCCCGAACTTCACAAGCGGATGTTTTGCTTCTGGATCAGAAGGCCGCCAAGTGTACGACCTGTAAACCGGTCTGTGGTACGTTTTAGCTCTTTATAGCACGACAGTGACCAGAAAACCACTCGACTAGCTTCAAAACGCGTTTTTCGGCAAAATCTCCAGGAGCGAATGGGTTAAGCAAAGTACCAAGCTGTTTGAAAAAAATCCACTTTTCAGCATAAAACAACCAAATCTGTCTATTTCATGTAAAATCAGGTGAAGAAGTTGGTAAAAGGCCATTTTTAGGTTTTTTGATAAGAATATATATATTCAAAACGCTCTGGTCACGTGACTGATGATGCTATGTCCCTGTTTGGTGTAGTAAAATCATTAGCTAGAACACTACTTCCCTGCAAATATATTAATACATAGCTAGAGGTCGTAGAGTCCTGCTATTGGCTCAGAAATGTAAGCGAAATAACTTACAGTTTCTTTTTAGCAAAATTGTCTTAACTCTGACCCCGTAGACTTCACGCTACCAAACTTAACTTGAGGTCAAGAACGCCGACCGGAAGTCACTCGCGCCAGTGTGAATAGTCTGAATATTCTGCTCATGTGTTTTATACCTCCATTACGCCAGGCACTACTTTTGAAGTTCAAGATAGAACGTGAGATTCTAGTTTGCGTTTAGGTAGGAATTATTTGGTAATTTCCGATAATATGGCTAAATTGTTGGCCTAAACCAAGGAACATTCTTCTGCTTTTTACTCGGCGTTTTTAGAGATGTAAACTTCAGGCCAACAGTCTCTGATTCTGATTTTGTACTCCACAGGTTGACTCGGCTATCTCTAGCTGGCTTCAGAACTGCGGAAGATGGCAAAATTTACGAGATTTACGTAAGATTTACTCGGTTTCTGTCCCCGGCCGTGATGGGAATCATCATCAAGTGAACTCACAGTTTGCAGTTGTTGTTGTTGTTGTTGTTGTTGTTGTAAATCTACTTTATGTGAATTACTTTTTATGTCACGTTTCCAACTAAAAGCTAACTCTGGGATGTGATTGTGTAACTGCGTACTTTACCTCCTTCACTTGCTTCCGGTGTTCCTGTTGTTGTTAGTGTTGCTGTTGTTGTTGTTGTTGTTGTTGGTACTGTTATTGTTGCTGTTGTTGTTGTTGCTGGTGTTGCCTCTAGAAAAAGAATATACGCTACAATTTAGACCTCCATAAATCTTAACAACAACAAACAAAGAACAGCAACACTTTATTCCGTTCTAAAAGAAAAATATTATATACATTGACAAAACGCAGTTAGCATAGCTAATCTAGACGGGTTTTCAGAAATACGAGAACAAATTTAACATTCACTCCTTGTAGACCTAGTGATATAACTGAAAAGAAACTTGTTACATAGAAGGTGTAATATAAACAATTAGTTGAAAATAAACACAATGCTTATGGCTCTTTCAGTGAATTGGATTTATTACAAAAGGTTTTCTTTACATTAATCGTAGATTTCTTAACGTCGTCGCGTGGTAGTCTAATTATAAATGATACACGACAGTCAGAAGTCTACTGTGACTATAAAACTTTGGATTCGGATTTGATTTTAATCCCCGGCTGCATGACCTCCAACGTCTCAACTTTGCTATCAAGAGAACTGGTACCATCTTCTTTGCTAAACTGACTAAGCCCCCGACTCTATTAACACCCCCCATCCCTTCCTCAAAGGTGCAGTTTGAAATAAATACAGGCGGCCCAATAGAGGATTTACGGTAAATAAATTCTGAATTAATAGATAAAAGTAATACAAAATAAATCAATTACCTTCCTCAATCCTTTTGAGTGTGGAGGGATTGAATTTGTGTTTAAAAACGTTTATACATGGTTTTGTTTTCTTCTCCCCACTCTTTGGGGACACAAATCTTTGTTTTGCCTTAAGTTGTCCTGCAATCGGAAACAAAAAGCATGACGTGAAAAAACAACAACAAAATATTTTGCGGCTAAAATTACATTTATCCATATTGTGTTGTTGGAGACCTATGGTAATATATAGTTCCGTGGGATGGTCGTGCAAGCTCGGTGAATGATGGAGTTTAACATTGAATACCAACGAGACAAAAGGGTATTCTAATGACACAAATTATTTTTTTTTATTCGCTTTATACTTTTTTTCCTCTTTATTCTCTATTTTCTAGCAGGTAACTCTACGTCCTTAACATTTTAAGTGACTCAGGCTCCACAATTAACTTCCACGACACCCTTGAAAGGTCTTCTACAGATAGAATTCCCCCCGGGGGGGGGGGGGGGGGGCGAATATCATTTTTATAGATTTTTCACATCTTAAAACATTTCAAAGCTATTCTGGTATTTAATTACACGTGAAGGTAAAGGAACAGTTTGCAGAGATTGGGTAGAATCTCTCGGACTTTTAGGATTGCCATAAAAAAATGCAAATCTACTACGTTAAGTGCAGACTGCAGACAAAACAGGACAGCCACAATGATAACTGAAAAAGACATTTTACGACCGAACCCTTACTTAAGACAGAAACTGTATGTCCAAAACGATTACTAATTGTCCTCCTGTGGAATAACAATTCCGACTCTTGTTTTAACCTATAATCAACGATTGCATGCGAGCTCTAATTGAATGAGAGTCAGTCTTAAGTGTTGGAAGCGAATAGACACTTTCTTTACACTCAACGGATGGTCAACAAAAAAAATAGAGTAAGTCATTTTTAATAGAGAACTATAACAAAGTTACGTGTGCCGTTTAGTGCGCCCGTAGTACCACGCAAAACAGAAATTTACAAGAGTGCTAAGTGCATTCAATAACGGATTCGTTAGCGACCTACTTAAATGGGCACTTAAGTCCAGGTTTTAAAATTATGCAACCGGGCACTTCCTACTGCACCAGGGTTCTAAGAGTCTTTTTTCGCACTGTATTCATTTCCATTATTTTACATTAAGCACTCCTTCTCTCCTTCCATATTTATTTCGTCTTTTAGGTGAGGAGGCCTATCAATATGACCTCCCAGCTTTGTCAGGCTTATATCCTTATTGCAATTTAGTTAACATCCTTTGTTCAAAGTGTTTAATTTTATGTTATGTCAGGGTGACTAAACAAACCAAAAAATATAATAAAATAAATTTATTTACATACCCAGTCTGTGATCCCCCACCACCTTACTGAATCGCTTGATGGGGCTAATGCCCCGTTGTAGCAATTTCTTATTTAATATGCCTGGCCGTATGGCCACGATATTTTTTTTCTCGCCTGCCACATTCACTCTCAGATATTCCTCGACCTGTAAATAATAAGATGAAATTAAAATATAACAAGTGGACAAAAAGTAGAAAATTAAAAAATAAAATGGATCTGAAGCAGCAATAGTCTTTGAACAAAAACTTTCTATGTTCTGCTCCTGACTTCACTGCAGCTGTTATCTTAGGTTTCTTCAAAAGCTTACAATTGAAACATTAAGCCTGGCTAAAATACATACATGATACATATGATTCATTTTTTTCTCGAATTTCAGATTTAATCTGAGCACACACTAATTAACAGGAACTAATTCCTTCGAGGAAAATTACCACATAGAATACTTTAAATACATTAACAGAACCTATTCTATTTACACCTAAAAGAAGCCAGTTTTTATTTAAGCAATGTATATTATTTACCATTAGCATCGAAGGAAGAAAGTATATGTCAGGCAAGAGGACGTGTTCCCTTGCGATGGTCCTTGAACTATTACTGTGACTCAGAAGAAGACTCAGTGAGATCCTTAATCGAGCGAGAGCATCAGAACTCGTGTTTGTTTGTTTTTGTGCAATTAAAACTGTCAAACATTTTTTAGACTCTCATTTGCTATTAATCAAATTTCGTGGAACTGGTCAGTCAAAGGACAACTGACACGGCGAGTGTTTCTACTTCATCATTCTACTCCATTTTTTCTTACAGGCAGTTATCAATGAAGATTAGATGTTTAAAACAGCCTCTCAGTGAAAATATTCGCAAGAGGGAAGACTATCCAAAAGGAAATTTATTAAGTCATTTCCGTTGATTATAGTTTGAAAATGCCTTTGATGTTTTTTTTGTCGTTCTGTATGTGGATTTTAGTTTGGCCTTTAATGACATTACCTCCTTCTGTTCCCTCCCCTCGGTCACTCTTTCTAATTTGTTCTCGAGTTCCTCCATGAACGACCGTTCTTCTTCCATAGTCTGTTATTCAGATCAGAAAAAAAGTATTACAAAATTAAATACATCCAGGAAGCCCCCTGCATATATCACTTCAAGCATACAGTCATACATACATACATACAAGTGGTTAAATGATAGGTCGTTTGAGTATGAAACTAAATACTGCGGGATTTAAGACTGATATTCAAGTGCTGAATCGTCATCAGTTACGCGACTTATGAACATTTCGAGGAATACAATCATAGACAAGAAACAAATAACTCTCAGAGGTGCGTGTCTAGTCTTGAAACTTTAACGTCGATCTGATCTCAGATTGAAGTTACTGCCAATTAGAGTCATTTCCGTCGAATCGATTCAGACCGATTTCTATCTTTGAGCATGTTATACATTAAAGAAAAGTATAGATGTTGGCGTTTAACTTGGCCAAACCTTGATCTCTTCTGTGTAGTTTGCACTAACGGTACTCAAATTGACTTATGGTAAAGATTTCAATTCAAAGCTGTACGTACCTTACCAAAATCAAACCTTATCTTGAAAACACTCTGATCGACAGTTATAAACTGAAGAACACGTTAGTTTATAACTGTGGTTGTAATTTCCGCGCCTTTTATCCGGACACCGTAACCCCTAATTTTCATGTCAATGACTAATTAAGTCAACAACGTTGTTATTGTTTCAGTAACCCTTTTTTGTTTCATATTCTCTTGCGTTATGAACTCTATGCATTACAATATAAATAACATCAGAAGAATTTAAACACCCAGGAAACCTCCAAAGAAAGAATGTATACGCGCGTGTTCACGCATTCCGTGGGCTCAATATAAGTTGCCTGATGGAATTTGTTGTCAAAAAATGGCGAGTCGTTCGCTTGATTTTTGCGCTTTTCTTTCACGGGATTAGCTGATAAAGAATTAATTTTGTCGCTGAAGAGAGATCGGTCTTTATGCCTAATGTAGAACTATAGATCTTTGGTCGTTTTTGTTGGGAAAACATTTTGTGATGGACAAGTATCGAAACTTTGATCGTGGTATGGGTGTTCTGTCACGACTACATGTAGTATCCTGATTTCTGATTGTAATGTTTGGCAACTTAAGAATCTTGACTTATATTATACGACAAGTTGTGTAGTATTTTGCTGGAAAATTGTTTATGAGAATAATGCTTACATTTGTTTAAGGCCATGTTTAAAATCTAACATTTCGGTTTTATTAGAAATTTACGGCTTTTCACTTCTGTCTCTTAAACCAATCTTTTTGATAATGCTTCAGATCAGAAATCGTCATCTTGCGACCCAAATTTTATCTTTTTCCACCATGGCTGGCTCCACTCTATGTTGGAGACTACACTGGGACTGGTCCACTTGTGGCCGCCACCTTGTTTTTGCCAGATAAATCTCGAAAAATTCTGCACTGAGCTGTGGTCAATTACAGCGGACCCCTGTTTAAAGAGCTGTAGTTTGGTCACATAAAGATTTTATCATTTTCAATTCTATGCGAATATGTGTTGTGCAGTTACGGTGCCACAGCAGCAAAATTGTCACTATTCTAAATGAATTTAAGTTTAGAGAGAAAGAAAAGTTTGTCGTCGTGTTGTTGTTTGTCGTTGCTTGCTTCCTCAAGAAAAACTTCTCACCAGGTCAGGAAATTTTATGTCTTTTTAATAGCTGTGTAGCAACGGCAAAGAAATCCGACCGAAAAGCGTGTAGTGCATGCAGAGTAATGTTTTGCTCGTTAAAACCCATTGCTTTCTTGTTACTTTGCTTACGCTCCCTTAAATGAAACCAATCGAACGGATATAAGCTTCCTTTTTATGGCCTTCTATATTATTATTTAATAAATAAAGTGCAATGCTACGGAAAGTCTCCAGCAATTTATTTAACTTGAACGCTGCTTGCGGTTTTATTTTTTTTATTTACTCCACTCATTGAAAGTGCTTTTTAAAATGCGACTCAAAGTTGAAAGATCCTCACTTCAATTGATGAAACTTATTAACTATCCACTAAGAACCAAACGAAACGATAACTGTACTTTCTGAGGCTCCCTCCTTTTCAATCACAATTTGGCTCCGTTTATGTTATCGTCCGGTGGCCGGACCAATAAGGACCTGGGCCCGGTTGCATAAAACGCCCGTAACAGTTGCGGGTATATGAACGTGTACTGGTAACTTAAGTGAGTTGCATGAAATCACTTAAGTGGTCCACTTAGGGATTTCACTTAAGTGGCTGCATTTACGATTTTAGTAAGTGTTCACTTAAGTGTCATTTATGCAACAGAAATTGCGGGTGTTGCATAAAACCTTTTTTTGCGGGAAAAATAGCACGTAAATTTACGGGACCTGTGTGGGTCCCGTATCCTTACTGTCTTTAACAAAGTTAACGAGATCTTTTACTGAGAAGTGAAAAAAGTATTTTTCTTCACGTAATTTGATCTAAAACGCTTTATTAACCTCCGATGTACACTTAAAAGCCAACGTTTAGAAAAAAGAAGACGAACTATCATTTTCAGTAGATATTGAAGTAAAATATCGGTTGCATGCAATTGTTTTTTTTTTTTTTGAGAGGCTTAAAAAGTGTTCAAAACGACTAGACACTTTCTTTACACTCACCGATTGTTAGCTCAAAAAAAAAAAATTAAGAGTGAGTCATTCATAAAGTAATATACCAAAGTTACATGTGCCCTTAAGTGAGCCCGTAAGTTTCCAAAAAGATCTCGTTAACTTTAGTAAAAACAGTAACGATACGGGACCTACACAGGTCCCCTAAATTTACGTCCTATATTTTCCGTAAAAAAACTTTTATGCAACTCCCGCAATTTCTATTGCATAAACGACACTCGAGTGAACACTTACGAGAATCGTAAGTGCAACCACTTAAGTGAATTCCCTAAGTGGACCACTTAAGTGATTTAGTGCAACTCACTAAAGTTACGAATGCACGTACGTATACCCGTAGTTGTTACGGGCGTTTTATGCAACCGGGCCCAGGGCCCGGTTGCATAAAACCTGCACTTAAGTGCTCACTTAAGTAGGTCACTTACGAATCCGTTATAGGTACACTTACGGGTGTTGCATGGAACACACTTAGCACTCTCGTAAGTTTCTGTTTTACGTGGTAACTTCCGGGCTCACTTAAGGGCACACGTGACCTTGATATAGTACTTTATTAACGATTCACTCTTTTTTTTAAGCTAACCATTGGTGAGTGTAAAGAAAGTTAAAAGTCGTTTCCAACACTTTTAAGCCTCTCAAAAAATGAAATTTGCATGCAAACGTTATTTTTCTTCAATATCTACTGAAAATGATAGTTCTTCTTCTTTTTTCACGAAAGTGTACATCAGAGGTTAACAAAGCGCATTAGAACGAATTACGTGAAGAAAAATACTTTTTTTCACGTCTCAGTAAAAGATCTCGTTAAATTTAGTAAAAACAGTGACGATACGGGACCTACATAGGTCCCGTAAATTTACGTGCTATTTTTCCCGTAAAAAAAGTTTTATGCAACACCCGCAATTTCTGTTGCATAAACGACACTTAAGTGAACACTTACGAAAATCGTAAGTGCAACCACTTAAGTGAATTCCCTAAGTGGACCACTTAAGTGATTTCATGCAACTGACTTAAGTTACGAGTGCACGGATGTGTACCCGTAGTTGTTGCGGACGTTTTATGCAACCGGGCCCATGCAGGTACCCAAAATTTACTTTGGATAATTATCTACAACTTAGGTTTTAAAATTCAATCTGTCTTTTTGCAAGTCGAAAGAACATTTTTTGATGTTTCTTGTAAGCCATGTACACTGAAAATTAGCTTTCTCAACGCACTAAATCGCATATGCGTGAATTCAAAATATATCCAAGTAATTTAAGGCGCCATAAAAAAGACAAACATAACAAAACAAAATTCACCGAATCGAGCTTAAGAAATTAAACAGGGCCCGGTTGCATGAAACGCCCGTAACAACTACGGGTATACGTACGTGCACTCGCAACTTAAGTGACTTGCATTAAATCACTTAAGTGGTCCACTTAAGGAATTCACTTAATGGGTGCACATACGATTTTCGTAAGTGTTCACTTAAGTGTCGGTTATGCAACAGAAATTGGCGGTGTTGCATAAAACTTTTTTTTACGGGAAAAATAGCACGTAAATTTACGGGACCTATGTAGGTCCCGTATCGTTACTGTTTTTACTAAAGTTAACGAGATCTTTTACTGAGAAGTGAAAAAAAAGTAATTTTTCCTCACGTGATTCGTTCTAATGCGCTTTGTTAACCTCTGATGCACACTTTAAAGCCAACGTTGTGAAAAAAGAAGATGAATTATCATTTTCAGTAGACACTGAAGAAAAATAACGATTGCACGCAAATTTCATTGTTTTTAAAGGCTTAAAAGTGTTCGAAACGAATTAAAACTTTCTTTACACTCACCGATGGTTAGCTTAAAAAAAAAGAGTGAGTCATTAATGAAGTACTATATCAAAGTTACGTGCCGTGTGCCTTTAAGTGAGCCCGTAAGTTACCACGTAAAAGAGTAACTTACGAGAGTGCTAAGTGCGTTTCATGCAACACCCGTAAGTGTAACCATAACGGATTCGTAAGTTACCTACTTAAGTAGGCACTCAATTGTAGGTTTTATGCAACCGGGCCCAGATCACTAAACACTGGGAAAGTTTCGTTGGCATTGTAACCTTCTTTTCTTCGCGAATATTACACCTCAAAGTAAAACCGGCCAGACCAAAGACCACATACATTACTGTAATCAAAAAATGTTGCGAAGAGCAGTTGATTTCTTTGTTCTTGGCAAAGACATGTTTTTTCTTTAAATTTTTTAGTTATATTGTTTGTAGATTTATCATAATTATGTTGTTCTTCTAGATGCACAGTAAACCTGCATGGCAACAGACTGCTCCTTTGTTCCAGCTCAGTCCAAACAAAAAAAATTCAGTGGATGCAAGTGACGAAGGCTATTATGCATTGGGTCAGTTTAGAGTATAATTATAATCGTGTAAGACCTCTTACACGGCACCTTCCAAAAGTAGAAAATGGGAAGCTACCACTAAGTAGGAAAGTGAAGAGTTCAAACAGCATTTTTTTAGGTGGAAGGTTAAACGAGAGCTGTCTGCTTATGAGAGCTGCTAATTAAGAGGGCTTTGACTCAACAAGTATACATCTGAGAAAATACATTTTTGCACTATGAAAAATTAAGCTAAAAATTGTTTCCGTTTGGTTATTTTGCATAACAAGAAATGTGAAAACGTTCTGTTTTGTGCAATATTAAATAATAGTGCAATTTATCTTTTCTTAAGATAATCTCCGAACATGTTTTATTAATAACAATGCTAACTATTAAAATCCTATTTACCATTAATTCACTTAAAAACCTTTTCCGTCAAAACACTATTTAAAATTCCTTTCGTTTAAAAAAAGCACTTTTCACTTAGTTAAAAAAATTATTCGAATTAAAAACATTTCACTTTAATTAAAAACAATCCATTTCGATTCAAAACTAGAAAACTATTTTCAAAGTTAATTGCATTCTTATTAAGAAAATTACTAAAAAAGAAGACGATTAATTAAATAGCGTTCTCGACGCCTTATTAACGAATATTTGCTATTTAAAAGCAAGGAAACACATCAATAGTCCGACTGAAGGGCTCCTTCAGCAATTTCGACGTCAATATCAGCATTCTTAAGGTCACATGGCACTCTTCTTGATCCCAGAGCCCCTCAGACAAACCAAACGCAGATCTCAAGAGTGTGTAGGAATGAGGTTCTGGTTTTGATCCATGAGATGGTTTTGGTATACTGCTCCCCTTTTTTGATGGTAATCAGCTGTGCTAAACGGCTATGATACATCAAGCACTCCTTTCCCATTCAGCCAGTTGTGGTGAAGACCAAAGGGGTAAATGCAATTTAATTATGTATATATTGTATAATTATTTTTTACTTTTTATTACCTAGCTTTTTTACAAATTCATAATTCAGAGTTATGTATTTTTTTTCCCTTTTAATTTCCTTATTTTAATCTTATATCAGGCGAAGAGCCTTATCATGGATATACTGACATTAAACCATTATTATTATTATTATAAATGTTCCATGCTCCATTTCTTAAGAATGACCATTCTGGAAATTTTTCTTTCTTTTTCTTGAAATGATCTCCAAGTAAGTATTGCCGTTTTTTACATATCCAAAGGTTAACAATCTCTACTATTTTCTGTTATTTTGAAAATATCCATTTTAATGCAAAAAGCTAAGTTTACTTACAGGCCTTATTAAGTATCATAAGTCCACTATCATTGTTTTTATTAAAGTGAAAAATCATGATACATAAAGACTGAATAACCTAGTGGATGTTAAGGCTGTAAATTTAAGTAGTCTCTTTGATGTTTTCATCAAAGGGGAGCGGTCTGTAAGTTGTAAATTAATATAATCATCATAAGAATTTGTCGATGTAAGGATACAATAATAATAATAATAATAATAATTATGATAATAATGATAATGATAATAGAGTTTTTTTATAGTGTAGCATATTCTAAAAGCTCGTGGCGCTTTACAGTAGTAAAAATACAAAGAGTAAAAATTAAAAAATGAATAAATAAATACTAAAGAATTGCAATTACAATTGAACACTCCAGAAAATAGCACAACATACCATAATGCTCTTTGTTTGTGACCCCAAAATTTTGCATAAGCATTAGTTGTCTTCATTTTCTCTTAGGAGTTAAAATGGCTCCAAGAGAAACTGAAAACAATGCTCATGTGGTTGATTTCCATTCTCGTACCCAGAGCCACTCGGCTTAATTTGTAACCCTCGTTTCAAGACCAGGTGACCAAGAAACGACGGGCTCTGGGGACGAGAATGGTTGATTTCCAGTGTCGCGGGACAGGGCTGAATAACGTACTACGCGTGTCCGTCACATCACTTATTTACTTCTCTTTACTTCTCTAGCCCTGTGCGAAGTGGAATTCTTGCATCTGAGACCATCTTCGACCATCTGTTAAACTCATATTTGTGAATGCCAACGAAGGAGAAATTGTACGAATACGTAAGAAATGCAACTCGTGGAAAGAAATGTTACGTAAACCAGGGACCAAGGAAAATGTTTTTGACCGTCCCGGCGAGGTTTGTGTTTTGATCGCCAGTAAGCGGCAGTAAGTTTGCAGAAAGATGACTGAGAAATTAAAAAAGAGCAATGTGCTGGAGTTTGGGCGACTTTTCTTCGATGGTACGTAAACGATTTACATTACTGTAATGTAGCCGAGTGATAACAGTCAGTGTTCCAGCCAGAAAATTCTGCTTGAGGGCCAAAGTGGCCCCTACAACCCATTTTGGGGGGCCAGATTTTTCAAGAAAGGGCCAATGTACCAGTATCTTTCTAATATGCAAAAGAGAAGAAACAGTTGGAAAGTTAAGGAAATGAAAATGGCAGTTTATTTGAAGCTGACATGGAGCATCCCTTTTTAAACACAATAGAGGAAATTCTCGGTAATAAAGTAAACAGTACAATCAGAATGTATGCAATAAAAATGATAGTTTTTTTTCATTTCATTTTCCACTTTACCGTCAAGATCTGCTTCCTTTCGCTTCTTCTGAACTGCTTCGCCTCCATCCACTTTTTCGTTACTTACTGAGAAAAAACTTTTCATAGACCTCGAAGATGCATTTGTCAGGTTTATCCTTTTTCGGGCAAGAACGTCATGCTAGCCTGAGCTCCTGCGATATTATATAAGCCAAGTCGAGGCTCAGTGGTCTCCAGACCACTTACTGTAATCAGGTAAACTCAACAAGATTCATCGATCGATTTTCATGTTGTGTACAAAGGTACGGAGTCGTTGTTCTTTAGATTAAAAATTCTGTTTAATTGGAAAATTATTGTAGTTTAAGTAACAACGACATTTTTAAGCCCACGGAATTAAAGAAGGAAAGATCCATAATGGCCCTTGACCGCTTTCGGCGGGGGCCATCTCTCGATCTTTTGCGGGATTCACGCAATGGCGCACTCTGGCTGGAACACTGACAGTTGTTGACCGTTTCTTGTTGGCGAGAAAGCTAGCTTTGAGCGCGATGATACCAGAGACAAAAGAAGTCATGAAAGTCATAAACTTAGTTACAAATCTTGGTGCGATCAAAGAAGCTTTTTCTTACATATAGATTTAGCCGGCTTAGAGGCGCTGGTCGAGCTGTAGAATCAGTATTTATTCGGTTAAGTTTGATTAAAATTTAATTTGCACCTTTAAAGCTTGTTAGTGAATAATCTTTGGCTCAGCTCTGTGTTAGGTTTCGTACTAACAATAAGTTTTCCATTTATAACAGGCTTGAATGAAGCAGAAGAATCAAGGAATGAAGATCTTGACTTCCAAGAGAAAAATAAATGAAAGTTTATAAAGAGTCACATTGTGCTTCTCCCTGCAATGAAGCTTTGAGAGAACTTCGAGTCATTGATATTTTTTACCGGCAGGCATCGACTGTATTACTTACCCGTTTACTCTTTTCAACATTGATTTTGCCTGTTGTCATATACAAAAAGTTATAATAGCTCTTTTGAGCTGAGCTGAGAATGAGTCATAAAGGGAAACAAGTTTGGAAGAAAGAATTGAATTCGAAACCTCAGTGATTGTTTTGTGTTCTTACAGTTCTTATACTGAAACCTAGCGAGACGTAACAAGAGAAATAACTAAAAGACGATCATTCAAGGATAAACAAAGATAAATATCAAAATGTACCCTTAATGCTGTCACTGATATGATGTCCAGACGATTTCGTGGAACTGATAACATATTGATAGTCCGTCTTTTATTTCTGTTTACGCTTGAAAATGTACACATTCGAATGAAAGAACTATTTCCGGCTTCGTCCGTGCATCGTTTTTGTTCATAGCAAAAAACGGATAAAAAGTTACGGAGATGGAAACGAGAATTGAATAAAATACCTTTAGTTTAAATGGGAGCCTTGAATATTCGGAAACCACCTTAAACATCGGAAAAATGGGAGGATGTTTTGAAAATCCTTTTGTAAACGATACTGTTTATAGCCGGGACGCTTCGTTCGTACGTCTTCTTTTGTTCATAAAAAAAAGTAGAAGAAAACTTACAAAGGTAGAAACGAGAATTAAATAAAGTATGAAATAATCTACCGTAAATCCTCTATTAAGCCCCCCTCTCTCAAATAAGCCCCCCTCTCTAATAAGCCCCGCCCCCTTTTCAGAGGAGGAAAGTTAATAAACCCCCCCTCTCTATTAAGCTCCCCTCCCCCTCCTCTCCATCCTTATTCAGTCACAAACAATTAACATGCACTTATCGGTTATGGTTTATTCAGGCTGTTTTTGGTCTTCGGCCGCATGACCTCCAACTTCATGTGCTGAACTTTTTAAACTTTATGCTCTAGTTCTCTGTGGAGAATTGTTACCATTTTCTTATTGTTAGAAAAAGCAGTATAGCGTCCGGTAACCACAAGTCCGTCCTCGAGAAACCTTGCTGCGGTTGATGCATTTCGCTAAATTAAATAAGGCCCCCCTCTCTTTTAACCCTCCCCTCTCTATGAAGCCCCCGCTCAAAAGTGCTTCAAAACAATAAGCCTCCCGGGAGGCTTAATAGAGGATTTACGGTACCTTTACTTTAAATGAGAACCTTAAATATTCAGAATCCACCTTAAAAATCGCCAAAGTGTAGGGATGTTTTGAAAATCCTTTTGCAAATGAAACTAGTTTAGATCCCAGACGTCTCCCGTCTCTGTAAATGCACAGACGTGGCTCAGCTCTGTCGTGAGGCGAAATTTTTACTTGCGTACGTGCGTAAAATTTAGGTTCGCAAATAAAAAAGAAGCAATGTATGAAAGATTGCGCCTAAAAGGAAAATTCGAGCCTCGCTCAACTTCATGTTTAAGCGAAACACTATATAGCTTGTTTCTACTTCAAACGAGCGAATACACGCACGTTAAAATGACGAGACAATTAAAATCCACCCTAAGAGAACAGGGACGACCGCTCTCGGTCTACCTCATATTTCACCACTGGAATTTGTTACAAGGATCGCGTCATTATTTCTTGCCATAATTAATAAATGTTTCCACTTTTTACAGTCCCTTTCGCTTTGCTTTCATTGGTGGACAAAGATAAGAAAACTTTTCTTGTGGCCAGATTAGATACCCCTTGCCCAGTACCTAGGCCTCATTATTCCGCACGGCCAAAGCGTTTCGGATCACGTGCTCCAAGCGAAAATGTGTTTCAAGCCAGTACACCTCGGATACATCAATGATGTCATGTGACCGACAGGAACTACGAAGACACCATACAGGGACTAGGCAAAGATCCCCTCGTTTGACCCCAAAACTTCGAACAAGGGGTAACAGGGATAATAGGAAAAAAGACGGGTAACAAAGGGGAACAAGGGGTAACTAAAGGTAACAAGGGAAACAAGGGGTAACAAGGGGTAACAAACGGAAACAAAGGTAACAAGGGGTAAAAAGGGGTAAAAAGGGGTAACACGGGTAACAAGGGGTAAAAAAAAGTAAAAAGGGGTAATAGGAGGAACAAGGGATAAAAAGGGTAACAAAGGGTAACAAGGGTAAAAAAGGTAACAAGGGGTAAAAAGGGTAACAAGGGGTGACAAGGGCAACAAGGGGTAAACAGGGGTAACAAGGGGTATCGAGGGCAGCAAGGGGTAACAAGGAGTAACGAAAGGTAACAACAGGTAACAACGGTAACAAAGGGTAACAAGGGGTAAAAAGGGAAAAAAGGGGTAAAAAGGGGTAACAAGGGTAACAAGGGGTAATAAGGGGTAACAAGAGTAAAAAAAGGTAACAAAGGTAACAAAGGGTAACAACGGTAACAAGGAGTAACAAAAGTAACAAGAGGTAACAAGGGTAAAAGGGGGAAACAAAAGTAAAAAGGGTAACAAAGGGTAACAACGGGTAACAAGGGTAACAAAAGGTAACAACGGGTAACAAGGGTAACAACGGGTAACAAGGGTAACAAAAGGTAACAACGGTAACAAGGGGTAACAAGGGTGACAAGGGTAACAAGGAATAAAAAGAGTAACAAAGGGTAACAAGGGGTAACAAGACTAAGAAGGGGTAACAAGGGTAACAAGGGGTAACAAGAGTAACAAGAGTAACAAGGGGTAACAAGGGCAACAAGGGGTAAAAAGGGTACCAAAGAGTAACAAGGGTAACAAGGGGTACAAAGATTAACAAGGGGTAACAAGGGTAACAAGGGTAACAAGGGGTAACAAGGGTAACAAAGAGTAACAAGGGTAACAAGGGGTTACAAGGGGTAACAAGAGGTAATAAGGGCAACAAGGGGTAACAAAGAGTAACACGGGTAACAGGGGGTAAGAAGGGTAACAAGGGGAAACAAGGGTAACAAGTGGTAACAAGGGTAACAAGGGGTAACATGGGGTAACAAGGAAAACAAGGGTAACAAGGAATAACAACGGTAAGAACGGGTAAAAGGGGTAACAAGGGGTAATAAGGGGAAACAACAGCAAGAAGGGGTAACAGGGGTAACAAGAGTAACAAGGGGTAACATGGGTAACAAGAGTAACAAAGGGTAACAAAAGTAACAAGGGGTAACAAAGGTAACAAGGGGTAACAAGGGTAACACACGTAAAAAAAGATAACAAAGGGTAACAAAAGGTAACAAGGGTAACAAGGGGTAAAAAAGGGAAACAAGGGTAACAAGGGTAAAAAGGGGAACAAGGGTAACAAAGAGTAACAAGGGGTAACAAGGGTAACGAGGGGTAACAAGGGTAACAAGGGGTAACAAGGGTAACAAGGAGTAACAAGGGTAACAAGGGTAACAAGGGGTAACAAGGGTAGAAAGGGGTAACAAGGGTAACAAGGGTAACAAGGGGTAACAAGGGTAACAAAGAGTAACAAGGGGTAACAAGGGTAACGAGGGGAAACAAGGGTAACAAGGGGTAACAAGGGTAACAAGGGTAACAAGGCTAACAAGGGGTAACAAGGGTAAAAAGGGTAACAAGAGGTAACAAGGGTAACGAGGGTAACAAGGGGTAACAAGGGTAACAACGGGTAACAAGGGTAACAAGGGGTAACAAGGGTAACAAGGGTAACAAAGGTAACAAGGGGTAACACGGGTAACAAGGGGTAACAAGGGTAACAAGGGGTAACAAGGGTAAAAGGGGTAACAAGGGGTAACAAGGGTAACAAGGGGTAACAAGGGTAACAAGGGTAACAAGGGGTAACAAGGGTAACAAGGGGTAACAAGGGTAACAAGGGGTAACAAGGGTCACAAAGAGCAACAAGGGTAACAAGGGGTAACAAGGGTAACAACGGGTAACAAGGGTAACAAGGGGTAACAAGGGTAACAAGGGTAACAAAGGTAACAAGGGGTAAGAAGGGTAACAAGGGTAACAAGGGGTAACAAGGGTAAAAAGGGTAACAAGGGGTAACAAGGGTAACAAGGGTAACAAGGGGTAACAAGGGTAACAAGGGGTAACAAGGGTAACAAGGGTAACAAGGGATAACAAGGGTAACAAGGGGTAACAAGGGTAACAAAAGATAACAAGGGTAACAAGGGGTAACAAGGGGTAACAAGGGTAACAAGGGGTAACAAGGGTAACAAGGGGAAACAAGGGGTAACAAGGGTAACAAGGGGTAACCAGGGTAACAAGGGTAACAAGGGGTAACAAGGGTAACAAGGGTAACAAGGGGTAACAAGGGTAACAAGGGGTAACAAGGGTAACAAGGGTAACAAGGGGTAACGAGGGTAACAAGGGGTAACAAGGGTAACAAGGGTAACAAGGGGTAAAAAGGGTAACAAGGGGTAACAAGAATAACAAGGGGTAACAAGGGTAACAAGGGTAACAAGGGTAACAAGGGGTAACAAGGGTAACAAGGAGTAACAAGGGGTAACAAGGGTAACAAGGGTAAAAAGGGTAACCAGGGGTAACCAGGGGTAACAAGGGGTAAAAAGGGTAACAAAGGTAACAAGGGGTAACAAGGGTAACAAGGGTAACAAGCGTAACAAGGGTAACAAGGGTAACAAGGGTAACAAGGGTAACAAGGGGTAACAAGGGTAACATGGGTAACAAGGGTAACAAGGGGTAACAAGGGTAACAAGGGGTAACAAGGGTAACAAAGGGTAACAAGGGTAACAAGGGGTAACAAGGGTAACAAGGGGTAACAAGGGTAACAAGGCTAACAAGGGGTAACAAGGGTAACAAGGGGTAACAAGGGTAAGAAGAGGTAACAAGGGTAACAAGGGGTAACAAGGGGTAACAAGGGGTAACAAGGGTAACAAGGGGTAACAAGGGTAACAAGGGTAACAAGGGGTAACAAGGGTAACAAGGGTAACAAGGGTAACAAGGGGTAACAAGGGTAACAAGGAGTAACAAGGGGTAACAAGGGTAACAAGGGTAAAAAGGGTAACCAGGGGTAACAAGGGTAACAAGGGGTAAAAAGGGGTAAAAAGGGTAACAAAGGTAACAAGGGGTAACAAGGGTAACAAGGGTAACAAGGGTAACAAGGGGTAACAAGCGTAACAAGGGTAACAAGGGTAACAAGGGGTAACAAGGGTAACATGGGTAACAAGGGTAACAAGGGGTAACAAGGGTAACAAGGGGTAACAAGGGTAACAAAGGGAAACAAGGGTAACAAGGGGTAACAAGGGTAACAAGGGGTAACAAGGGTAACAAGGCTAACAAGGGGTAACAAGGGTAACAAGGGGTAACAAGGGTAAGAAGAGGTAACAAGGGTAAAAAGGGGTAACAAGGGGTAACAAGGGGTAACAAGGGTAACAAGGGGTAACAAGGGTAACAAGGGTAACAAGGGGTAACAAGGGTAACAAGGAGTAAAAAGGGTAACAAGAGGTAACAAGGGTAACAAGGCGTAACAAGGGGTAACAAGGGTAACAAGGGGTAACAAGGGTAACAAGGGGTAACAAGGGTAACAAGGGTAACAAGGGGTAACAAGGGTAACAAGGGTAACAAGGGGTAACAAGGGTAACAAGGGGTAACAAGCGTAACAAGGGTAACAAGGGTAACAAGGGGTAACAAGGGTAACATGGGTAACAAGGGTAACAAGGGGTAACAAGGGTAACAAGGGGTAACAAGGGTAACAAAGGGTAACAAGGGTAACAAGGGGTAACAAGGGTAACAAGGGGTAACAAGGGTAACAAGGCTAACAAGGGGTAACAAGGGTAACAAGGGGTAACAAGGGTAAGAAGAGGTAACAAGGGTAACAAGGGGTAACAAGGGGTAACAAGGGGTAACAAGGGTAACAAGGGGTAACAAGGGTAACAAGGGTAACAAGGGGTAACAAGGGTAACAAGGAGTAAAAAGGGTAACAAGAGGTAACAAGGGTAACAAGGCGTAACAAGGGGTAACAAGGGTAACAAGGGGTAACAAGGGTAACAAGGGGTAACAAGGGTAACAAGGGTAACAAGGGGTAACAAGGGTAACAAGGGGTAACAAGGGGTAACAAGGGGTAACAAGGGTAACAAGGGGTAACAAGGGTAAGAAGGGGTAACAAGGGTAACAAGGGCTAAAAAGGGTAACATGGGGTAACAAGGGTAACAAAAGGTAACAAGGGTAACAAGGGTAACAAAGGGTAACAAGGGTAACAAGGGTAACAAGTGGTAACAATGGGTAACAAGGGTAACAAGGGGTAACAAGGGGTAACAAGGGTAACAAGGGGTAACAAGGGGTAACAAGGGTAACAAGGGGTAAGAAGGGTAACAAGGGTAACAAGGGGTAACAAGGGTAACAAGGGGTAAAAAGGGTAACAAGGGGTAACAAGGGGTAACAAGGGTAACAAGGGTAACAAGGGTAAAAAGGGGTAACAAGGGTAACAAAAGGTAACAAGGGTAACAAGGGTAACAAAGGGTAACAAGGGTAACAAGGGGTAACAAGGGTAACAAGTGGTAACAAGGGTTACAAGAGTAACAAGGGTAACAAGGGGTAACAAGGGTAACAAGGGGTAACAAGGGTAACAAGGGGTAACAAGGGTAACAAGGGGTAACAAGAGGTAACAAGGGTAACAAGGGTAACAAGGGTAACAAGGGGTAACAAGGGTAACAAGGGTAACAAGGGGTAACAAGGGTAACAAGGGGTAACAAGGGTAACAAGGGTAACAAGGGGTAACAAGGGTAACAAGGGTAACAAGGATAACAAGGGGTAACAAGGGTAACAAGGGGTAACAAGGGAAACAAGGGGTAACAAGGGTAAGAAGAGGTAACAAGGGTAACAAGGGGTAACAAGGGGTAACAAGGGTAACAAGGGTAACAAGGGTAACAAGGGTAACAAGGGGTAAAAAGGGTAACAAGGGGTAACAAGGGTAACAAGGGTAACAAGGGGTAACAAGGGTAACAAGGGTAACAAGGGGTAACAAGGGTAACAAGGGGTAACAAGGGTAACAAGGGTAACAAGGGGTAACAAGGGTAACAAGGGTAACAAGGGGTAACAAGGGTAACAAGGGGTAACAAGGGTAACAAGGGTAACAAAGGTAACAAGGGGTAACAAGGGGTAACAAGGGTAACAAGGAGTAAAAAGGGTAACAAGGGGTAACAAGGGGTAACATGGGTAACAAGGGGTAACAAGGGTAACAAGGGGTAACAAGGGGTAACAAGGGTAACAAGGGTAACAAGGGGTAACAAGGGTAACAAGGGTAACAAGGGGTAACAAGGGTAACAAGGGGTAACAAGGGTAACAAGGGTAACAAAGGTAACAAGGGGTAACAAGGGGTAACAAGGGTAACAAGGAGTAACAAGGGTAACAAGGGGTAACAAGGGGTAACAAGGGTAACAAGGGGTAACAAGGGGTAACAAGGGTAACAAAGGTAACAAGGGGTAACAAGGGTAACAAGGGGTAACAAGGGTAACAATGGGTAACAATGGGTAACAAGGGTAACAAGGGTAACAAGGGTAACAAGGGGTAACAAGGGTAACATGGGTAACAAGGGTAACAAGGGGTAACAAGGGTAACAAGGGGTAACAAGGGTAACAAGGGGTAACAAAGGGTAACAAGGGTAACAAGGGGTAACAAGGGTAACAAGGGTAAAAAGGGGTAACAAGGGTAAGAACAGGTAACAAGGGTAACAAGGGGTAACAAGGGTAACAAGGGGTAACAAGGGGTAACAAGGGTAACAGGGGGTAACAAGGGTAACAAGGGGTAACAAGGGTAACAAGGGTAACAAGGGGTAACAAGGTAACAAGGGTAACACAGGGTAACAAGGGTAAAAAGGGGTATCAAGGGTAACAAGGGGTAACAAGGGGTAACAAGGGTAACAAGGGTAACAAGGGTAACAAGGGGTAACAAAGGTAACAAGGGGTAACAAGGGTAACAAGGGGTAACAAGGGGTAACAAGGGTAACAAGGGGTAACAAGGGTAACAAGGGGTAACAAGGGTAACAAGGGGTAAAAAGGGTAACAAGGGGTAACAAGGGTAACAAGGGTAACAAGGGGTAACAAGGGTAACAAGGGTAACAAGGGTAACAAGGGGTAACAAGGGTAACAAGGAGTAACAAGGGGTAACAAGGGTAACAAGGGTAAAAAGGGTAACCAGGGGTAACAAGGGTAACAAGGGGTAACAAGGGGTAAAAAGGGTAACAAAGGTAACAAGGGGTAACAAGGGTAACAAGGGTAACAAGGATAACAAGGGGTAACAAGCGTAACAAGGGTAACAAGGGTAACAAGGGGTAACAAGGGTAACATGGGTAACAAGGGTAACAAGGGGTAACAAGGGTAACAAGGGGTAACAAGGGTAACAAAGGGTAACAAGGGTAACAAGGGGTAACAAGGGTAACAAGGGGTAACAAGGGTAACAAGGCTAACAAGGGGTAACAAGGGTAACAAGGGGTAACAAGGGTAAGAAGAGGTAACAAGGGTAACAAGGGATAACAAGGGGTAACAAGGGTAACAAGGGGTAACAAGGGTAACAAGGGTAACAAGGGGTAACAAGGGTAACAAGGAGTAAAAAGGGTAACAAGAGGTAACAAGGGTAACAAGGCGTAACAAGGGGTAACAAGGGTAACAAGGGGTAACAAGGGTAACAAGGGGTAACAAGGGTAACAAGAGTAACAAGGGGTAACAAGGGTAACAAGGGGTAACAAGGGGTAACAAGGGGTAACAAGGGTAACTAGGGGTAACAAGGGTAAAAAGGGGTAACAAGGGTAACAAGGGCTAAAAAGGGTAACATGGGGTAACAAGGGTAACAAAAGGTAACAAGGGTAACAAGGGTAACAAAGGGTAACAAGGGTAACAAGGGTAACAAGTGGTAACAATGGGTAACAAGGATAACAAGGGGTAACAAGGGGTAACAAGGGTAACAAGGGGTAACAAGGGGTAACAAGGGTAACAAGGGGTAAGAAGGGTAACAAGGGTAACAAGGGGTAACAAGGGTAACAAGGGGTAAAAAGGGTAACAAGGGGTAACAAGGGGTAACAAGGGTAACAAGGGTAACAAGGGGTAACAAGGGGTAACAAGGGTAACAAAAGGTAACAAGGGTAACAAGGGTAACAAAGGGTAACAAGGGTAACAAGGGGTAACAAGGGTAACAAGTGGTAACAAGGGTTACAAGAGTAACAAGGGTAACAAGGGGTAACAAGGGTAACAAGGGGTAACAAGGGTAACAAGGGGTAACAAGGGTAACAAGGGGTAACAAGAGGTAACAAGGGTAACAAGGGTAACAAGGGGTAACAAGGGTAACAAGGGTAACAAGGGGTAACAAGGGTAACAAGGGGTAACAAGGGTAACAAGGGTAACAAGGGGTAACAAGGGTAACAAGGGTAACAAGGATAACAAGGGGTAACAAGGGTAACAAGGGGTAACAAGGGTAACAAGGGGTAACAAGGGTAAGAAGAGGTAACAAGGGTAACAAGGGGTAACAAGGGGTAACAAGGGTAACAAGGGTAACAAGGGTAACAAGGGGTAAAAAGGGTAACAAGGGGTAACAAGGGTAACAAGGGTAACAAGGGGTAACAAGGGTAACAAGGGGTAACAAGGGTAACAAGGGGTAACAAGGGTAACAAGGGTAACAAGGGGTAACAAGGGTAACAAGGGTAACAAGGGGTAACAAGGGTAACAAGGGGTAACAAGGGTAACAAGGGTAACAAAGGTAACAAGGGGTAACAAGGGGTAACAAGGGTAACAAGGAGTAAAAAGGGTAACAAGGGGTAACAAGGGGTAACAAGGGTAACAAGGGGTAACAAGGGTAACAAGGGGTAACAAGGGTAACAAGGGTAACAAGAAGTAACAAGGGTAACAAGGGGTAACAAGGGTAACAAGGGGTAACAAGGGTAACAAGGGTAACAAGGGGTAACAAGGGTAACAAGGGGTAACAAGGGGTAAGAAGGGTAACAAGGGGTAACAAGGGTAACAAGGGGTAACAAGGGTAACAAGGGTAACAAGGAGTAACAAGGTAACAAGGGTAACAAAGGGTAACAAGGGTAACAAGGGGTAACAAGGGTAACAAGGGTAACAAGGGGTAACAAGGTAACAAGGGTAACAAAGGGTAACAAGGGTAACAAGGGGTAACAAGGGTAACAAGGGGTAACAAGGGGTAACAAGGGTAACAAGGGGTAACAAGGGTAACAAGGGGTAACAAGGGTAACAAGGGGTAACAAGGGTAACAAGGAGTAACAAGGGGTAACAAGGGTAACAAGGGGTAACAAGGGTAACAAGGGTAACAAGGGGTAACAAGGAGTAACGAGGGTAACAAGGGGTAACAAGGGTAACAAGGGGTAACAAGGGTAACAAGGGTAACAAGGGGTAACAAGGGTAACAAGGGTAACAAGGGTAACAAGGGGTAACAAGGGGTAACAAGGGTAACAAGGAGTAACAAGGGGTAACAAGGGTAACAAGGGGTAACAAGGGTAACAAGGGGTAACAAGGGGTAACAAGGGTAACAAGGGGTAACAAGGGTAACAAGGGGTAACAAGGGTAACAAGGGTAACAAGGGGTAACAAGGTAACAAGGGTAACAAGGGGTAACAAGGGTAACAAGGGGTAACAAGGGTAACAAGGGTAACAAGGGGTAACAAGGGTAACAAGGGTAACAAGGGGTAACAAGGGTAACAAGGGGTAACAAGGGGTAACAAGGGTAACAAGGGGTAACAAGGGTAACAAGGGTAACAAGGGGTAACAAGGTAACAAGGGTAACAAGGGGTAACAAGGGTAACAAGGGGTAACAAGGGTAACAAGGGTAACAAGGGGTAACAAGGTAACAAGGGTAACAAGGGGTAACAAGGGTAACAAGGGTAACAAGGGGTAACAAGGGTAACAAGGGGTAACAAGGGTAACAAGGGGTAACAAGGGTAACAAGGGTAACAAGGGGTAACAAGAGTAACAAGGGGTAACAAGGTAACAAGGGTAACAAAGGGTAACAAGGGTAACAAGGGGTAACAAGGGTAACAAGGGGTAACAAGGGTAACAAGGGTAACAAGGGGTAACAAGGGTAACAAGGGGTAACAAGGGGTAACAAGGGTAACAAGGGGTAACAAGGGTAACAAGGGTAACAAGGGGTAACAAGGGTAACAAGGGTAACAAGGATAACAAGGGTAACAAGGGTAACAAGGGGTAACAAGGGTAACAAGGGGTAACAAGGGTAACAAGGGTAACAAAGGGTAACAAGGGTAACAAGGGGTAACAAGGGTAACAAGGGGTAACAAGGGTAACAAGGGTAACAAGGGGTAACAAGGTAACAAGGGTAACAAGGGGTAACAAGGGTAACAAGGGGAACAAGGGGTAACAAGGGTAACAAGGGGTAACAAGGGGTAACAAGGGTAACAAGGGTAACAAGGGGTAACAAGGTAACAAGGGTAACAAGGGTAACAAGGGGTAAGAAGGGTAACAAGGGTAACAAGGGGTAACAAGGGTAACAAGGGGTAACAAGGGGTAACAAGGGTAACAAGGGGTAACAAGAGGTAACAAGGGTAACAAGGGGTAACAAGGGGTAACAAGGGGTAACAAGGGTAACAAGGGGTAACAAGGGTAACAAGGGGTAACAAGGGTAACAAGGGTAAAAAGGGGTAACAAGGGTAACAAGGGGTAACAAGGGTAACAAGGGTAACAAGGGGTAACAAGGGTAACAAGGAGTAAAAAGGGTAACAAGAGGTAACAAGGGTAACAAGGGGTAACAAGGGCTAACAAGGGTAACAAGGGGTAACAAGGGTAACAAGGGGTAACAAGGGTAACAAGGGTAACAAGGGGTAACAAGGGTAACAACGGTAACAAGGGTAAAAAGGGGTAACAAGGGTAACAAGGGGTAACAAGGGGTAACAAGGGGTAACAAGGGTAACAAGGGGTAAAAAGGGTAACAAGGGGTAACAAGGGGTAACAAGGGTAACAAGGGGTAACAAGGGTAACAAGGGGTAACAAGGGGTAACAAGGGTAACAAGGGGTAACAAGGGTAACAAGGGGTAACAACGGTAACAAGGGTAACAAGGGGTAACAAGGTAACAAGGGTAACAAAGGGTAACAAGGGTAACAAGGGGTAACAAGGGTAACAAGGGGTAACAAGGGGTAACAAGGGGTAACAAGGGTAACAAGGGGTAACAAGGGTAACAAGGGTAACAAGGGTAACAAGGGGTAACAAGGGTAACAAGGGGTAACAAGGGGTAACAAGGGTAACAAGGGTAACAAGGGGTAACAAGGGTAACAAGGGGTAACAAGGGGTAACAAGGGTAACAAGGGGTAATAAGGGTAACAAGGGGTAAGAAGGGTAACAAGGGTAACAAGGGGTAACAAGGTAATAAAATGTAATTTAATTATGGTAACTATACTCATTTCATTTAGCCTTTTTACTATTCTGAGTAGTTTTCTTGCCTGATCTATTTTAATTTATGCTGTTCTGGTAAATGTTTTGAGCTGGCAAAATAAAATGGTTAGTTGTTGTTGTCGTTGAAACTGCCTGTATGTAGCGTTTCATTATATACACCAAACGAATAAGTACAATGATTTAAAAACTCTAAAAACTGATTTCGGAAAGTGTTATTTGGCATACTTTACCTTCGAGCACGCTCTGTGGCAGCCTTGATTTGTCCGACGCTGGAAATAAGAAAAATGTTAACTTGCTTTTATTATAACCCTACTAAACGCTTTTAAAGAAGATTTACTAACATAGGGTTGATAAGAATTTTGATAGAATAAAAAATGCGATTTTCCTACTAACAAAAATATTCTTGTAAATGATCCAGGCAAAGAGTTGATGCTTTTCGAACATGATAAGAACATTGTAAAGGACGGACCATTATTTTTCTGGAGGGGGGAATGAGAAATTTGTAAAAAAATTTTTGAGGGTCTGAAAATACAAAATAAATTGTTTGCAAACGTGATAGGGTAAAAAAAAATGTTTGCAGAAAGGTCAGGTCGAAGTCCTCAGAAATATTGCTCAGTGATACGAAAGCTAATACAGCTGAAAATAAATGTCTCTTTCTCTGATTTGGCTACACAATCCAACTCTTTCACCTTGCTTTCGTAAACAGCAGCCAAAAAGATCTAGACACATTCTTTCTTCAGGTCTTTTATAAGATCTTAAATATCGGTCCGTTTCTATGGTTAGTTTGCGGTTGCTTAATTGCAATTTTGTTAACGTCATTCTGATGCGGGTATTGGTGATCTGGTGGAGGTAATCCTCACATTTGTGATTTTCTATTGTTTTGAATTTTCGGTATGTTCTCATTTTGTTATTTTCAGCAAAAGCATGTTAGTTTTGTTGAGCTTGTTACAGTAGCTTCGAGAATATGTGCCTCTCTCGTATTTTCCACCTCCTTAATTTATCAAACGCCCACTCTTGAACCGTTAAAATTAATTAAACGTCCCCGGCGTCTATTAAATCATTCATATTAGGAGTCTGTGTAGAAAGTTACCTTGCCCCATGTAAATGCTTTTCTTAAGCCTTGACAAGTCTGTTTTTTTAGATAAATTGCCTTGCTCCAACAACCTCAGGGTTTCGGATTTCTTAAATGCCCCCCTGATAAACAAGCAACTCTTCGGGTTTTTTAAGCCCAATGGCGATAAAAATCGTTGCTGTTCTTTTCATTTCGATCCTGAAAAAATAGCAAAATACGAGACTTCACTTTAGTAAACATTTAACGAGCGAGAGTTAATGGCGTAAAGAAGTTTTTAAAGATAAGTTTTCGTGCTAGCCCCTAGCTATAAAATGATTTTTTTTACACACTGATGGCAGAAAAAAATAGTAGCAAAGCAACACACAAAGCAAAACAAAATAAGTAATTAAATAACACACACATTATACACTGTATGGAGACTAAAAAGAACCAACATGGCAACTGGCGCCATTTCCCTCTTTGCCATACTTAATACAGGGAAAACACCAAAACACTAAAAAGAACTAGCTTCGGCCACCACAAATAGGTGTCAGCCGATGGGCTGCCAAATAACACTCTGATATCGAAGAAAATCTGTCCACAAAAGGAACTCCTTTGAGAGAGCTCCTTCGTTCGTGCTGACCACATGACCTCGTAAGTTCACATTGCTATATATTCTTGTCACCTACCCAGGTTGAATTTTTTTATATTTTTTCGAACTTGTTTTGCCGGCATGGGCGAAAACCCCTTGCCCGCCAGTCGCTTCTCCAGCTGCTCGGTCCGAATAGCGACTGCCTTTTCGTCCTTCCTCCACATCGGCTTTAAAAAATTAAGCACCTCGAGATATAGATAGGAAATAAAATAAATAGATAATAATGCAAATGAGCAACTAGTAATTATAGGGTTGAGGGATTGTACTTGCCACCTACGTTCAGCACCTTAAAGACACAGTTGGCAGTCTTGATGATTCCTAGTTTCATAAGTCCGTTATGAAATGCTTTTGTCTATTAGCACGAAGCGAAGAGCTCTTTAGTTTTTTTTCCCAGTTTATCGGATGCGGTTTTTACTGCCGAAATGTCATACATCAGAAGAGCAGTTAAATTTTAAATGTTTCTCTTGTTTAAAAAGGTAAAATACTTCTCAAGAGTTTCATTACTGCAAGCTGCTGAGATATCTTTCTTGTCACAATGGCGATTAATGTTATTTTCACCTTGTTGTTAATAGTGACACAAAGGGGAGTGAGATCTTTGCTAACTGTATCACAATGGAACTTTGGTTTCGGAGTTTGTAAGTTGCCCATAAACATAGCCAGTTTGCGTCATACCATCAATTTATTCCAAGCGAAGTGAGGTTCGAAGCGCCTCGCGGAAGCGAATTTATAATTTTGTCGCGGGCACGAGAATCGTAAGCAAGGTGCGATTTGGCTTTGGTAATAAATCTTTCTATCGGTTTGGTATCCGCAGTTGTCTAGCATCAAAGTCGCGATGGCGTTTCAATTGACGTCACCAGTGTGACGTCAAGGAGCATTTTGGGGTTTCCAGGCAACAGTTCCACAGGTTAGAACCGGTTTGGTATCGATGACAAACACCGTGGTTATCGTCCATGAAAAAATGTTTACAATCGGTGAATCACGACCAATTACAGGTACTCAAGAAAAGAGAAGAGAAATGCAACAATGGTCAAACCATGGAAGCAATTTGGGCCAGAATTTTCAAAAAAGAGCGAAAATCAAGATACAAGTGCGTGTCACTTTGCAGACAAGTTTTGAGTTGAATGTGTCAGGCGATGTTTCTCCAAAGTGCGTTTCAGTTTGGCTTTTTAATTACCGTCAAAACCTTGTCTTTTTTCCCTCAAGTCTTCATTAGGATTTGTTTAACACTGTGGAAAACCCAAATTTTTCAGTTTCCCGGCTTCCCCGTCGATATAATCAAGGAGATCAAAGTTTCAGCTCTGTACTATGGCCCGAAGTATAATAATTTTCATGCGAAATGCACTGCCGTATTTGTACTTTGTTTTTTTTCTAAATCTGGAGGCCGAAATAATGCTCAATATGCTTTGCTTTTCAATACACTTTTACAAATAACAGCACACAATACGCAAAAAAGAAGAAAAAGGAAAGAAAGAACATGTATGGACCTTCACAAATGGCCTTCACGACGATATTCGCGGAAGGTCACCCATCCAATTCTTAAACCCAACCGACAAGGCTTAACTTGAGTGCCGCTGCCAAACCGAGTTTCCCGAGGGCTATTGGGAGATACGTACTTCTAGTAACAGCTAAATCAGTGTTTAATCAATTCTTCTAGTTTGTCTGCTTCTGTCTCAGGGACTGAGTGTCGGAACCATAAGTGTTGGTAAGTTGTATATTTTATTCCATTAGCTAGATCATTCATAAACATAGTGAACAATGCTGGCCCAAGTATTGATCTCTCGGGCACACCACACTAACTTATTGCCACGTTAATTTTCTAACCCCAAGCTTAACTCTTTAACCCTTTACGCCCCAGTATCTACATACAAATTCTCCAAACTGATCTCTATACATTTCCTTAAAGAATGAGTTAAGAGAATTTGTTAAAAGATCGAGGCATTTTTACTTAGGAGATCATTTTATTAATTCTCATAACTTATCTGTGGACAATGTACGGATATTGTTAGGAGAAAATTGATCTTGGTCACTATTGGGACTTAAAGGGTTAAAGCTGATTAGAGAAGGAGACCTTTACGAGACTAAGCATCTTCTCATCAGCTGTGCCATACTTTCGTAGATTAGATTTAGTCAGGGCAGGGTCAGCTGACACACATGAGCATTAGATTCCATTTCTTAGCTGATGCGTGCATATCACAATACTTGGACGTGAAATGAATCAAAGGGTACCTAAAAAAAGAAACAAAAACAAAAACAACAGGACCAAAAAAAAAGAAAACTGTTTCCGACGGCGAGAGTCGGACCCCGGACCACCGTCTTGCGCAGTCGACTCGTTATCGATTTCGCCACGACAGCTAATATTGAAGAGTTCGTTAAATTAATCATCTTTACAGCTTTTGTCCATGAAATTCTGCCGGTCAACGCTGTTTGAAGCCGTTAGGGAGTTATTTATGAAGAATTGAAAGATATATATGCGAGGAAAACAAGCAGGGTTTTGACAGTTTAAGCTGTACTTAAACTCATATCGTCGCCTTTAAAGAACATATGGCCGACAAGTGTCTCGCAAAACCGTTGCGAAGTCTCTTGCTGCTTGCGATCCTTGGCGTGCGTTTACATGAGGAGAATCACTTACGATTCAGCAGCAGTAAACATTTCCGTCTTTATTGAACAACGAAACATTTCTTTTCAGAATGACATTTCACTAAAAACCATGAGATTGGGAGATACTCACGGCAGAATCGTGAGCTTGGACCAGCTTCGATTGGGAGTCGAAGAGCAATTGCTGATCTTTTCATCACGTTTATCGCCTGGACGAGTCAAAAAGCTTCAAAAGTTCATAAACTTCTGTCTCTAAGTTGGCCATAGTGGTAATTTGAAACATTCAAAGTCTACATGAAGACAATCATCCCGTGACTCCTATCAAATGTACAAAATCAGCATATCATGGAACGGAAACGATCTACGACAGTTGTCGTTTTGATATAGGGCGCTTTCGTGTGGAGCCGACTGATTTACGGAAGATGTCTACATCTGAGTGACAACGCAGTGCCCACAATGACTTGTTCCTTATGCTACGCGTAATCCACAAGTTAAAAATGAAAGGCGCACAGGGTTCAGATCGATGGTTGTGTGGTTATTTACTGAATTCTTTCTTCCATTATTTGCCCAGTTTTCAAAAACGCTCTCAAAGATGCTCTCTGTTTGAGAACCGGCTTTCTTTATGTTAGATTCATTCAAGATCTGTGGTGCTAATACGCGAATGGATCATTTCTCCAAAAGCTTTGAACAAAATGCTCCATTTCTGAGTGGCCACATTTAGGAGATAAATAAACACACATTAGTACATTTCTGGCTTTCTTTATCATGTTATGAGATAATGCACATCACCCAAATTTTCAGTTATCACACATATACACTCGAGCAAAAAGGTTGCTATTATATTATAACTATACTTTATTGATTTCGATATTTAATTTTCTGGCATGTGGACAAGTCATAGGATCCAGACCATAGAATTTAGTTTGTCCGAAATAAGTATTTTTGACCTTTTAGATTGTTCAACTGGAATTAAGTGCAATGTCTGAATCAATTCAGCTGGTGAAAATAATAATGGTCGGCCTGTTAGGATCATGAAAAGTTTGGCGTCTGGCCGGGCTTTAGATCTAACTTTGACCCGGCCCAGATAACGCTTAATTTGCTACGTCACCCTTTATTTTTTTCTTCACTATCGCTATTACTAAGGAAAATTATGTCGGTAATGTGCTGGATGTTTAAAATAAATGTTTTATCCTCTTTAGTCTTCGCCATGTTCTGACTAAGTAAGGCTATACCAACCGACGTAAATGCTTGCTCAGCTGGTAAAAAGTTCAATTCAAATTTCTACGTACCAACTTAACTGCAGTGCAACGGCAAACCAGAGCATAAGTGAACCACTGACGGTATCAATCCTGCCAATCAAAAAGGGCTTTGGGGCTAGTTGAAACAACTTGTGGGCTAGTACATGCTATCTACAGCTTGCCCGAATGGCAGGCTGTAAAACTGACTTTCTTTGCACCCTGATTGTTTAAAAAGGCTTTTTTCTAACGAGAACGTCACCAACTACTTTTTCTCGGAGTATATTGCATAAAAAAAACGTTATCAAAATTTCCAGTTTTTCACCAAAACCATGGACTAACTCCTTTGGAATAATGCAAATTGTGTGGGTTTATTAAAGCGATTTATTCATAGTCCTGAATAGCTTGTTTTCTATAAAAAAAACCGACGAAAATGTTTTTTTTTTACGCTTTATTTTCACGATCTATAACATGATGATAGAAAGGAAGACAAAAGGTTTCAGGGGGTTAAATAGAATTACAAGGGGTTACCGGGGGTTACAAAGAGTTCCAGGGGATTACAGAGGGCTACAAAGGATAACAGAAACTCGTTTTCAAACTAGAATCTCCCTAGCTAGTTTTCTTGGTCTATTTTTCATAAAAATCAAAGTTGAAGAAATCTCAAATTTTAGAACAAAAAAATTGACTAACCCCTTTGGAAAAATTCTAATTTTGCGTTTTTCATAAACAGATGTTCTTATAGTCTTTAAAGGCTTCACTCCTATCTTAATCTAGAATGTCAGCAAAGACTTTTTCTCCATCTATTTTTGATAAACACAAAACGTGAAAAAACTTCAACTTTTTGATCAAAATAATGGATTATCCCCTTTGGAAAAATGCCAATTTTGCGCCCTTTTTAAATCCATGTTTATATTGTCTACAAAGGCTTGTTTTCTAAGCAGAATGTCACCAAATACTTTTTCTCGATGTATTTTGTATAAAATGAAAAGTTAACAGAAACTCAATATTTTTGAGCAAAACCATGGACTTATTAACCCCTTTGGAAAAATTTTTTTTAACCCGTTTTTTTCATAGTCCAGAACGGCTTGTTTCCTATATTAAAACTTGTTTGTTCATGAATTAAATTCACAATCTGGTAAACGGGGATACAGAGGGTAACACGGGAATACAAAGGGTTACAGGGTATTACAGGGGGTTACAAGGGATTGCCGAATAACTTTTTTCTAACTAGAATGTCGTCAGATACTTTATCTTGGTTTTTTTCAAAACAATAAATGTTGCAGAAATTTTAAATTCATGACGAAAATGATGGGCTTACTCCTTTGGAGAAAAGCCAATTTTGTGGTTTTCTTAAATCTATTTTTTTGTTGTCTAAAAACTGGCTTATTTTCTACCAAAAACATTAGCATATACCTTTTCTTAGTTCATTTTGCATAAAACAAAAATTTCAGAAAATCTCAAATGTTTGACCTAAACCATGGGTTAACCCCTTTGGAATTGTAGTGTTTACAGGCTTAATTATAAAGCATACTAACCAGGGATGTAAAATAAATTTTCCAGTTCCTGCAAGTCCATCTGAAGGGGACCAGCTGTTCCAATGTATATGGAACATACTTTATTGACAGTAGGCACTATAATATCATTGAAAGGTAATCTCCTGCAAAATAATCACTTCGCTATTCAGCAATTAATTTATGTAATACTTATTATACACTTGTAAACTTTGATCTGAATGAAGCTGAGGAATAAAATGTATATATTTATTTGTCACAGCCACCATTACTCCACACCAATAGTGTAACACACTTGCTTCTTTCAGGAAGTTTTGTAAGAATTGTATTTTCTCGTGGGAGGCCAATTTGCCCTATCAGCGACAAAAAATTTTTAAAATTACAAACTCACCTTAGGGGTAGGGATCAGCATCTATATTTTCTTCAGTCCAGTTATCTCCCTGATTTGCCAATCCACTGAGACTAGAAACAGATCAAACCCAAGATTTCATTAATGTTAACATTAAAAAGATCAAGCCAGTAAAACACTTACTACCAAGTAAGCTTGGCACAGTAAAACATATTTTTATATGTCAAAAAATTATCTAGTAAATCACAGGGGGCCCATACAAACTGTTTGCTAACAAACCAATGTAACCTTAAGGTAAATGTACTGTATTTACCTTTTGCGGCAAAAAATGCTCAAATAAAATTGTTTGACATTTCATTGGTGTTAATACAGAACATTACATGGTTGCTTCGAGATAAAAAATTTCTTTTCTTGCATTGAAACATCTTTCAATCATTTTTTGCACATGACTGGTAACATATATTTTCTCAATACGTTGAGAGGGATTTCCTATCTCTGCACTTCTTCAAAATGTTTCTAATAACTGTAATGTGCACTCTCAGTAAATAAAGTTATTCATTCATTCATTCATTCATTCAGATAATTTTTTCTCTCACAGTTGTCCTCTTGTGATAATTCGACAATCCAATAAATCTAGACTGCAAAACTGAGTCCGCATTTTCGGTATTCAAGTACGCCGAGCAGTCCAACCAAAGGTCTGAAGTGAGGCTGGGGAGTACTCCCTGTGGGCAAGTATGGTTCGCGCACTTCACGCGCATAAGACACTTTACCCTATGTTTACCGTTTTTGAGAAAAAAATACCTATTGTTTTGCAGTATAAATAGACTAAATAAATGAAGTAAATGTGGGAGAAGAATTAATTATTTGGGGGCCTCCATTTTGCTGTGTTTCTCAAATGACAGTAAAGTAGAAAAACATTAAAGGCATGACTAATTATTATTTTACCGGCATAAATTCTGGCCAAGGTAAATGGCTTTAGCCAGTTCCTTCCTATCAGCAAGCATCTCGCTCTTGCTCCTCCGTTGCCTGTCCAAAGGACACCAAAACCGCTGCCGATTATTTTTTAGGCCTGAAAGTTGAAAAAAGCAAAGAATAATAATGTTGTGGATCAGTTTTATCCTTGGTTTAAATTTTCTTTGCTTTTGTTGCAAACTCATTAAGCATACATTACCATACCCTAAAACGAGGGTAAAGAAAATTTAAACAAGGGATGGAATTAAACCACAAAATATACAAACCTTAGAAAGAGTCAGGGGAAAAGAAAAAATTTTATCTAGTTTACTGAATTTAAATATGACAATTTTATACAAGGAATTCAAATCCACCAATCAGTGTATCGCGACCAAACAAACATCCCTTTGCGGGAAGGGTTGTGGTTTTGACCTGCCAACGGTCGTGATACGCTGATTGGTGGATTTGAATCGACATGCATACCTTAAACACCTTTGGTTGAGATTTTTGCACTGGTCATATGTTGAGAAAGCTGGTCTTGCAACTCCAGGATCGCTTTTCTCGCGAAATTTGGAAGGAATGAGCTCTCACTCGGATGGGGCATGGATACATATTTAGTGGATCGGGAGCCGGTATTTTCGAGGTAATAAATTAAATAGTTTGGCGCTAGTTCCAGGTTAAATTGGGCTGGGTCACACGCCGACGGCTGATTGCTGCCTGCCTTGTCTCCTTCTTTAGTTCTAACCGCCGAGGTCAAATATTCATCTTGCAAAATAGGGCTTAAAACAGGAAGGGACAGCGAAAAAAACATGACACAAAACTCAGTTAACATTTTCTTCAAACTTTTATTGAAAAATTTGCTTTAAATTCTGAATTTTGGAACAAATTATAGCCACCATATTGTTCATATGTATTTCTTCTATAAATAACAAAAGATCGTTGCTCAGATTTCAATCAACAACGGCCCCCACTAACAGAGGGTGGTCTGCCTGTGGTAAATGCATCTTTGTTCCGTGCCATATCTTCTTCATGTGAGCCTGCAGTACTTAACGGTGGTTTCACCCATGTGTAGTATTGCACTTTTCAATCATAAGCTTAGCCTAATTGTTACCCGTGTAAACGGTTAAAAAGAATTGGTCCGCACCACTTTTCAATGGGTCCAGACCCTGTTTTTTTCTGTAGTGTAAATGGAACTTATGTGCAAGTGTGCATGGGTTGTTTCAACACTTCAATAAAACATTAGTAATGCCAGATTGCCATTGCCACTTGCAACATACATGGAAACTATTCTAGCTGGACTTGTCTAGAATTGCTATAAAATAATTAATAATTTACTATTTAGCACAAAATGTATAGCAAATGATATATCTACTGTATATTGTAACTTATTTAACGTACAAACCTAGATTGTAGATCTCTATTTGTTCCTTTAAGAGATCCACATTGGTGCTGTCATCAACAAACTTGGGACAAATGGCCACCACGTCCTCAAGGTTTTTGGTGGCCACTCTGCCCCTAATAAATTCTTCTGCCTAGAAACAAATGAACAGTTTATGGGATTGTGAAAGGTTTGAACCCAGGAATTCAAAAGTTGGAGGCTAGGTAATTAAGTGCTGTAGACAATCTGAGGCTTTCACTCCCTCACTTCCCCCTTTCCCCCAAAGGTAGACGGCTCAGTCACCTTAAAGTAGCCAGTTTTTAGCTGGTTGCCGCTACTTAATGAGAACCCTGACAGAGTATGGTTTTCAGGGTCTTGACTCTTCCCCACTTTTTGGCATTTTTTTAAAACAGGGTATGTTTTTAGACGGAAAGCCTTTAAAAGTGTGTGAAGGCTGTAGATGAGTGGTCTAGTCACATAATAATAGCATGAAAAATTACCTAATTCTGTATGCAACATGTAACTAATCAGGATTACAGTTGAACCTCGATTATCCGGACTTGTTTCCCCTGTTCTGTTTTTTCATGAATATTAATAAGATGTCATCTTGAAAAAGTGAAACGATTAAAAGTTCATTAATCCTTCCAAACATCTGTTTAAAACACTGTTTTAATCTGCTTTGATTTGTAAAAGCGCGAGAGGGTTGAGATGACCA
>OZ037787.1:21043806-21076306 GCA_964035525.1 Porites cylindrica | reverse complement strand
TAATAATACATGTAAGTCTTCTTTAGTCATCCAACTGGCAAAGTAGAGCCACACCACGCATGATCCAATGGGACTGTGGCTGATCAGATGGCAGGCGCATGTCCATCACGAAGTTAGTGGAGTGGCCTGTGGTAGAGAGCGTACCTCTCCTCTCGCTTGTTTTGTAAACAGGGGCGACATAGTGCGGTCGATCAACAATGTCTTCCTTCTTGCAGGGTTTGAGCCACATAACAGGCATGCTGTCATACAAAGCTTTCGGGTGCGATTCTCCAATCACTGTCTTCTCTCGATCCCATCGAGAGCCTTCCATGAACAAGCCATTAACATAGACACCGTCCTCGGGTGGAGTGTCATAATTCTTGTCGTCAAGAACCTCGAAGTCAAACGTTAGGAGATCAATAGGAATGGTGTATTTTCTGGCGTAGTTCTGCTTTGATCCCGTTAAGAAGGCCTGAGTGAAGAAGAATCCAGATACCCAGAACACGGGAGGCGCTCCATTGTCATACCACTCTTGGAGAAACTTGAGGCGAGCAATCAGATCGTTGACGTAACTGCCGAGTGGTTTAAGAGAGGGATAGGACTTCTTCATCCAAAGACCAGGAATTTTGCCTTTAAGGATGCCACTCGCTACCTCCTCTAGTTCAGAGGACATAACAACCAGGCCCTGTGGAACAATGAAAAGGGAACATATAAAAGGTCGGGTTAACTGACTAAATGAGTCCCATTCCTAAACACGCAGCGAAAACTACACCCTGTAAGTGCGCATACCCCGTCGAAAAAGGAGCAAAACATATACCTGGCAGGGAGGGGTACGAGGAAACGGTAACATTTCTCTACCGAGGGGTAAGGTATGCGACGAAAGGTAATATTCTTCCGCCAGGAATTTAAATATGCCTTAAGACACAAGTGCAGTGTGCAACATTACACCCAATGAACGCAACATGATTTGAAATAACAGAGGTTGTCTGACGTACTACTTCCAGCGAAGAGTTCGAGAGGGTTCAGTAATACAGTCAGTTCTCTGCTAATAAATAACTCCTTAAACACTTACAGACACCTAGAGTAAGTCATTTTCTCTGACTCTCTATAAAGGCGCGCAGACACTTCCCGTCGCTATGGCGTCTGCCTTAAGGAGGGTTAACTTTAAAGGAATAAAGATTCCACTCTAAGTTTAGTCTAAACTTCTAACAAGATCTCTATAAAAAAATGCTTCATTTTATCTAAAAGTTCATTTACCTTAATAGCTTTCTGTATGTTGATAAGCGAAGATCGCACGACTTCTGTGAGCCTGTTAAACCTGACCATTTCCTGCACCAATACCGTGTTCATACTCTGCGTATATGTGGTGGGATATTTCCGCAGTGCCGCTTCCGTGTCAAAGTTCTTCGGCAGCTTGTGTAAAATGTCCTCAGCCACCCCAAAGAGTATCTCGTCGTCGGATTTTCCACCTTTGGCTGAGGCTCGAGACTGCGTCAAAAGGATGCTGTTGAACAGCTGTTGGGTTTCCTGTTGGTCCTTACTGATGTCTGCGTTGGCGTGCATTCCAAATACCTCAGGATGCGCAATGAGCGGAAGGCTGCGCGCATACTCGATGTACGATTCGTAGTCGCCTTCTTTAGGAGCAAAGTAACTGCCGCTTGGTGAAAACTTGTAGTCTTCATTGTCATTAATGTCCGCGCAGTAGAACTTATCCAGGATCGTCAACAGGGTTCGTCTGTCACGGTCATCAGTTACACGGCCTCCGTAGTTGCATTCTCCCGTGAGGTAGCTCAGAGCAGCGTATTGGACGTCCTGTAAACGCAACAAAGTGCACCACATTAAAACAGTGACGACGAAACCTGTAGAGCGTTTTCAGACCGGTTTGGGACACCAACATGGCCGCCGTTTCATTGTCTTGGGACACCAATATGGCCACCGTGACGTCATGTGAAGACACTCTATTTACAGGCGATTCGCTCTGAACGGACACCTCTACAAAACGGACACCTTTGTAAAACGGACACGTAGAGTTGGTCCTTTCTTTACTCTCTATACTTGACTCTCTATAAGACGGACAATACTCTTAAACGGATACTTACTGACTGTGTGCCTAATGTCTAGCCCCTAGGAGTGGAAAATCGTTTTGACATGTAGCTAGATAGCTAGTATTCTCCCCGGTAACGCTCGTTCGCAATGAAAACTTCGAGATTAAAAGAATCTGACAGTGAAACTGTTTCTCACTGCACGTCATAACTGACGTCGTAAACATCTATGAGGTCATGCATAGCGCCAAAGAAAAATGATGGATATTTTGAGTAGTAGTTAAACCATCCCAGTAGAACACTTACATCATACTTATTCATGAACATGTGCAGCTGTCGAACACTGATACGCAGATCAGTTTCGTTGAACTCATACGGAATGTTCCAGCCCAGAGGACCAAACTGACGTCGTTCTTGGACGATGGCGTGGAAAAAGCACAAGCCAAACAACATTTTCTTGAACTCTTTCTGTAAGGGAAAAAAACATGAAAACATCTTTGACATGTATCCATGCTTTACAAGAAAGCCACAAATAAGCTCCTTCCTACGTGCTGTTTATTATGCTGTACAAGGTGGTTATAACTTTTGAGTCTGTGGATGAAATCCAGTAATGCGACTATTCAAATGAAAGGTACTGCGTAGTCTGTAGTATTGTTAACTATGCTGTACAATGGCTTCCAAAAATTCCGTCTGTGGTTATAACTTTGAAAGCCTTTCCACAATACTCCAGGGTCGGCCATGGGGGTAGTGGTATACCAGTATACCCGAAAAAAATTCGCCAAAATACCCCAAATTACCCAAAATTCATGCAAATATACCCAAAATTATACCCAGGTATACTTTATACCTGAAATTCAAAGAAAGTGATATACCAAATACCCGTATTTAAGCTGCAATATACCGTATACCCGATTTAAAAAGCCCCTGTATAACGTATACCCAAAAACCCTGGCCGACCCTGATACTCTACAACAAAACGCGACACTTAAGTGTATAAGAAAAACTTGGTGCACGTTACTGACCGGTTTGTTACAAGTAGTGAAGAACTCAGGGTCCGAGATGGGGTCACTCAAGTACGATCGTACGATATTGGAGCGAAGTCCCTTCGGAGGTTCGTTCGTCATCTTGACGCCATTCTGCAGCACGGACACTGGAAAGTTTGGTGACGGGTAACTTGTCAGCCACAGACGAAAGTCCGGGTGTGTCGCGTCTGGATTGAACTCCTGTAACACGAGTAAAAGAAATCGAAGAACATTTGAGTATCACTTAAGTTATTAGAGCGCTGGGTTACTGAGTCAATCACAATGTCAACGACCGCATTTATACTCAACTCAGGGTGTTATGATGGAAGAACGCATTTGCGCCTAACTTCAAACGGTTAGACCTCATCTCTATTAACACTTCAATATAACATCCTCACCCTATAACCTAGTACTTGCTGCTAAACACAATGACAAAAGCTTTTGCTTACAAAGAAATTGACTGCACGGAAGAGTGCAATATTTTTCATCACTTAAGTAAGGTTAGCGCAGTGGCATACGCTCTTGACGTAATTTTAACAATACTGCAAAGATTTCCCGAGCGCTGTCGATAACCACTAGTTTCCGGATTTACCGAATATCTTGTAAGACTGCCGAGAAAATTACGTCATACCCCCGGGGATGATCCGAAGAAGCACACGACCAACGTTAAGACTAAATCAAAATTACTTTACCTCACAGACTTTCTCAAGTGTTGGCATCCACGAAGTTGCCAAATGGCAGTTCTGTAGTACGACCCACGTGCCATCCTTGATAGCTTTTTCTATCATGCGCATGGCAATTGGACCCTGTCCCTGACCCAGTGATAATGAGCTCAATTTTGATCCACTGAAACCCTGGGACAAAGAAGACAAGACTGTCATTCAAACCTATTCACTCCTATAGCTAATTATTCAGACACTCTTTCCTGCGCAGAGGTCTCTTGGTGTCATAGGGAGACTGGGGAGAGAGAAAAAAAGCGCGCGGGAGACGATGGGAAGGGAAGAAGGGAGGAAGAGCCGTCTTTTCCCTCTTCCCATCGTCCTTAGCGCGCTGAATATTTTTTATCATTGAAATAAGAATGGATATTTGCTCAACAATCGGGGACGACGAAGATAAAAAATTTGAGCTGTGATTTTACAATTTCGATCCAGTTCCATCGTAAAAAGAGATATAGATTAGAGACCCCTCCACGTCTTTTTTATTTCAACTTTGATATGTATATGTACTAGTTCAGGAAAATCATTAAAGCTGCCACTTTTTCCCAGTGAAATGCTGAAGTGTTTAAGAAATACAGCCCCGCAAATTGAGATATTTCAAGGACGTGGAGGAATGAGAAGAAAGTCTAGAACAACAATAGTAAAACTGTTCCGCACCAACCTGATCATCAGCGAACTTGAGCAGAGCGGCTGTAGGATCGGATCCAGGCGACAGTACAAATATCAGAGGTGCACAACAGTTGGAATCAGCGAAAGCTTTGCCCAGATCAAACGGAGGCGGCTCAATAAACTGCTTACCAAGCTTGACAGTAACAAAGTCTTGTACTGCGGGCGTGATCTGAAAGGTAAACATAAAACTAATTTGGTATTTGCAAAAGACAGCTCAAAATTACTAAAGAAATCCTTGGCATGACATTTGAAGGAAGGCCTAGCATTCAGATAAAGGAGTGTAGCGCGAAGTCAGCCCCCTACCCCACCCCTTCGCTGTTTTACCCGCTAATATCTCTTCGCGCCGACCGCAGAATCCGAACGCCGTGAAAGGGATATTTTCGGTCCTATGATGTTTAACAGAGGAGATGTTTGATCGTAATAAAAATTTTATATACCAATTACACGAGGAAAAGTACGAAGACGCAAAGCTTTCCTTCCAGACTCAAGACTGTCTTTGGCTCTATGAAAATAAGGAAGGCGGCTCGAGAAAAGTTGTAAGAAACAACGTGGGCGCTGGAAAGAAACCCTTCTCTCTTCCTGCCATTTTACGCTCGCTCGCTCCCTAGCTTTTTTCGCTCTTCTGCAGTAACCAAGAGCTACGCACATGCTAGCTAGACTCAAAAAAGGGTATTCTTTCCAAATGCAACAGACGAAGAAGTTTCTGAGACTGCAGTTTCCGTCCATACACACTTGTCGAGTAAACATAACGTTCCAACAATGAAGAGGAAGAGTGTACTAGTTACAAACCTTGTCTGGACGAAGGCAGCGCAGAATCACCATTTTCTGAAACTGGCCAAGTTTCTCGTTCCAGTCTCCTGGTAAAGGCTCGTTCTGAGGTTCCTACAGAAACGTACAAAAGCAACATTTGTAGTTAAAGAGTATAGACTGTAAAACTTTAAGGAAGTTTATTTTCCTTCTTGATTCTGTTATTAGTTTGTAAGAGTACGATTAACTTCATATATATCAATAACTACTTACATTACTATCGTAAATCTTCTTCCATCCTTCCAAATGCTTTGGAAACTTTTGTCGGAATCCCTTAAACCTGCCAGGCACAAAACACGTGCAGAAAGGAGTGAGTGAGTACAGAAACAAACAAGTGAAGGAGGGTCTAAGTTACTGTGGGTGCTTTTAGCTAATTGTCGATGTGATGTGTAGAGAAAACCGAAAAAAGAAACCCGAAAACAGAACGCAGAAAGTAGAAAGCGGAAATCAGAGAGTGGAAGACGAAAATTGGATATAGAAAACAGATATCAGGTAACACAAAACAGTAGATAGAAACCAGTGATCAGAAAAGAAAACAAAACAAAACAATGGAGATTTTTTACAACAATAAGTAATTTTGGCTGGCCTGGGGCTGTTAGTCTCCTTAGACGCCGCTCGGACCGGAGTCACGCGATGCTCACCCGCGTGGGGGCGAAGGAGCATTGCGTGACGTCGGCCCGGGCGGCTGCGATCGAGACTAAGGAACTGCAGTTGTAAAGGGAAATGAAGAGTGCAACTTACGGAGATAAGTCATCCAGCCTGCATAGCTCGTCCCAGGACCTCGACGGTAGCCACGAAGAAGGGTTGGAATGTGGGTTGTCCAGGCCCACTCCGCCAGTTAGAAGGAAACGCCATTCATTATCACAAACTTCTCCTTTGCTTTTCAGAAGATTGACGCACAACAAGAACGAAAAGAGCAGCTGAAAAGAAAAGTAATTTGGTAACAAATTAGACCTTTCAAAAGTATTTTTCATTTTGAAAACGGATCCATCGACACTCCTAGAAGGAGCGCCTCTAAAACCTGCCAAGTTTGAAAGTGTTTTGACAGCAAACGAGCTAAAATAAAGTTAAAGTCGCGAAATTGAACAGACGTTGTGTGATAGAGGCCAAGTTGCGAACACCAAACTGCATCACAAAAACTTCTGCAATATTTCACGACTTTGCGACTTTGATAGTTTTCAACATATCCTTCTCGAATAAGGGGTAATTAAATATATTATCCCAGAAACTTACCTTGTCTTTTTCAAACAGCGAGCGGCACACGTTACAATACAGTGAGTAGGTAAAGTGATCCGTCAGATTCGTCAACCTATAAACGCAATCCACATTACATTATACCAATTAAGTCCACTATTACAGCAATATAAGTCTACTATTACACCTATATAGGTTAACTATTGCATCAATATAAGACCACTAATACACCAATATAAGACCACCATTGTTCAATCAGTCAGAACACTAGAAGATCTAATCCCGAGAACGCGAGTTGGAATCTGGCGAAGAAAAAATATTTTTTTCCACGAAAATGGAAACCTTACTTTACTTTTTGAGCTTGGGCTACAATTTGCAAGGATTGAAAAGGTGTTCCCTTCCAAGCTCTTAAAGAATACAATCAACAAAAGCCAAAATGATACCTCGATACACACTAAAGGTAGAGATAAGTCTGCAATTTTTTGCCCCACAGTTAACGTAAATTTATCAATAAGCTACCGGAAGAATCAATCCCACACTTGAAACACTCAGTCACAGTTATATAGCAAGGTTACTTAGATTTCAAAGATGAAAAATCAGCTTTAAGGAGGGAAATGACAAGAAGTAGGTAGGGCCTAACGAAGATGCTTGAACTATCTCAGTTTGGGGTACATCAGATATACAAAATCTTCTAAATCTTTCTGCTGTGCGTTTTTGAATTTTTACTGAAGGTTCTCAAACCACTAACGCTCGATATGACAATAAGGAGATCATTATTTCTCGTGCCATCAATCTTTTGGGACCCGGGGGACGCACTCAAGGGAAGTTTGGGTAGAGGTGTACCCTGACCCTGTTTACGCAAAATAGTGAAATTGTATACCCACCCTGTTAAGCGGCAAATACCCACCTAAAGCAAAACAGGGAGTCCCCCCCTCCCCGGGATCGGAAACCATCCTTCCCCTTTCAGAATCTTACCGTTGCTCTAAGACTTCGGATTTCTCTGAATTGTCGATGGACAGAATGAAAAGATTGATGAACCAGGTGAGAGAGTACTGATACATGGGTTCAATATTGGCCAGGTCAGCAATGGAGAAGAACAACACGGCTGAATGAGTGGCGATGGGTGTGTAACCCATACGGGTGGTGTCTATCTTCTGCTCTGTCTCATCAGCTATGGCCTAAATCAAAAAGCACAATAGCTCAAATAAAACCACTATTAACTGTTTAACTGAGTGACGACACTAAAAACGGCTGTGTGGCAGACTAGGACACAAGCAGGTGTTCCCTATTTACGAACCGTTCTCTCTCCTTATTACAGAAGAAGCATCGAAAGGAATTCGGTTGGGCCACTTCCGAGTTCCGAAAACTCTCACTTGTAAAACGGAAGAGTGCAAACTCTTTCTGGTGAAATGAGTTTTATCTGCATGACAACCGAAAACGTTCAGATATTATGGCTTTTAAAGCGGAAACTTTGAGCAACTCGGAACTGTGGGGACATTGATTTAGAATGATGGTAGTTTTTTGTCATATGAACACAGCGTGTATAGCCTAAACCAGTAGTAAAGAGAACCCTATACATAAATGCAACAATTGTGGCTCTTAATCTAACCACAGGCAACCAAAAGGCACATTAAGCAAGAGAGGTACAAGAGTAAAGACCAACCTGCTTCTCCGATATTTCGTTCGCCAGCACCTTGGACGAGGACAACACGTTGATGGCAGTCTCATCTTCAAGGATGTTCCCCTCAGAAGAGGACAGGACTTCCAAAATCTTATCTTCAATCTCTTTCAGTTGTCTAGATAGGAGTAAAACAGGAAATAGTTATTATCTGACCATTAGCAAACACGAAAGCAAGGCCGGGAAACCTGCAAAAGAACAGGACACAGCATAGTCACAAGGGTGGATCAAGGATTTTTGTTAGTAGGGGGTGTACCACTAAGGAATGACGTAACTGACTGGTGACATAACCAAATCTTAAAAGCGAATACAATGGAGAAGGCTTTTGACTAGGCGATAACATAATGTGAACAGCTGAGAATACTTATCGTACATATCTCCACATTTTGTAGGATACCAGTTGTATTAGAAAGCCGCTGATCATCTCAGGGGGAGGGGGTACGCACCCCCTACACCCTCCCCCTAGACCTCCCCCCCCCCCCGAGTCAACAGTACCTTTTATTCTCAGCGCTCTGAATAATCAGTGCATTCTTCTCTTCCTCAAGCTCAGGTCTCTCTCGTGCCACAACAATTCCGAGTAGTTGATCCTCGAGTCCCTCGGGCGTGATCATAAAATTCAGCAGAGTCACCTGTAGTTAAAAGGCGATACATAAAATTATTACACTAAGCATTATCGGAACTTGATGGGCAAAAATAAAGTCGAAAGGGAAATCTAAAATATGCGTTAAAGCCGACTGGTACTTAGGATATACGAACCTTCACGGATGTCTCTGGTAGGTAGTGCGGATTTCTCAGTTTTGTTGTTATGTAGAACCTAAAACATCAACAACTATCGAGTTAACAGAGTAGAGTACAGAGAAGGGCGGGGTTCTTTCAACGGTTCAGAACTGCCGAGCGTAAAACAGAGAGAGATCTGGGTACGAGTTTAGTTTAAGGGTGACAAAGCGAAACGACAATAATCGCAACAGGTTCAGAAGATAACATGAACTAATCACATTAAAGGAGCAAGTACCAAACGAGGTAAACATCTGTGGGAAAGCTTAATATGATGGTTTCAGCTTTGTCTTTTGATTGGTTAAGAAAATAACGCCGCTTTGTCACCCAATCACAAGGCGCGCAACGCGAATGCAAAATCACCTACTCTGGACGCACAAATGGCAGTCGATTTAGACAACAGAAAGTTTGCGGTAAGTAACCCTTGTTTAGAGAGATCTAAAAGCGAGTGGGGGGCGAGGGGAAAAAAGACAATGCTTAGACGCATCTTCATATTGTCAGAGCTAGACAAAAGTGATAGCCAGAGAGGATCCGCAAGAGAGGATCTCGTGGTTTGTTGGAATACCGACCTGAAATCTTTCGAGTATTCAATGACGCTGTCTCCAAGTTTGATACAGATGCTGCCGCCCTGTTTGAAGGTCTGTTTCAAAAGCAACGGCTCCAGCAGTGGGTCCAACTCTTCACCAACGTTTTCAAGTAAAACCTGATGAATGAATGATGAATGATGATGTAGCCTGAGGAAACAGCCAATATTTTGAGACGCACTGGTTTCCCCCTCTGAGGACCAAGCACAGAAATTCCATACTGATGACGTGTTACTACACAGACCTTGGCTGTACTTCCGATTGGTTGAAAATTTGCTTCAGCCAATCAGAATACCCAGATCTGGGTAGTGAAACGTCAACAGTATGGAATTTCTGCGCGCGTTCCTCAGGCTTCACCGCTGGGAAATCATTGGTGAGCTCGCAAAACTTGATGATGTCGGCTGTTTTCTCAAACTATGATCAACGTTTTTTTCTCTACATGAATTATCCGTTATTCGAATAGGCTTAACTTCGAAGAATCAAGACTGAAAAGTCGCTCATATTCCTGAGCAAAGGCGGAGAGAAACAAATGAGCATTTCGAGAAACCTTAAAAACAAAGAGGAAACAATCCTTCGTGTAAAAACTGAACCAGTCTTGCTTATTCATCTAATTACATTCTAGTACTTATGCTGTAGGTTTTCATGACGCAAAAGGTTAAAATAAAACAAGGCCTTACGAAAAACAACAGGTAAACGCGTAAAAGTAAACATTCACAACACAAGAAAAAGACAGGCATTCAGCGACTTAAATAAACAATTGAGCTGTTGTCAAAATAACTTACCGGAGTTCCAAACTGAATGCAGTTTTCCAGTGTCCTGACGTAATCAGCGTCCGTCATTTTAATCACGTGTAAATTGTTCTTCTTTTCCATGTTTTTCACCCACTTGTTGGCCTGTCCTTGTGGATCAATCATCAATGGCCAACGGTTGGCATTGCTGTAAACAAAAAGTAAATATTAGAGGCTTTTAAACTCAAAAATCAACAGTAAAAACACGCGGAGAGTGTTTCATCGCGACTTCGAAACACTGAAAAGTAAGTGAAGATGATGTTTTCTGCTTTCTTTTTCCTGTCTGTGTTCATAATTTGAGAAAATTATTCCACAATAGGCCTTTTTCAAAAATACCATATATACTCAAAATTTTTCATAAGTATTGTCTTTAATTTCTCTTGGAGAGATTGTAAGTCACAAGAGAAGTTAAAATCAATGCTAATGCAAATTTTGGAGGGAAAACAAAGAGTATTAGTATATACACACTCAGTGATCTTGGTGATTTAAGCAATCTGATTGGTTCGCTATCTCGGACTATTCAACAATATTCACCTCCTAGCGAGTGGATAATGTAAGAGCTCGGTGTTTTTCCCGTTTTTTTTAGAGAACGATCTTTTAAAAGTCGACAAAATCCTAGGGCTGACTTTTTTTAAGGCAAGAAAAGACTTGGAAAGATTCAATACGGCGTTTTTCAATTTACTGTAGCAGGAGTTTTGTGCTCGATGGATTGTTTACAACTCCCGTGTATTCGCGTAGAAGAAGCCGTTTCGTGAACTCAGCGTTTTCTAAGAAGAAAATTTTGGCTCAAAAATCGAAGTTTATTTATGACAAACAAATTTCAAAGGAAATGTTTGCAGAAATTCTACATTTCAAGTAAACAGGAAAAAGAATGATACAGGAAGACGACCTCTTACCTCGAGCAACCGAGCCGCCATTTTTGTCAGCACTTCATGCGAAGAACGACACAACATGCCCTTTTGGCTATAAACTTGGCGAGTCAACAGAAAACAACACAGCTCTACTTTTTTTCTCAGGTAAGGAAACAGTTCAAACTTTTAGCGATTCCATTGAAGCCATTACGCTGTTGTTTGCGAAATGAGTAAACTTGTGAATTGCCATGTTTGAAAATTCTGCAAAGATCTATTTTTAAACTTACGCGTGATTTGATTTGTCAATCAAATCCTACTTTTGAATGGTTTCCTTTCTGATTTTGTTGAGATCACTTCGTGTGTATATACTAAAACAATTATTCTTCTCAATCTCGGTGAATAGTGGCTTTGGGAATATTTACCTCGCCGCTTTCGCGGCTCGGTAAATATTTTGCCACTATTCACCTCGATTTCAAAGAATAATTGTTAATTATAGTATTTTTGAAAAAAAGGTCTATTACCCTGCTTTACCTGCCCCCCCCCACCCACCCACCCCCCCCCCCCACAACGGGAGGCAAAACGTCCCGTTGGGGAGAGGGAAGCCGTAAAATATTTCAGACTAAGGGATATCCTACATGAATGGCTGAGGCGAGGAAGAATGTATGAAATGAATAATGAGCACCGCTAATTACCTGATGATGATACCATTCTCGATAGAAAAACTGTCGGTTGGTAGACCAGCTATGTTCCAGTCCCTTATCTTCACAGGGTCTCCCAAAGTCCCGGTCACCGAGAAGTCATTTGAACAGGGGATGTTGGTGTCGCGGCAAGCTTCCACCCATTCTGCAGTTTGTTGCTGGCAAGAAAAAACGAGAGAAATCATTCTGTGATCAACAGCTACACAGAATTGGAAGATGATGGTGTTGAAGGAACCGCACGCCAGCCTTTATAAAAATCCTTTGCCTCTTAATAAAGCTTTTTGAGTTACCGATGGAACGACAGTTAAAGATGGTAACGGGGGTGGAGAGAGTATAATCCTTGGAGCAGACAGGAATACCTAAACCTTTTCTCAATACACCATAATACTGACTCTCGTCGATTTAAAATCAGCCACAAAAATAGATTAAAAAGAAAAAATGCAGCAAAACTTATGGCGCGATTTAAGAAGTCAAGATGGGGTGTATTAGCAAGAGGCGACTGTTCTTACCCGCAACCCACTCGAACGTTGTCAACAAATTAAAGGGGGAAAGAGCCTGAGAAAACAGCCACGACGCCATCACTGGTTTCCTCGCGAAATGAGGCTGAGGAAAGAGCGCGAAAAACTCCATACTAATGACGTGTTACTTCCCAGATCTGGGTTAAGTACTTCTGATTGGCTGAAATAATTTCCTTCGCGGCACGACCAATCAGACGTTCCACCAAAAATCTAGAATTTCTGGCGTTCGTTCCTCAGATGTCACTTCGCGGGGAACCGGTAATCTCTCACACAGCCGTTTTTGTCTCTTCACACAACGTTCGTAGACAAAAACGGCTGCCGGGGAGACCAGGAAACCAGTGACGGCTACGTGGAATATCAGCTGTTTTCCCAAGGCTAAAAAGAAAAAAACTTTGTGAGATTTACCTGTCTAAAGGCAGCTGTGAAAGCTCCTAAGTACGCCACCACTCCCGACGATACTAACACATCTCCAATGAGATTTGTAAACTTGATACCAAGCTGCTTGGCCACTTCAGTCCATCTGAAAAAAAGTAGGTGGTACAGACAAACACGTCACTATATAAAAATACATTCACCTTCCCATAAAATACCGTATCTCACCTTAAAGGGTATGTGGAGCGTCGTCGGGAATATTCTACGGGGAATTACGTCGACTCCCTACAGGAACCTCAAGTTCGTTTTCTACAGGTACCATTGAAGACTGTAGTAAAGTACTCTAGCACACTTTCGAGTGAGCTACGCGCGTTAAAAAACCGATGAAGGCGAAATGATTAAGTATTGAGCACTTCACCTCTATCTATCTCGAGTGTGTTACAAACCAGTTTAATGACCAGCCCCCAGTTGGTTAGCCTGTGTACAGACCCCTCTTCTCCGATTTTTCCTGAGGGGAAGTTGGTGGAGGAAGGTCTTTACACAGGCTACCAGTTGGTTTGCTAGCTCAATTAGTTAGAGCACCGCACCGATATCGCAAGAGGACAATGTTCAAATCTCTGCACGCTTGATTTTTTCCAAATTTTCTATCCGGAATTGCATAAGTTGGGTCTCTCACAACGATGATCTTCTTTGCATTTATTTTGGTATTTTACTGTTTGGTAAAAAATGAAACTGACCTTGTTTTCTCGCCACCAAGTCCACCAATGAGTTTCTCTGCGCGCTCAAGTTTCTTCGTACAAAGGTCAACCTACAAAAAAAAAAAACAGAAAAATGTTAAAAAAGACTAAGAACAATAAATTACAAAAAATATCATTTACTTGATCCTACCTGTTTTTCTAAATCTGCCTTCTTCTTTACGTTAGCTTCGTATTTCTCCTGTAGTCGAGCCAGTTTGTCCTGAACCTCTTGAAGAGCGGATCGCTTCTTGTTGAGGCTCTGCCAAGAAACAAGAACATAAACAGTAAACACGTGTTTTCCAAGTTTTCCATTTGTTAACTAGCCTCCCACGCAGAAGTTCTTAGGGGTTCGTCACACGTTCCTGCCCCACTAACTTGCTATCTGTGTACCAGCTCGCGACGTATTAAACCAAACCCAAACTTTTGTACTGACAGATTTTGCAAAGGCAACATGACATAACAAGAAAATGACTGCACACATGATGATTTCAAAGTTTGTCACGCGCTCTAACGTCCTGGAGATAAACATGTAGCCTGCGTGGCAGGTATTAAAGGGAAATTCCGGCGCGCGAGAGCGAGAGAGTCACGCGAGGAGGGGGAAAAGGGAACGTCTGCAACGACGCTTTTGTTTACTTTTCGTTCCCTTTATCCCTTTTAGCCTTAAAGATGGGACACCATTCAAAACGCGCGCGTTCCATATCTCCTATGCTATTATGGGGAAATCTGCGCAATAACAGGTCAGGAAGAGAAGGAAAACCCGAGAGCAAGAGTAAAAATTGCTCACCTCCATAGCAACAGCTAACTCCGCTTCAGCTTCCTTCAGAGCTGCTTTCTTCGGAGCCACAACTCGTGCCACCCTGAAAACGACAAAGAATATTGGACTCAGTTAAGAGGATCTGTTAGCGCTCATAGAGAAAACAGAACCGCAATACGCACTAGTCCCTGTGAGATGGAACACTGGCTTCCGCTACTTCTGGGATTGTTTGGGTACCGAATCACAATCATTCGCGGCGTATGAGTGTCGCCACTAAAACCAAAGCAGAAAGGCAGTGACCAGTCCCGCCAGTTGTGTAGTTAGTTCTAAACACATGCTGACATTCTGATCACAGTTAGTGGGATTGAACTTGTTCAAAAGGTGGACGCTATCGACTGGATAAATCACCATCCAATGGATACAGGAATTAGTTTTCCTGATAGCGTTTGAACAACCAGGCCGCAGTCTGCTTCACAGCCGTTCTTTGTGTCGTCACACAACGCTTCCCCCCACCCCTCCTCCTCCTCTTCTCTCTTGTGGGAAGGAGTGTTGCGTGACGACACAAAAGACAGCAGTGAAGTAGACTAACCAGGCCCCGATAAATCGCTTAACTAGTAGGGTGGGGAGTACTACAGGCGCATCGAGACACCCAAGGCTGAAGACTGTACCTACTTATCCAGTGCATACGAGTAAGTTTCTTGCCAATAGCGTTATCCAAAAGATAGCCACATACCTATCTAATTAACTAGGACCTTGGCGCACTTTATTTGAGTTTCAATGTATTTAGCACAAAATTACTAATTGGGGACACTATAGTATACTAACGTCTCCTACTGGAGACGGAACCGCCATTTTACGTGGTTATCCGAGCCACGTGAAGGTCTAGCCGCATGAAAGGTAAAGGGAGTAACTTCAATTCTCAGTTATTTTAAGACCTCTAGTATTAGTCCGGTCTCGGGAATTGAACCCGCAACCTTCCGCTCTGCAGTCAAGCGCTCAACCGACTGGGCTTATCCTGCCGCGGTAATCAAAACGCGCAATAAAACGTGCACTAACCCTTCAAAGACATTCTTATGCCAGACTTACTTGTCATAAGACTCCATCGCTACGACCCACTTGCACAATCCCTCTGCAGCAGTGGATGCAGTCTTGATCTTTTCAGGATCAAACTCGGCATTTGAAGTGTACTTTTGTCGAATGGTTTTGATAATTGGAGGAGGGATGTTATCTTTGTCGTAGTTTTGCAGGGACTTTAGGAAGTTCATGTCACCCAACAGACGTTTTGAAGGCCCCCAAAAGTCTTCAATCTTTTTTCCTGTGGAAGAATCCAAGTCAATTATTAGACGCGTAAGAGTTTATGGCTATTCCATAGGATTTCTTCTAAAGCAATGAGACCGAATATTCCCCCAACTGAACCCTTCCAATTCCTAGTGCACGTACCGCAAATCCTCGGTTAAGCTAGACAGCAAAACAGTCCGTATTTTTGCGTATTCAATGACGAGCGAACATTCAAACAAAAGGTCTGGAACGAGACTGAGACTGTTCCGCTAAGCTAAACCGATTTTAAGAAAAAATACAACAACTGTTTTGCAGTCTAATTAAATAAGCCCCCTCTCTATTAAGCCCCCCGCCTAATACGTACTTGCAATATATATGCCTTCAGGGGCTTAATATAGAATTTACGGTACTGAATTTCTCGAGCCTTACCTGACCCAGAGGGATCAGGGATTCTCTCTGCCTTGATTCCTTTCAAGATACAAATAGCTTCCATAACAAGTTTAACGCCAGCGGGAGGCGACTTCATAGTCTTCATTACAGTGATATCCTATAAAAGAACAAGCAAATGGGGGTTAAAGCATTGCATTCCGACGTTTTCTGATTGGCTGACAATCACCACGCCTCTTACTTATCCAATCAGAGTTGACACTGAAAACAGTCCTCGCTTGCATGCACAAGTTTTTCGGCGGTTAGCGCCCGCCTTAAGTACTTTTTTAGAACAAGCAGTTGACGGAAAGCATTACAGTCTTACGTTTTGCGATTGGCTAAAAAGTGTCACGCCACTTTCTTATCCAATCAAAATTGAAACTGAAAACAATCGTCACTTGCATGCACAAGTTTTCCCGCGCTTGGAGCCCACTTCATACACAAGGTTCGAATTTTGATTGGCTCTGGACGGATAGCCTACGTTGTGATTGGACAACAACAAAATTCGCTCTATTGAAATGATGTTGGTTACGTACCGCAGGTGTGAGCGTGTTGAGAGCAGCTAGAGCAGCCTCTAAGATGGGAATAGCTTCACCAAGATCTTTGTCACATTCATCTTTAATAGCCTGAGCAGCTGCTGCCTGCTTGTTGGCAACCGCCTCGTCTGCCTTCACCACCTAACAAACAAGAACAAAATCAACTCAACAAATCAATCACCCATAAAGTAAAACCATATTCGGCGTATACCTCTCGCGAACCCTTTAAGCCCCTGTATCCACATACAAATTCTCCATACATTTCCTTTAAGAATTAGTTGAGAGAATTTGTCTAAAGATCAAAGCATTTTCCGTTAGGTACTATTTCATTAATTGTTATAACGTTTTTCTCTTCAGTATGTATTGGTATTGTTCGGAAAAAATTGCTGTTGGTCACTCTTGGAACTTAAAGAGTTCAGAGGAGGAGCATTTGGGACCAATGGAAGGTACACAAAACAGAGACTTATCCCAGTTCTGCAGCAAGCAGCACCTTCGACTTTCAAATCGATTGATTAAGGAGAGGTAGCAATCAGGGTATGTAGCAGCTGCTCGGAAGAGATGTCACCAATGGTGCATTTCCCTGACCCCAAACAATACTAAAACAAGTGGAAGAATGACCTGTCATTGTTTTCTTGCGACCAATTAGAAGAGACCTTTCGAGCAGCTCCTACACTACTCCGGCAATTTTCCTTACCTTTTCTTTTTTGGCGACTTCCACTGAATCTTTTTCAATAACAACCATGATCTCATCCACCTCCTTCCCTGCTTGAATAAGCTGTGGTTGCAGAGCTTCCAGTTCACCCTGCATAGCTGATACCTGACAATAAATGACAGCTATGACTGTTAGAGAGGTGAAACCAAAAGAAAGCTAAGACTGTTAAGATCTCGATATCTGTCACACATTTTATCTAAATTTGTTACTGTAAGTAACATCATGTGCAACGAAAGAGACTGGTACTCGAGTTTATGACCTCGAAACTCGATTTTCTGGGGATTAAATCGATATGAATTTCATTACCAATCAATGCAATGAAGTTTGTTACCTGTGACTGAGCAGATGCCAGCTTGTCCAAACCAGTCTCATATCGTTTCTTTGCTTTCAGAACTTCACTGTAAAATAAAACAAAACATTAGCAACTCTTCTAACACCAAAGAGCAATTATAATATTGTCGTATAACTAAACTATGCAAGCAGCCATTCAAATGAACAAATCACAATTCCAAGTGAAAACATGAAGCTGGCATTGAGAGGGGGAAAGGCACGTGAAAAAGTAATGGTTGTTTTTCGCATTAAGTCTGATTGATTAAGAAAGTGGCGCGATATTTTTTTGACCAATCACAAATCGCAAAAAATCCCTAACAATCCAAAAAGTACTATCGACACTTCTCTGAAAGCCAATCAAAATTCTGCTCTTAGTCTTACAAGAAATCTAAACCAAAGGAAACACTTAATAACAGTTGTGCTTACACTTGTTTCATGTTGAGAAGGTTCTTGAAAGTTGATATGAGTTCCAAATAAGAAGTTGGTGTCACGTAGTTGTGCCTCTTGAGCTCGTCCAGGAATGATTTCGACAAGTTTCTTGTTCCAGTGTGGAAAGTCTTGCACATCTGAACACAGCCCTTCTTTACTTGCGGCTCCATTTCTAGCTCCTCCAAAAATCGCTGAGCTACAACTTGAAGGGCATCGTCTGGCCAAGACTGAAAAATAAAAACCAAGGTGGTTTAAAGCGCTTTTCGCGTTCGTCAGAACGCATTCTAATCTGGTGTTCCTGTGGCATTAAAGAGGAAATTTTCGAGCTATCACGGGCGACTACCGATTAGCCGCTCCTATCAATTTTATCAGGGGCATCTCGGCCGGAAAACTGGACTCCTTTCGACTCGATTTCTTTTCAGTTGGTGACGAACGCGGATCCGTAATCAATGAATATTTCTAGTGATAACGAATATATCAAGTTTCAACATACTTGCATATTGATCGAAACCCATAAGGAAAAACTACAACGGTGGACAAAAGTCTTGGGACATTTTTACATTTCTGTGGCGTTTTCAAATTCGCAGAAGCCCAACCCCTCCCCTCACCCCACAAACAAAGTTGGAAGGGTGTATCCAGAATTTTTCCCGAGATTCAACTTTGTATAGGGTAGGGGAAGGGAGAACTGCAAGACAATTACGAAAATGATGCACTGTTTTGTGAAAGCACCCAGAAAGTATAAATTATTATGAATACTGCATTATTGTCCCAAGGACTTTTCTCCAGGATTGTAGAGTGTATAACACGAATCAAGGAAAATATTCCACTAACTACAATTAACCCTTGTAACATGATTACCTGAAACCAGTCGATGGTACAGCAGTTTACCAGTGAAGGGAACTTTCTGAGTCTGTTACGGAAGGCGTCACCAATGGGGCTCATGGCCAGCACGATATGAAGCTGGTCGCGGACTCGTTCAACAAAGTAGTTAAACAGTGCAACAGGAGAACCGTCTGTCTGCTTGGACTTGTCGCGTTGCCTTAAAGAATCAAATAATTAGGTAGTTATTTTGACTCTTTCTATATTATTTCCATATTATCCAGGTGTCCGTATTAAGGGGGATATTTTTAAAGAAATTATATGTCATTTTCCAGTGTCGGGACAAACGTAACTGTCCGTTATATACGGGTATTCATATTGAGCAAGAATCAGTAGTGCGGGGTTCCACTGTAAAGTTTATCAAGGTAAACAAGGTATTTATAATTTTTGAGTCCGAGGATGACTTGCTATAATTTGACCATTCAAGGAAAGCTACCAAGCAGTACTTTGCAGAGGTACTGTTCATTACACCGTACAAGTAGTTGTAAATTTGGAGCCTGTGATCAGAAATTTTAAAGTAGGATCATTCAGTTTTTTATTATGGTGCTTTAAAACTGTTTGCACATAATGTTTCCCTCGTCGATGCCTCAGCTAAATGATGATTACAACAAATAAGCGCTTGTACCTGTCGAGGACTCTCATCTTTTCACAAATCTCTTGTTTTTCATCCAGAGGGAACAGGTTAGGCACCTCGCCAGCATTCAACAAGTTGTTAACATCTTCCAAGAAAGACTCCTCTTTTATCTAAAACGGTAACACAAAAGTATGAAAAGTCAGTGAAGACAGAGACGTCTTTTAATCCCAGACTGGAATAGCCCTGTATCAGGGAAACACATTAGCTTGTGTTGTGTATGGTTCTGATGGAGAAAAGCTGCAAAAAAAACAAACAAAAACAATACAAAACAAAACAAAAACAGCTAGCGGAAGTGCTAGAGCTTGTTGAGAACGTTTTCACCTTGTTAACGAGTTGAACTAAGCCTAGCACAGGGCTGGGCGTTAAGGCTACCGACCTAACAACTATACAATTTTGGAGCTTTGTGAAGAGGTCTCATGGCTTGCTTTGCTGGAACCTACTGCTGATAACCTCACTGCCTTGTACGCGCAACAAAAAGATAAGAAAGCGCTGTCTACCGTGGCGATCTGGCCTCAACTCAGCGGACATATCAGCAGCTGGAATTAATTCGCATCCAGCTTAAAGCAGCTGTTTTTGAATAAAGGTTGAATTCGCATCCAGCTTACTTTACGAGTTGGCAGGGTCTCGTTTCACGTCGCCAGGTCTTTGCTTGAACAGGCTGATAGTTTTGTGAGATATTCTCACCTGTGTGTCGGTAAATAGGAACACTCCGTTCGTTTCCCCTTCTGCTGTCTTTCTCAGGATTGCCTTCAAATCTTCACGCCACTCGGTTGAGGTGTATCCTTTGCCAATTTCAACCTGAAGAACACATTAAGTTGCAAGAAGATGTTAGGGGAACATATACAGCGGAAGTTAAATTTGAGTAAGGCGGATTTTCATTTGTATGTGCTGGCTTTAATTCGAACATGCTACGGTTACTTGTTGGTGCAAAATGCGAAAAAGAAAAACTCCCGCCCTTTCTTAACCAATTAGGAGTGAGTTTGCTTCCACAAGATTTCCCACGCTTGACGCTGACGACATGCTTAAACGTTCAATTCTGATTGGTTTAACTGTTGTCGGTGACTGTTGTCATTGGCTAGAGTGATTAAACCAGTCAGACCATGTTTAGTTTGCTTCAGGGTGATTTCCTGCGCCTCGCGACGTCAACACCTTTTCTTTCAGTTCTGATTGGTTCAGCTGTGTCTGAATACATTATGATTGGTCAGAGTGATAACATTACCTGGAACAAGTCATAGTCTGCCATATGTGCAGCTAGCCTGGTCAGACTCTGTCTTCCACTGCCACCAACGCCCACCAGGAGACAATGACCACGAGGTTGCTTGATCACACGGGAGATTCGAGAGACATGCTCAATAGCAAACCTAAAATTAGACGTAAGGTATGATAACGGCAAGGTTACTTGATCACTTGAAACAATTCCTGACAGCGACAGAAGCCCCTTGGGAAAGGGTTGACTCAAAACATTAATGGCGATAGAGGCTCCTATTGATGGGCTCCAGACACCTATCGACATTCCAATACTAGCTATAGGCATGATTGTCACAAGAACCTAATTTACTGGCCTGAGCTCTCATTGGTCTCCTATAGCTCAGTTGCAGAGAACCTAGACTAGTAACCAGTACGTCATAGGTGTGATTCCTGTTGGGAAAACTTGGACTTTTTTTCTGATTCGCACTGCCCGAGGAACATCAATACTCCATCTTGCAGTTGTGTGCTCAGTACCCTGGAAACAAGGCAGGGGCTGACCTAGTTATGTTCCAATTTTCCTGCTTTTTATGTCGGCAAATCGTGTTATTCTCATGCCAACACTCCCGTGAACATCAACATTTATATATGAAAAAAAGGAAGTTTTGTAACAAAACAAGGTCACCTTCAGTCTCGCTTTTATTCAAAGGCCAGGTTACTGAATACAAAACTGCAAAATGGCCTATTCCTTAAGCTGTTAATGTTTACCTAAACAAGACCAAATTCATAGGCTTCTTGCTCATGTTATTGAACTCATCCAAGTAAGTCTCCACAACACTGCGCAGTTTATCCAAGTCCTTGACTTCAACATAAGGCTTAGGATCAGCTTTGGGATCCGTGAAATCACAGTAAATCAAGCTTCTTAAGTCATCTTCCTCTACTCGGCCATCTTGGTTGGAGTCCAGTCGTTCAAACAACTTGTCAAACTCTACACCCAGGTGAGCTTTACTCATTTCACGCAGGAAGTTAAACAGCCATTGCCTGTCACTGTCATCCACTAACCGATCATAGTACACACGGTAAACCTAAAAACAAAAACTTCCGGTTAGAAATTCATTTCCGGCAATCCTTCTCCCCTAACCAAAATATGCAGGGGCCAAATCCCGAAATCAACTTCCGCTTGATTCTTGTCCAAGAATCGGCGACAAATTCGTAATCGAAGTACTTTCGGTGGTAACACGACAAAAGGACAAACTCAACCCCCTTCCCCCACCCCCTCACCCCGATCAAAGATGCTGCCCACGGGCCACTTGACCAGCGGTACAGGCAAGCATCTTTGTTGATTTTCGTTTCACACTACGTCTTGCAACATATCAAACTTAAGCGTATCAACTAAATTTGAAGACAACTAAGGCTAAGAGGACTTCCCAAGAGGATTTCCTCCTTAAACCAATTTCCTCCTTTCTGCTTCCTGATAAAGACGGCGTCAAATCCTACCCAAAATTTATGGAGGTGCAGTTTGGCATTACTTTTTATCATGAGCTATGAGGGTTTTTTTTACCTAAGTTCTACTACTCCCTTAGGATTTCCCCTTTTCTCTGCATGGAACTCAAATGACACAGGTTCCGAGTCAATTAATCGTTAAATCACTCTTGTTGTTTTGTTACTATGTATTATTTAACGTTCAATTCTGATTGGTTTAACTGTTGTCGGTGACTGTTGGCTTTTGACTAGAGTCATTAATCCAGTGAGACCATGTTTAGTTTGCTTCACGGTCTTTCCTGCGTTTTTCAAGATTCACAAGTTCCTGAGTCATGATCGTTAAACCACTCTCGCCATTTTATTACTATGTATCATTTAGAATTGAAGATAGCATACCTCATGGCACCAGAGTCGCTTGAGGTTATCTGGATCTTCAATAATGTCAGGGGTGGAGAGGAGAGTACCTTGGATCACACGAGCAAAGTCTCTCAAGTTGAACAAATAATGCGACTTAGCTGGGGTCGGCAGCAGGTTTGCCATGGCGTTCTTGTACACTTCCAAAGTACTGCTAACCAGCAATTCGCCGACGGCAAGATATTCTTTGGCAAAACCCCTGAAACAACAGAGATTAACAGCACTTCGTAAAAAAACACACAGAGTCGCCGGTAACTCTACACCGGTGTTATCCACGGGTAAATAAAAAGTTAAAGACAATTCAGTTTTTCCTGAATTAGAGTGCAGCTCTTGCCTTAGAACCAATTCCAATTTTCAAACGAACGGCTCCCTTATCTTTAAACGCTCGACAACTCAGGATAAATACCAAGGGGAAGGACAAACTAGTATAAATCACAGAGAAGTTTATCGCAGAAAATGCTCACTGAGAGCTTACCCCTGGGATAACGGAATAATGGAGTTTAGCCCCGGGAGAGGTAGGAAAGATACCCATCCCCACGTGTATGGTAGAACGTACCTTGTGGTCATATGCCATTCCATGATCCGACCGAATATCTTGATCATGGTGCTGTCATCAAACGTGGTGATGCTGATGGTGTTAAAATGACGCAGGAAGCGAGGTGTGACGGGATTACGTCCACCCCCAGGTGGGCCCATAGCACCAACCATCTGAATGTCAACCAGGTGAATTGGAGAGGTGTCCTTTAAATCATACCTGCAAAATCACCGGGAATTTTGTATTCACGATCGTGATGCGATAATAGCGATCACAGCGTCATGAAAAAGCTCTTTTGCGACGATCACATCGTGTTCGCGACCGCCGCATGACGTGATGGCGATCGCGATGCGATTATAGCGATTGCAATGTGGTGATAGCGACCGCGATGAGATAGTTGAAATATAACGCTTGGTACATCGTGATAGTGATGTGATGCCATCATATCTATCACGTTGTGAAGATCGTAATCGCGATGTAAGCTATAGCGGGCTAGCTTAAGAAAAAAAAGCTTACCAATTCCAGTGATCCATCCACTGACGGAGCAGTTCTATTGGAGGCTGGGCACCATACACTTCGCGAGCTGGCATGTTCAGATCATCAACAAACACAACCTGCAATCACAGGAGAAACAAATCACTCAGGGGACCTCATGCGACCACGATAGAGAAGGGAACAAAGTCTTGAGTGTACGAGCCCATCTTAAGTCTCTACAATTCACACTTGGAGTAACCAAGTTGCTGAGAAATCTATGCACTTCAAACCCTTGCGTCTCTGGATTAACGCTAGGGTGCGATCATGTCATCTTTCTATCGTTATATGTCTCTTGCGGGCAGGAGTTATTTTTCACCTTCACTTCTCAAAATTGATTAAAAAAGGCGCCTTATCGCCGGACAGATAAAACGGTAACCTATGGTGTTACCATTGAATGAAGTCTCTTCGGCAGTAATTTCAAATGGTAACGTTTTATTATCATTGATGATTTTTATCTACAGACACACACCGTTTTCTTGCCCAAAGGAGGACCGAACACTCCTTTGCGTCTCTTGTCCAGTTTGGACATGATGATGTCTTGTGTCTGTTTAGCCGTGGTCTGCGCTGAGAAATTGATCAGCAGTGGCTTGTAAGTGTCAGACAGCTTCTTCAAAAGGAAGTTCTGTAGGAGAATAAAACACTGAGTTAGAAAATGAAGTAATAACTACTGTTATCGGCAACTTTCATCCTCTGAAACTGGCTGTTTTCTTGAGAAAGGGCAATGGAGGGGAGCGCAAGCAGCGACGAACTGGCAGCGAGGAGAATGAGGCGCTCGCTTACGCTCCGCCTGGCTTAAGGTTTATTTAAAGGCGCAACATAACAACACAACTAATTCACCTTAATTACCAATAACTCCTGTAAGACAAAATTACCTACTCATAATATGTTAGTGTTACAGGGATAATTGATAATGCCTATAGCATACTTACAGTAATGTAAACAGATTTTCCTGTTCCCGTAGGCCCAACAAACAGACACGCCTTCTGGTGGGAGACCAGCTGTTCCAGCAGGAATGTATACCGCACTGTATCAACAGTCGGCACTATGATCTCGTTGAAAGCCATCTCCTGCAAAAATAAAATCACAATTCTATTCAGCAAATTATTCCATTAAATATATTAGTAAAAGGAGAAAGGTCCTCGAGAAAAGAAGACGATTTCAATTTGTGGCCCAAAATAGCTGAGAACTGTGACATGGACGGAGCCGAACACTAATATGATCTAACTCCCGTTGACATTCGATTGGCGATTTCGCGTAGTCTCGCGCGCCTCGTTTGTTCTCGCGGGAGGCTACTTCACACCACCCGCGAGCTTCGATTGCTCTACTGTCCCTGAAAGTATTCGAGGTCAGGCTGTTCCAGTAGTGTACCGGATCGGATAGGATGTAGATATACTAAATACTAAATTCCGAACTCACCTTAGGGATAGGGGGAGCATCTTTGATCTCTTCAGTCCACAACTCCCACTTGCCCATCCCCTGAAAACGAAAACAAAAACCCATGATTTCCATTTACACTTTGGGATATTCAAAATCATAAGACCAACACACGGGAAAACAACATTGGTCCTAGATTTAACAACTATATAGACCAGTATGTACAGTGTACAATCTTATTGATCAAGCGCTTTTAAGACTGAGATTAAGTTGATGTCGCAGTGTGAGCACGTCTTTGATTTCCTCTAATTGTCCGTATTTAAGTAAAAAAGAAAAATTAAGTTTTGTTGTCTTGATGAAGGCCATGTACATTCGATTGTCGGTGTATAGATGACACTGTGTACCTCTTTGATGAAGCGGTAGTCATACACCATTCCCTTGCTCGGGAAGGGACACAGGAAAGGGCGTGGTGGGGGATCCACTATCTCCATTATGTGGTACTTGCTCTTGCTTTCAAGCGACAAGGGACCCTGAACAAAACAAGAAAAGCAATAACTCATTATTCACCCTCCACAGTATATACTAGGAATTACAGTCGAAACTCCGCTAAGAGATACCTCCAATGAACAGACATTTAGCCAATGGACAGCTCTCATAGCAGACACTAAGTCATAGACACTGGTCATCTCACATAAGCAGACACTGAGTGATGGCTAATGAACACTTCCTGTAAGCTCACTCTTACTCATAGTCCTAGTGACATACAAACAGTTGTAACCTGCCTTAGGTAGACAACACCCTTTCTGGTTCCAAGAATGTGTTCGTATGGGAGGTTCTACTCTATAATGTACAGTCCTTTATTAACTTTCAAATAAAACGGTGCAACTTGACCTCTTTCAAGAAAGGGCAGGTTTAATTTTAGCATCAGTAAAGTGCTATGTGCATTACCTACGTGGGTGTATCAAAATCTTATTACCTCCACAATCTCACGTAGCACTTTGTCAAAGTCCTTTCTTCCTTTAAAATCAATGGATGCACCAAGCGACCACACACAAGAGAACAAGAAGATGCACTACAATAGGAAAAAACGAAAGCAAAAAGCTTAATTCAATGGACCCCAAGAGGTTATTCTATAGATAAAAAGGATTCCCAGATTTAAAAATGAAAAAAAAAATCAATCATCCACGGACTCAAACATTACAACGTAATAAACAATAAACAGTTCATTTGGATGATCACACATTACGATTAGACTCTAAAGACAGAAAAGTTAGAACATTATCCAGCGTAATAAACAGTACCATAGAAAAGTACTTCCTAGTAGCTTTTATTAGGATCACATAAACAGAGTCAATGACTTTGGCAATTGCCACTCAGGCTACAAAAACGATACAAATAATCTTAGTAAGAGTCATACCTCTAGCCATGCGGCTACTTCTCTTTCATTGAGCTCTTTAAACTTCTGTTCATCATGGAACTCATCCATCATGGTGTCCATAAGGTTCATGTGTGATTTCACCATGTTAGCGTCGGTTGTGGGAGAGAGTTCCTGGACAAAACAACAAAAATAATGACCTAATGTGGCTAACGCCTTACCAGATAATCTCCCCAGCTTTCCAAGGTACATGCAATAAGCATGTTACCTGTACTAAAGGACTGGACACCCCCATGGGTAATTTACCCTCATATCACTGTAATTGGATTTAAAGGACTTAACTGACGAGTTTCCCTTTACCTTGAACCCTCCCTTGCGGATGAACTGCAGCAGTGCTTCTTCCATTCTATCAAACAGATCCTTGATGAGTTCACGGTTCTCTTCGTTAAGCGTCTTAGGAAGAGTATTGAGCCATGAGACAAGCAATGGCTTCCATCCGAGCATGTGGGGCTCCATGTAAATCATACCACAGCGACTCACCTACAATGGTCAATATGCCAAGCATCAATCTCTAAAAATAACATCAGAGGCTCATACACAAGTTTGATGATGATATGATGCAAATCTCTCATACGTTTTAGCTTCTTTAAGTCTCCTCGCCTCGCTTATGCTCAATTTTGATGCAAAATGTTGGGCAGGGGACAAGTGAACTGGTCCTCCTGTGGTTGCACAGCCTTCACTGCTCCTTTTGCTAAAAGGTCTGCTATTGCGATTTATTTTTTTATGTTGTGGTGGATGGTGTTATTGGCATCTAAAGCAATTTCTGAACTTTCAAGGATTTCCAAAGTTAACCAGATTTCCACGGAGAACAAGGGCCATACTTACAGTGGCGGGGGACGCAACCTCCAAGTCCAAGGGCTCAAAGATCAAGTTTGTAGTTGGTGCAAGCTGAATGATTTCACCACTGTTCAAACAAAGCTGAAAAAAAAAAAAAAAACAATGGTACACTGTTTAGATATGCTGAAGCGGGAAGGGATCCTGTAGCAAGAATACTGTCCTGAATCTGACATTCAGCGAGTGACATTTACTTCGTGTACCAGACACAGATGAACAGAAAACAAAGAGGTCTTTTGTTTCACGTCATCTGTGTCGGGTACACGAAGTTTGATAAAAAAAACTCCAGGGACAGTAAGGTTTAACCCTTTAAGCCCTAAGAGTAATCAGCGTGAAATTTCTGCCTGTAATTATATCAATGCTTTGTAAAACAGAGTGGTCATGAGAATTACGGACATGATCACACAAGATGAATTTGCTTGATATTTTATCAACTTCTCCCCACTACTTCAGTAGGAAATGAATAGAAGCAACAAACGAGAATTCAAATCTTGATCTAAGGGTTTAAAGGTTTAAGTGAACATATTTACCTTCTTGTTGTCATCAAGAACAGTGTTCATGTTTTCAATCCACACCGCATCAACGGGTCCATCAAAAATCAGCCATTTTCGGTCGGGAGTCTGTGTTGGTAAACAAAAGTGCATTTTTTTCATTAACGTTTTGGGGCTGCACAGTTCTTAAACTTATTAATTTCTCAAGACAAAAAAAACAAATGAAATCCCTTTTGTAAAAAACGTGTTGAAATCAAATACTATGCGAGCTATTGCATTGAATATTCGAAATACTGATAAATTGAGAAGCTCTATCAAACATGAGAACGAGTGTTTGATCTGATTTCCAAAAACAGTAAAGAGACTGGACCGCACCTCATTTTTTAAGGCTCGCTCCACAGCGTCTTATCATATCAAACTCGTTCTCATGTATTATGTTAGAAACATTATTGATATGTACCACGAACCAAACTTCACCGGAGGTTTGACAACGCAAACGTTTCTTAAAAGTTCTGAATATATCGAGTTCTTTAGAACGTTTGGAACTAATTAGATAGACGTTTGGAAAGTCTAGCATACCATGGGCCCCAGTAACATTGAGTCTTAATTTGGCATTGTTTTGTGTTAGTACGTCTGTCCTTAAAATTCCCTTACGCGAATACAACCCAGAGAAAATGAACCGAATTTGTCCGTATTGCACAATACTTACAGTTGATGTAGCAAACGCCCTATAGTTGACAGCTAAGACTCCATCAGACCATTCATGAGACACAGGATCAAACTGTCCATACAGCTGTCCCATTGTAATGGCCTTTGGGTTCAAGACCACTGTCTGTACTTTGTTCTCTTCCATCAGACCTTTCTCTGATACGTCACTAAGTGCACGTGCCAGCACACGATATGCGCATGTCTTGCCGCCAAACGGCTCGCCGACAATCATGAAGCCGTGACGTACGATCATCATTTCATAGATCTGCCATTGTAATACAAATAACAATATATAAATTAGAAAACGCTTTCACCCTTTAGTGTTTTTATCACCCTCAAGTAAGGATATCAATACTAAAAATCAGACACTGAACAACGAACAAGCCTGTCTAGAGGCAAACCAGTTGGCTTTTTACGTGAACGATAAAGTTGCTTATCTTTACTGACGGACGTTCAGAATCAAAGCCTTGAATATAATTAATCTGTAGCCATGTGTGTCTCATTATGCGATTCCAGCTACTAGCACGTAAAACACGATTGTGAATAAGAGACTTGTTGTGAATTTATAGTATGGCTGACGGGGGACTCTAGGTCGGCCAAAACAAACCCAGCAACTGGTTAGTATGAGATATTAACTGGAGCGATTGACAGAGAGATTTAGAATCACGTAACAACAATAACAGTAAATGGAGTTAAGAACTGACCTGAATTATCTTGGAGAGGAACTGTTCAGTCATCTGTAGGTTCATTGCCTTGCAGTTTTCTTCAACAGCATTTGTCAAAATCGTATAATCAGGCTTAGGTAGCTTGACACCAGGGAACAAGTCTGAAGTGATTCCCTACATCACAAAAAACGTGCAACGTAAATATCTTTCATTAAATAAGCGAGCCCAAGATCGCAGTGATTAGATAAAGCTTAAGGTGACCTACTCAGCCTAGCGATGATGATGATGATGATGATGATAATGATGACGACGATGGTGATAATGATGTTTATAATAATGATGGTGCTGATGAAGATGATGATGAAGATGATGATGGTAATATTGATAATGATATTGATAATGATAATGATGATGATGATGTTGATGATGACGATAGTGACGATGGTGATATTGATATTGACAATGATAATGATGATGCTGATGAAGGGACAATGGTGATGATGATGATGATGATTATGATGGTAATGTCGGTGATGAAAGGGATGATGATGATGATGATGATGATGATGATGATGATGATGATGATGATGATGGTAATAATAATTCTGGTAATAACGATGACGATAATGACAATAATAAAGTAAGGTGATGATGATGATGAATCATCGAACTACCATAAGCGCTTCCTTCAAGATATATAACTACAATCTAAACCTGCAAAGCATATTAAAATTCAGTTACGTTACCGCACCACACCACATGAAGAAAATATGTAAATTTATGGTCAACATACTTCAAACAAAGGCAAGTCATGAGCCAAGAATTTGGGAAGATTCACATCGTTGATAGAACGTAGCATCAGAATGTCTTCATTTTGATCAGGATATTTTAACTGAAAAAGAATAACACACAAAAAACAAGTGAGAGAAAACAGACAACATATCACATCCTTTCAGCAGAAATTAAGAGCTTATGACAGTACTAATTTTGTCAATTAGATAACTAAAAAGAGTGCCAGAGGCTCAGTCTGGTCACACTCAAAAGTTAGAGAATAAATGATAATTTAAAATTAGTAAAGCGCAATTAAATATGATCTAATGCGCCCACCTTCATGCATAGTTAATGCACGCATACTTAATTCACGCATAATTAATGCGCTTTGTTTGCTTTTATCGTAGGGAAAAGAGAGGTGTGTGTAATGGTTACGTTACCTTTAGGTTTCCAGCCGCGGTGAGTACAGATTTGACAGCCCTCATTCCGTAGTCATAGTGATGCTGAGATGAAAGCTGCTCTGAGCACAAAGTGTAGGTAGTGACAATCTTTACAGCTAGAGGACGAGCCTGGTGTAAAAAAAATAATAATTAAAAGAGCTCAACAATGCGACGGAAATGTAAGAGTTAACAATATTCACAGCTAGGCAAAGGAGGTGATTAAGGACAAACAGCATGCTGCCGCGAAAACTATTGAGTCAAGCTGATCAAATGGTTATGTCTAGAGAAGTAAAAGGACATAGCTTTTTTGAACAGTTGAACTAGGGAAAAGAGTTTTATGACCCTGTTTTTGTTTTGTTAATGTACAGCGGCCTTAGACGAGAAAGTAAGCATTGTAAAAGCTTGTGATTGGTCAATAATTCTCACACCATTGTTTTGACCAATCAGAACCTAACTAGGAACTTTCTTTACTTGTTCACGTGCTTTTTCCCGCGCTTGACACCGGCTGCATGTATTTTCTTCAAGCTGTGATTGGTTCGTTATAGTAACTACATTTGTCGTAATTGGTCAAAGGAATCAGTTCGCATACTCCACGGGATTAGTTTTGACTTACGTTAACAAAACCGTATGAGTACAGAGATATTTCAGCGATCAATGCATAATCAGGAACCATCATAGCCACAGTTCTGAACAACGCCTGCGAACAATAAGAAAAAAGAAAGTCAAGATGACATATAGATAAACGGTGCAAGAAGTATAAAACACAGCAGGAGGATAGATAAATAGAAAGGAAAAAAACTTACAGATAGACAAGTACACTTAGTATGTTATTAGCCACTTTGAGGTTGCACAAGAGACCGGGTCGCATTTTCAACATGACGGCAAATTCATCCCCAAAACAATCCCACAATGCACCTTGACTACCATCTCGATCCGGTCTCCCGTGCAACCTCAAAATGGCGAAAACGCGTACCTTGAGATTGTCAGGCAACTCGGACCTGCCTGCATATCCAGGGTTCATGGTGATGAAAGTAGCACATGTCGGGTCTAACTTCAGTTCTGTTCCTTCAAACAAAAGGGTGTCTGATCCGGAATTTATACCTGAAGCAATACCAACAACTGATAAGCTCCTACTGGTATTATTGTTTTAGTGACATTTAAACGTTACACAAGAAACATGGTCAAAATTTGTCCCTGAAAACAGTGATGTGCAACAATTCAAAACAACAGTAACTGAGTCTGAGCCAAACCCGGCTTTGCCTTATGAAAGATAAACGCATCAAGAAGCGCAAGTTTGATAAATGTCAACGATCAGTAAAAAAGATGGAACGAAGACCTTTCGTAAGAAGCGTAAAACGGTTCAAGAGCCTTGCTTGCCGAAACTTTCAACCAGGGAAAAATGTTAGCCGGGAGATCCCCTCATTTCCTCGAATTTTGTTCCCCTAAACAGTTGTACAAGAGGTGATAGGGACCTTAAGCAAAGACGTTTTTGAGCGAGGCACGTCAACCGGAAGTGAGGCCTTCTCCCTTTTTATATGCCTTGACGCTAACAAACTTGTATTGCTGAGTTTCTTTTCTCTTTTAAAGACGATTTACCCGAGAGTTTCAACCAAACCGCTCCCCAATGATGCAAAACGTCCACTTCCGGTTGACGTCCGTCGCTCAAAAACGCTGTTGCTTAAGCTCCCTAATGAGTGAGCACATACCCATTTGAATGGTTAGGATCTGCTGTGCTACCACTGATAACACTTCCAAATCGATACGGTTAAATTCATCAAAACAGGACCACGCCCCACACGACGCCAAACCCTGTGAACGAAATAAAATAGAAATTGGGCCAAATGACGTGAATTCATATGTCAAGACAGACCTAAGGGGAAATTTAAGACTGCTTGGTTTGTACAAAGCGTAAAACGAGAAAAGCTCACTAAAACAAGGGCAACAGCTTCGTAGTGGGGCTTTCATCCACGACTGCCCTTTCCTGTTGCTTTTACAGACAGAGGTAGTGAAGAAATGTGAAGAATGTAACCCCATCTTAAAAGCAATCGTCTTGGTTTTATGGGGGCATTTTACGCCAAGACAACTGGTACATACTTTGTTCTCCATCGAGAAGCTAGAATGTATCTCTTATTCGTACTCCCTTATCTGTTCAGTAAACTATTCTGGGAACCTTCCAAGCTACCCCTCTGCTAATTCAACGTTAATAGTGACTTCTAACTTGGAGC
>OZ037787.1:20986306-21038806 GCA_964035525.1 Porites cylindrica | reverse complement strand
ACTGGACAATCTGATATTGATTCTAGTAAAACTGACTTTTAATTTTGCGGAACTTTGACCCTAAGGGTCGCAAGAGATGGCCTTTCCGTGAAGAATACAATATAATTTCTTTTATGCTAAACAGGAAAAGGATCAAGTATGCATAATTACGAACCTTTTTGGATCTTTGGTTTCAGAGAGAATTTCCAAGAGCTCGTCATTGGACAAAAAGAAGAAGCGAGGAAAGTACAGTCTCTTCTTCTCCAAGTACTCATTCAGTCCCTGTAAACGAATTAACGAAATTCTTAGGAACAAAACAAAAAATAAAAGTCCCTAAAAACACATTAACTGACAGTAACTGTACCTTTAAGATGAGTTCAAGCAGCTCGTTTGACTTCTTCAAGCGCTCCAACATCTTTTCAATGGCTACAACAGTGAGGACATGACGGTCCTAAAGAGAGAATGTCACAACTGAAATGTTACACAAGCGGACTTATGATTTCGATGTTGAGGAAAAAATGACAACAAAAATGATAAAATATTAATGGTTCTTATGACGACCATGAGGATTTTGACAGGATGATAGCAAGGCTGTTTTTGACAACGATGATGATGTTATTGACGATGATGATGATGATGATATTAATGATGATGATGATGATAATGTTGATGATGTTGATGATGATGATGATGATGATGATGATATTAATGATGATGATGATGATAATGTTGATGATGATGATGATGATGATGATATTAATGATGATGATGATAATGTTGATGATGTTGATGATGATGATGATGATGATGATGATGATATTAATGATGATGATGATGATAATGTTGATGATGATGATGATGATGATGATGATATTAATGATGATGATGATAATGTTGATGATGTTGATGATGATGATGATGATGATGATGATGATAATGTTGATGATGATGATGATGATGATGATAATGTTGATGATGATGATGATGATGATGATGATGATAATGTTGATGATGATGATGATGATGATTGTATAATTATGATAGAACCTAATCAAGCGGATGAAGCAAATTGATGCTACACTCACCAGAACTGCCACCTTCATTATCTCTCTCCAGTTCTTGTCAACAGTACTAAAACGTCTGAAAATACGAGAAAACAACAATTCACCTTCCTTCTTTAGGAAATCTGTGGAAAATAACAGATACTGAACTTTCCTGCAGGACATAACAGGGAACTAAGGAGTAAAAATGGGTACTGACCTTCCCTCCTCAGGCATCTGAGCCATGATATCAGGGGAGCTGAAGATTGGCTCTAAATACAACCATGTGGCCTGCACTTTTAGCCATTCATCAATGATTTCTTGTGTCAGCATCAATTTACTTTCCCATTCCCTAGAATAGTATAAAACGATTGAGGTTTAGCAGTGTAATTAGTACATGATATCTTCCGCAATAAAGACGTTTTTTGAAAAGTCTCAAAGTTGGTAAAACTGAATTAACTTTAAAAATCTACAGACGGCATTCCTCTGAGAACAATATTATGCCACTATTTGCGACATCTTTAAGCAAGCTCACGATAAGTCTCACCAACTATGTGCGCTGGCATCTACTCGTCCTTGCCCCGGAGGACGAGTTAGAGAGAAACATGCGAACGGGGTTGTTGCGCAGGACACTTGGATTGATGCATTACAAAAACCATCAACAGAAATATTTCTAGAATGTTATTGCGTCACGCCGAATGAACCAATCAAGCATAAGATAATAGAACGGTATTACTGAGGTGTTTGCTCGACGTGATAGTTGGTCAAAATATGAACAAGACTTCCTATTCACAATCTTCTTAGTTTCTTAGTTTGACAGTATCTAGAGCTGTTCATCATTACTTGATTTCAGTCTCGAATGGCTTGATGAATGGTGATCCCCTCATTGTCTGTGTTTTGACGATCTGATCATCCAACAAGGTCTGGATATCATCGATCGAGGACAAGATATGAGTACCAGTCTCACGGTAAGGGATCATGACGAACTCAATCTGAAATCAGAGAACAGTGAAACGAGTTAAGAAATCAATCGAAGGCAGCTTACCAGTAAAGACGTCACTTAGTTTATCATGCGAAAGCATCCGGTTTTTTCGGCTCTAGTTTCTAGTTTCACCCGCCGAGAAAAACAAACGACGACCGGAAATACGTCTGCGGTTCGCAGGCTGGACGTTGTTCGGATATCTTGTTGGCCTGCGTAGCAGGCGCTTGGAAGTAGTGGGCACAAGAAAAAAACGGGCGCGCGAGAAGGAGACACGCGAGGGGAGAGGGAGCTCCTCACCCCTCGTGTGTCTCCCTCGCGCGCACCCGTTCTCTCTTTCGCCCACTACTTCCAAGCGCCTGCCTTGTATCCGTTAGAGTTTTGTAACAAGCGATAAAGGTTCAATAAAGGAGGCAACAGTATCCCAAAGTTTAAAATAGTTATCCACCAAATGAATCAGTATCCGGTTTATCACTACATACCTCATCCCACTCGCGAACCATCTTCTCCATGGCTTTCTCAAGAGAGAACTCTTTACTAGCCGCCTCACTGATGGTCTCAAACTGGGACAGGTATGGCTCGAGGTTCATCTCCACCATTTTAGCAAGGTTAGTGTCTTCATCAGGTTTAAGAGGGTACCCCAGAATCTCAGACATCTGCTCCCAGTGACGGTCGCGAAGGCCTGGGTTGAACAGCACCTGAACCAAGGGGAGGTGCTCTTTAAACTCATCCACCTTGGCTTTCATCTGTAACCATAACAACCATAATTAACAAATTATTTACAATTATCATAGCAATTTTTTGTACGTAAAAAATAATTATTCCCGACCGGCAGTTTGTAACTATTTAATCTATTTCTTTAGTAGTTTTTCGACCTTTTTTTTTTTTTTTTTTTCACGTTAAGCGTTTTAACGAGTTGCGACTCCTGTGTACCTCGTGGTAAAATAAACTTTCTCCCTAAGTCTACGTCTATGTCTATTACCATATCAGTACAAAAAATTATGCTATATAATTATATAGACACGAGTGTTTTACTGGAAAATATACCACTCGTAAAATTCATAAAAACTACATCCGGGACCCGAGTGGTTTATTTTCCATAATCTCACACGTGAGTTTATCGATGATTTCATTGATATCAAGTTTGTCTGTTAAATTGTACTTGAATTCGTTGGTGTATCATCGAAACATCTTCGGGTCTTCCTCGAAAGTCTTCGGAAATCTTCGGACATCTTCGGAAATTTTCGGAAATTCTCGGAAAATGTTCGGGAACGTTCGCCTGGCCTTCGAACAATTTTGGAAAATCTTCGGAGATCTTCGGAAGGTGGTCGGAAATCTTCGGAAAATCATTAAAAACGCGTCATCAGCATGTCTATATAATAAAAAGAACATTACACGGCGGCTTAAAGATATGAATTTTATTTTCTCGTGGCAAAAACAATATTTTACTCACTCGCTGCGCTCGTTCGTAAAATATTGTTTTGCCTCTCGAAAATAAAATTCATATCTTCGCGCCACCGTCTAATATCCTCTATTAATTTGAGAAGCATGAGCTCTCTCTCTCTCTCTCTCCTTCAAACCGATTACAGTCCAGTGGCGGATCCAGACCCTCACATAAGGGGGGGGGGGGGGGGCGGTCATCCAGACCCTGAGATAGGGGGTGGGGACGGGCCTCAGAAAAAATTTTTTCGGCTCTTCGGGCCTCATTTTGGTCTAAAAATAAGGGGGGGTCCGCCCCCTCGTGTTCCTCCCCTAGATCCTGCAATCAAACCTCCACTAACGGCCACGTCTCCACAACAGTCACTTTTTTTGGCGGACAGTCCGTACATTGACTCTTGTTTAAACCTCTCTACAATGGCCACTTTCTTCTGTCCCCAAAGTGGCCGTTAAAGAGGGTTCAACTGTACATGGAGTAAAATATCTTACCCTAGCTGCAATCTTCTGTGCATTTGGTACTTCAGTAAACTGTTTCTCCAGCTTGTAAAGAGCACGCCAGAAGTTTCCAGTCTCGCCATCAACTTTATCTGGATCCATTGTTCCCCAAGGTCCCTCCATCCATTCCCTAAAAACAGAACACAATTTAAGCGATGACCAGAATCTACGTTCTCCTAGCAACATCGTTACCTATCAAACTCAATAGTCATGAGAATGTAGGAAATGATCATCAAGCTGACTGCTTTATAAATTCTTCTTTTGGTGTTTTTAGTTGGAAACTACTATATGAAAGAAGGAGTTAAACTTTTCCACCTACTTGTATTTGGTTTGGAATTCCACAGTTGTTTCATAAAGTTTCAAGTAAGGATTCAAGGTGTTGATCAGTTGTTGACGCTGAGGATACGACGTCACATCCCATTCAAAAGCTTCTTCTTCTTGGTTAAAGGCAAGAATCTAAAAAAGACCAGCACGTGATGAATAAAGCAATTAAATAATGGCCTGCGCAGGCTAGAACAGAATTGTATTTTCTATGTTGCAGTTACTTAAAGATTTAAGGTCAGCAATGAGCGAGTAAAATCAATCAAACCTTGTCTGCTGCTGACTCTAGCCTCTGGTTCAGAGCTTGCGCTTTCTTAAGGTACCGCTGGATCTCCTGCATGTCTCCAAATGATTGGAACTCTTCAAGCTGCTTAGAGTAACTTTCCAACTCTTCCACAAACCGCTCACGCCGCATCTAGGTGAAGAAAAGACTTTTAAAAGGGTGACCATATCTTTTAATGTTGTGCCACTCATTTTAACAGTTCCAGTGTTGCTGAAGGCGGAGAAGAATGATCAGGCTTAAATTACACAGACACTTTATTACTGGCAACTCCCTCGTAATGGACACCTCCGTAAAACGGACACCTAGAGTTGGTCCCTGCCTTCCTTTACTCTTTTTATTTGACTCTCTCTAAGACGAACATCTCTATTAGGATACTTTTCACTTGGCAGAAGTGGCTAGCCGGACCATTGCCAGACCAGTCATTTTGACAATGAAACCGGCTTTTCCAAGTGTTTCTGCTAAAAAAATCTATCTCCTTTCTGCACACTAGTCCTAATTAGGATTTGACTGATCTGGTTGGATAGTTTTGATTAATAGTGAAATTGTCACTATGACAGGACTTGGGTATGGCCAGTCAGTTCTGACAAAAAAGAAAGTGCCCTTAGACAGACAATTAGTGCCAACTTCATAGGTGTCTGTCTTAAAGAGAGTTGACTGAAAAAAGATAAAAGAAAACAAAATAATTGTAGTCAATTCAAAGTACCTTAAGGCTGTTCTCATACTGAACACGGTTTGCATTGATGATCTTTTTGTGTTCTTCGAAAACCTCGGGCATACGAAAGTGCCACTGGAACACGCTGTTATTAAGTCTCATGTCTGCTGGTGAGAAAGATGCATAATCCACCTACAGGAAAAATAAAAAACACGCATTTCATTACAACACAGCCACATGAAATCCTTGAAAAATTTGAGCCCATTTTGACTACTATTTTACATGAACACAATAATATACTGAATTACCAAATGGCAATTTTGCTTACCAGAAAGACAAGTCTGTTCTTGGTGTCAGCAAGTCTTTTCTCAAGGTCAAAGATAGTCTCATTCTCAACCTGCTCAATGTAGTTCTAAAAATAAAATAAAATACATATAGACATTATTGATATGTAACAATAAGCAGCCTAGAGGAGATTTATTAAGTGGATCGCATTATCACCTTTTGAATAATTGGGGCTGGACAAGCAAGTTATTAGAGAGCTTTAGATTCGAGGACGACATTTAATTTTAAGTTTTCTCGGCCGTTCTCCCTCTAAAATAGACATCCCGGAAAGCTTCATTCTACTTTTATCACCACAAAAGTTAGTACGTTCAGTTCCGTTGAAGCAGGTAAAGCCCTCTAGATCTCCCAATCGCTATATGACCAAATTTCTAACATTTGATAACTTGTTTTTGCTACTACAACATTCTCACTAAAATTCATAGTAGAATGGTGACAGCTATCACATTTTCCCGCCAAAATGATGTTTTGCGCGCATGCACTACTCAGTGTTAGGAAAACTATCTATTCAGCCACAGTTTCATGGCCTGGGATTAGGCTCCCCAACAGGAAAAAAGGCAAAAAAGAGAAATCAGTGAACAATGGTGAGCCAGGCAGTAGTCTAGCGATCTGGAAAAGGGAATAAGGACACCACTCAGTCTCTGCTGGCTTCACCGCCGTTTTTGTTGCTGTTTCACCCCATTTTTTGTCTTTAATGATTCCCCACAGCAGAGCCTGGTGCCAGGCTATGGTTTCATGGCCAAGGAACAAAAATCCTCACATTAAGAAAAAATTAAATGACTGCTCCTTTGTTTGTGGCACACCTCAACGCCAACAGCAGTGTTCTAGCAGTTCTGAGTTCATCTGAGCTCAACGCAGTTAATGTCAAAGTTTGAGGAGGCCTAACCTCTCATAACTCCTATAGTTTCTGTTAGGTCTCCTCACCTCTCCTCTCCTTTTTTTTTTTCAATTTGTAACATTGCGTGGCTTATAAAATTAAAAAAATCAAATTGAATAAAAAAAAATAATAATAAGCTATACCTTGAGTTCCATGAGATGCTCAGTGTTGGCAGGAGATGTTAAGGCTTTTTCTGCTATTTTCTCATACTCTTCACAAAGCCTACAACAAAGTAAAATTGTGGAATCCTAGTTACAAAACCTACAATAATTATTAAACTACAAAGTACAATGTATAAATTAACCCTTTCATTGCCAAACATAGTTAAAGGCAAATTTTGAGCAGATTTCCAAATTTCATTTTCTAACATTTTGAAAAACAAAAAGTACCATGTGTAAGTACAGGCAGGGAGCTTTCATTTGAATGGTCACATCATAGGATTTCATCCACAAACGCAAAAGTTACAGTCACCTTTCAAAACTCCATCAAGCACTCTGGCATTGAAAGGGTTAATTAAATCACTAGATTAGCTTTGACACAAGGCTAGCACTTCTAGCAAGAAACAAATTGATGGTTTTTGTGTTTCATTGTAGTTGATATTCTCATATCCAACACCTATGATCAATATATTTCCTCAGTATGCAATAACTTGGATGATATACTAGAAAAAGTTAAATTCTCATACATATTTTATGGATGTCACGGCGTTTTCAAATTGCTGGGTTTATGTAATCATTAGGTGAGAAAATGAACGGCTGGGAGGTTCTCTTGGTTCTCTTCTCCTTCCTTTCCTATGAAAGCAGCCAGGGGTTATGCTGATAGAAGGTAGGACAAATTGACAGTCCTGTCTAAGTGACAGTCCTGATTATTCAAGCTGCCTTGATATTTCAGATCATCACACGTTTCTGGGAAACTGCCCACCTATCCCTCCCTTAAGCCAACATTAACACTTACTTCTCACTTAGGGCAAAATGTTGGCTTAGGGGAGGGGTAGGTGGTCAGTTTACCAGAAACGTGTAATGATCGCCCTAAAGTCCATTACCTTTTGTTGAGAAGCTGATGATCCTTGCTCATTCTCTGAAGCAGTTTAGTTCTTAAGCTGTCAGCTCTCTTAGCTAATGCTCTGATCAGTTCATCACAGTGCAGTTCAAACATACCAACTCTTATAACCTATGTACATGTACAGCATAAGGTGAACATTAACCCTTTAAGCCCCAGTATCCACATACAAATTGTCCAAATGGATCTCTATATATTTCCCTAAAAAATCAGTTGAGAGAATTTGATCAAAAGGTCAAAGTATTTTCTCTTAGGTGATCATTAATTTTAATTAATTCTCATGACCTAATCTCTTGACAATGTATGGATATCATTAGGAGAAAATTGATGTTAGTCACTAGTGGAGGGTTAAAAATATTGTTTGTTTACAAATCTAATTCAACATGCTAACAATGATGAGGATGATGAGAAGGAGGAGGAGGAGGAGGAAGAGGATTTGAAAGTGTACATGGAAGTTGGATGCCAAAAATAAAAAATTAAAACTACCGAATTGCACGAAATTATGAGTTGGGACTACGGGATTGAAGAACCCCACTAGGGACCCTGAAAGAGTAGGAAGATGATAATCACAATGATGTTTATAACAATGATGATCATGACAACAATGACAAGGTTGATGATGATGATGACGATAAAAATAGCTATGACGCTGATTATGTTGTTGATGATGAAGAAAATGATAATGGTGAGGTTGATGATGGTTGTCAGCGTCAAGATGACCAGAATGCCTTTACTCAGTCCATTACCCCAAATAAACTGGCAAAGGATCAGAGACCCTTGTAAATAATGTCAAATTGTTGATGAGTAAAATTTTCTTGATAGCAGTTTTGGGGAGTGCTATTACCACTTAAAGTTGAACTGTACATTCCCAGAAAGGAAAACAAGCAGGGTTTTTTTCTATCTAACTCTTGATGAAGTAAGGTTAAGCAAAGTTGGTTAGTACATGGCTTTCTGTATAAGAGTTCCCAAGCATTAGGGTCATATTACTAAATCTTTGCTGAGTTTTTGCTAAATCTGCCTTGGATAATAAGAAAATGTTCAGCTTTGGCAAACAAACCTTCTGAGAGTTATATTGAATGCTATCAACCAACTTGGCATACTTCTCCACTTCCTAAAAAATCAAAATAATAATACAATGTAAAACTTATTCTAAGAAATAAAGAACATTATGATATTTATTATTAAATTTTTTGTGCATGCAGTGAAATCATAAGCTACTATTTCCAAGGAAACATTTTTTACCTTTGCAAACCTTGGAAACTTGTGCCCTTCCAACATAAACTGATCAATGTCTGCTTCAGCCTTCAAGAGAACAACAACTTTTAAATAATGCTTTTCAGTCAGTGATTTATTAAATGCGACTTAGGAAAGAAATCTGAGCTAAGCTACCAGTGCAGATGCTGAGTTACAAGCTGAGGTCATTTAACTTTTGGTCTATGTTTGATATACAAGTTTACAGTTTGTGTAGTGCCAGACTGACTCAACAATTAAGATTTATAAATAGAACTTTGAAAGGTTACAGAATTATTTGCAGTGTGCCTGGGATAAACTTGCCACCTGAACTGTGCTATGTGGATAAAATTCAAACAAGCCAACTACAAGTGAAATTTTTGCATTGCATTTGTTGAGTTTGTGTGACCACAATGAGAATAAAATAAGTGATGTGACAATCATAAAAAAGAGCTTTATAGGAAATTTTCAGACTCTAAACAGCTGAGTGATCAGTTAATAAAAATCATAACAAAAATAGCCTTAATTAATAAACACCTTTCTGCTTATGAGGTCCTTGAACTTGTCGTAAAACTTTAAATGTTCTTTGGGCCCAGCCATTTCCTTGGCTATTACAGCTTTCACCTGGTGTGGAAAAATTGTTCAAAATACTCCATAGATCATGACAATAAATGCACACCTACACATAGTGAAAAGTGACGAGTATTGTTTAAAGAATATTACGGGAACAAATTGCATGCAAACGTTTTAAAGAAACCCAGTTTTATTGGTACAGTATAATGTCTAATTTGCTTTCAGTCAAATTCTGCCATTTTCATAGAGCATCGTCACATGACATCACAGCGACCCACACTTATGTTCTAAAAAAATTAAACAGCGGCCATGTTGATGTACCATTTGGCAATCTTGTGGGAGTTGAACTCTTCTCAGGTAAATGGTTTCTTGTGTTCCAATAAATTAGCATAGATGCTGGCCATGTGAATAAAAAATTAATGCTTTATACATGTAGGTGAACATCAGTACCCGGGGGGGGGGGGGGGGGGGGGTGGGGGGGTTCTCCTTATGATGGCCAATACAGGAAGGCTCTTTCAGGCTTCAGGTATATAAAAGAGATTTCACTTTTAAAAGTATATAAAAGGGGAGGGAAATCTGTCATTTGGGGCTGTAAATGGGTGTAAAAGGGCTAACAGATGAATTTTATGACTTTGAATTGATTTGTGATTGATTCCTACTTAAAAGACAATGCAGTTAAAAGGGACACAAAGCTCTAAACAAGGTTTGTGAAAGGGGTACCATTTGTCAATAGAAGGCATACATGACAAATGGTATATACAAAAGAGTGAGGGTTACAACCTTGGGGCAGAGCCTCCCTGTGTTTAAACATTTGTTGATGACCCCCCACCCCCACCCCAACCCTGGTGCAGTATTACACACCTTTGCCTTCGCTTCATTGACAATTTCATCTGAGACAACTGGTTTCAGAGTCTTCTTTGTTCCAGACTGAAAAAAAAACAAAAGAAAATTGACATAAGTAAATAATATTATTGATTGAATTGTTAGTGATCTGGAGACATCACATTAATGATGTCTAACCTACTCATTACTAGTAGTAAATGTACTTGCAAAAACTTACCCATTCTGAATAAAGTTTAGTTTCAACTCTTGGAACAACCATCACAGCCTTGATCATAACATCATAGACATTCAACAAAACAACCTGTGACATTAATAAATCAAACTCTTAATCAAATGAAAATCTGCTATAGAAAAATTCATAATAATATTGTATAGGTAAAAATATAATCCAGATTCAAGCATGTCAAAATAATGTTGTAAAGATGTACAGTGACATAGAACCACGCCCTTGAATTTACATGTACACCAACACAAACACACCATTATTTAAAGATGAAAAGTAATCAACCAGTTACAAAGTTAAATTAAAAAATCACAAAGACCCTGTTACATTGTATTATTGGGTTGATCATTAAAATAAATTTAAATTGATAAACAACTGAATTAAATTTAATAAATACCTCAAAGTCTTTAAAATCAGGCTCAAATTTAACTGTGTCACCCTCCAATACCAATCTCATAATAAAGCCAGGGTGTTCAAAAGCTCTGACAGAATCCTGTTGTAAGACAACAAAAAAGACATTTCAGTAAAACTGTTTTACTATCTATATATACTATTTCCTACAAATATATTGATGAAGTGGCATCTTTGCATACATGTACATATATCAGTTTATAATAGCCTACAGCTGTATGCCGACTGATTTGGCACTGACTGACTGATTCACTAACTGACTTTAAAAAACTAAAGGTGACAGGTTGATTTAACAAGCTGACTGATACATGTCAGTCAGCAATTCAGCTAGTCTGTTAGTGAGTCAGTGGAGTATATCAATGACTAACTGACTGACTGAGTGACTGATTGGCTGACTGACTAACAGACTCACTGACTGCCTGATTAACTTATAGACTGCCTGACTGTCTTAGCAACAAATAACCAATTGCCAGATAAAATGAATGGGTACCAACTACATTTGCACACACACAACTGTAGCTGATTGACTGACAGACTGGTAAATTAATTGAAACATGACTGTGCATTTAAATCTGCATGATTACAGATAAACTACCATGTACTGTAAGATTGAAATAAGTACTCTTTCAGCACCAATATAGAAACAAAACCAAAATCTTACAGGTGGAGGACAAAACAACTTGGTGAAGTCATCAATTGAATTAAGAGCCAACATCTGTAGTTGATTAGTCATCAATACTGCTGCAGCATTAAAGAATGACTCAAGTCGTTTAGCATTCTGGTTGCTTGGTACTTGCTTGCGCTTGTTTCCTTGATAGTAGATATTTTGCACTTCTGGAAACCACCTTTGGGAAATAAAAAACCAAAATTAATCATCAAAATATAGATCCCAAAAATTCTCTATGAAGCTCCCAAGGGGGAGCTTGATATTTTAATTCAAGCAAGTGTGAGCAGAGAGGGCAGCTTTCTGAGGGGAGAAACGTATTTGATTTAGCAAAGATGATGCTCAATTTCTCCATAATAAAAGAAGTGGTATGAAAAGTAGAAGAGCGCGGGGAAGTGAAGTTTGACGTCATGAAAACAATGATCAAAAACGAAAAAACTGAACTTCCAGCATGTAAATAAACCATAATGAATCAGTGTTACAGAACAGTGATATCGTCATAAGTTGATAAAGTCTAGATATATTTAGGAATAAGGAGGGGGGGGGAACAGACAGTAAATAACTTCCTTCCCCTGAAAAGAGGAGCTTGTTTGAGAAGGGGACTGCTCAATAGATGGTAAACGGTGTTGTGTGGTTCCAAAAATTATCCATACCTTCCCCAAGGAAGGGATTTTTCATTAGACCCCCCACTCCCCACCTCTCTGGAAATTCCAGTCAAGCTTCATACATTTACTTAAATTGTTGGGCGTTTGAGAACCCCCCAGCCCCAAGGAATTTCCAATCCTTTCTGTGGGGGGAGAATGGATATTTTCTGGACCTATACATTTAATCATGGGAGAAAACAAGACAAATGAATAATTCTCTCATTGAGTATACATACTTCTTTAAGAGTGTTTCCTTGGCGATTTCTATGTGTCTCATAACAACATTTTGGAACATGGCAAGCTCCAGTGCTTCAGGTCTCAACTGAATATCATGAATATCCACAAGCCTCAGGTTACTTCATGCAAACAAATATTAAAACAAAAAGGATGTATTAAAAAATAAAAAGCGAAAAAAAAACAACCACCTAAAATGCTTCAGGAATTAGAAAGAAATGACATTAACCCTCGAAGCTCTATGAGTGATCAGCATCAAATTTCTCTTGTAATATCAATGCTCTGTAAAACAAAGTGGTCATGAAAAACACAAGATGAATTTGCTTTTAAAATACTTTATCAACTTCTCCCCACTACATCTGTGGGAAATGAATAGGAGTAACAAATGAGATTTCAAATTTTGATCTTAGTGTTTAAAGGGTTAATTTACTTTTTCCACTCACCCAAAAGTTTTGTACCAAAGATCCAACACTGCAGCCATTGTTGGGTTGGTTCCAAACAGGTCTTGTTGCATAGCAGCCTTTGCAGTGACATATGACCTGTACCAAGGCTTTGGAACCTGCATCAGCCTAGTGGATTAATAACACCAGTAACTGTACATTTGTTTATAAATTGTAATCAACATAAAACACAATTTTATTATGGAGAGAGCACGGAATAACTTTGCAAACCCCACCCCCCTGGGGCCAGGGAATTCCCCAAGCTACTATGAGCACAACCCATGGCTACTCTCCTAGAAAAAACGAAACAGAAAGAAATTCCTAGCTGTTCTCCACTTACTAAGTTCATGGTGTAGAAAGAAACTTGAAACTTGCATATTCTTTAATAATGCTAATAACGATTATTTATAATTAAAGCTGTATTAATTCCACTTACTCGAGTTTGTAATCCAGAACTTCTTCTTTTTTGTCATCATCTTTTTCTCGTGGATCTCTCAGCACAAAATCAACTACACACAAAAAAACAGAAACTTACCAAACAGCACATCACATGGATTAAAAAAGGGTACATGCTAGACAAAATTCAGTTTTGTAACTATCTATAAATTCAATCCTACCCAAACTTTGTCTTTATATATGTGGCTGTGCTAATAATAAATTTTGAACAAGTTTGTTCCACTAACTTATCACAAAACTTGGGTGTAAGTCTTACACCTTTGACTAGAATAATGTATTGAAGTGTGACATGAGAAAGAAACAAAATACATTGCAAGTATGTGTTGGTATCCAGGTATTTCCTGCATAATATTATTTCCTTACCTATTGCCTTCTTTACACTTAGTAAGTAATCTTCTTTCATTTCATCTGAAAGATTTTCTATACACACATCAAATCCATCCTGAAAGTTAATAAAATTAAATTATTTAAGTCTACACTTAATTAACTTCAAGCCCATACTGCATGAATGTTGAGAAATACCTTAAGTATACTGATGAACACTTACAAACAAAGGCCATTTAGTTAACTTACATTTTCCAAAAGAAGGTCACAATTTTTATAACAGACTGAAGCAAAAGTACCATAGATTTGACTATTTGCATATACACTGTAGCTTGCCTGCCTTACTGTCTTTAAAGTGACTGTTTGAAATTAAATTGGGAGTGGTATGTATTCTAGCTCTGCTCTGCTTAGAGACACAAGTTTGGAGATAACTATTGTATACTTTTTTGATAGAGATTATCAAGTAGAATAAAGAAAAAAGAAGGTAAAGAATCCTTATACATCGGTAGCTCGAAGTCATTTGACTAACAAACCTGAGATCGACAGCATGCTCATTTTAACGAACTCCCCCCGCTCCCCAACACTCTCTCCATTAATGCCCTGCACTGCTCTATGGCTTTTAAAAGCTAAATGTACTTAAAGCTACACAGAAAGGATTAGATTGAGATTTGAGGTCAACCTGGGGAATCGCACTTACCTTCAGACTCTGTGGAACAAGTTGTAGAACATGATCAAGCCACGAGTCTTCCATGGGAGCCACATGCTCTGTGTCTATTCCATGGTAAATGTAAAAGTTATAACGCTGGTAAAACAAACAAGAAAGATTCCCATGAGGATCTATTTAAATTCATATCAAAATTGTAAGTGTTAATTACCGCACATAATTTCATGGTTGATTGGCTGAGGCTAATATATATTAAGATTAATAAAATGGCGGCTTTTGCCCAAAGGCCAGACCTCCCCAAAGAGGTCTTTGCTTTCTCTTAAAGAATGGTAACCAATCATATTTTTTTCTCTCCCTTTTTTAAAAAGCAGTAACTATCTTTCTGCGGAATATACAGTTGTACAGCTGTACATGTTAGCAGGCAAATTCCCCTTGCAAGATTTCAACAAATATGGGAAAAAAAAACTATTAACTATTAAAAATGTACTAATGTACAGGGTTGTCACTAAGATTTCAAGTTGCCGGGTAAACACAACAAGTAGGCGGGGAAATCAAACAGCTAGGGATTTCTTTTGGTTCTATTTTTCTTCTATTTTCCAATAAAAGTAGCCGGGGGCCACTCTCTTAGTAGCCGGGGAAAATCCCCGGCCCCCGGCTCTTAATGACAACCCTGAATGTAAATTAGGTCAATATACATGCATGTACATGGACTATTGATATTGTAAGGAATTATTATTGTGTACATGTGTTACAGGTCAAATTTGATCTTAGGTTAATTTTAATTTAACCTAGGTTGATTCTCAATTTCCTTTGTTTCTAACCCTAATTCATGCATAATCAGGGCTAGGAGACAAAGAAAATTGAGAATAAACCTATGTAATGTTAAAAAAATTTAACCTGAAATCAAATTTAACCTGTTACATATATACTGCTCCTAAAGAAGTACAGCATTCAACTTTTAGTTTTCATATAAAACATCACAAGCAAAATCTCTCTAAATGACCTTCATGGGATAGGTAACATACCAAGATATCCTTTTCAGCGCTGGTAGGGGAACCAGCTCTCTCCAATGGAGGCAGTTCTCCCGCTGATGATGGACGCACTGGAGGAGTTCCCTCATTTTGCCTGTAAGAAAAACACAGAGAAGAACAGTATAAAACATATATGTCTATGCTGTGTCACAAAATTTTATCAAAATTCAATGAGTTACAGGGACCTGCAACCAGTTTAGTGGAAAAATTTTTTTAACCTCTAGAAACATTAAAAAAGGTATAAAAAAAACTGAGCATAAAAAAAAGCAGTTGAATCTATGGACAAACTTTGAAGAAAACGAAATGCATCACAATCATGGTTTTTGAAAACTTGTTAGCCTGTAGTTTTTCAAAGTTGACATTTCTAATAATATTATTGCAACTACCCTTGATATGTATGAGGGCATATTTTTTTTAGTCAAAGTCGCGATTTTGCTATTTAAAAGCAATTTGTTATGTTTCATGGGAAACAAGCATGCACAGTTGACACTAATTAACAAAATGAACAAGACAGCAATGGCACAGTACAGACCTAAATTTAAAACTGCCAACAAACAATACACAACAATTTACATTTCTACTGTACTACTGTAATTGAAAATCAAATTGTATGCCTAGAAAAATTACCTGATAATGCTAACAAGAGCCCTACGGAATGACTCTCTGTCTTTCTTAGGTGCATATGATGCTATCTTTTTGCCATTTGTTGCAGGGGGACTTGGTGGTGAAACTCTACCATTTCCAACATCCCATGTTTTACTTCGCATATGTTTTGCTTTTTTCCCATAACCTAACAGCATCAATTATAACAATAAATTAGACAACTTATATTAGCACTGCACATTAAAGACATTTATTATTCATTTAAAATATTTTCCCGATTCTGATTGGCTAAAAGCGCACGTTTAATTCACCATAACCAGTCACTGATGACCAAATTTGAAAGAATTTTGTGTTTAATGAGGAAATGACGTCAAAAATGCACCGTTAACCGAGAAGACCTGGGGACGAGGTTGAGTTGTTTTGGTTGTGGACTTGAAAAATGGCGGCCATTTCACTCATTTCAAGAGTAAGAACTAGGCAGAAACATAGCTAAAAACATGGCAAGAACAGCATGATGACAACTCGAAGGGTGACATCTGCTATTTGGATAATATTTGGAGAGCTGGACAAACCTAGACGTGCAGTATCGAAGATGAACTTAACATTGATGGAGCGATGGAGGTTAGCATGTTTTAGCCATGTTTTTAAACTAGGAATTATTTTGAATGAATAATAAAACAATTATTGAATTCGGCTTTCGTATCATATGAAGAATTATGGAGATCTCGGAGGGTGTTATCCGCCTCGGCCTACGGCCTCGATGGATAACACCCTCCTCGATCTCCATAATTCTTCATAAGATACTCAGCCTCATTCATTAATTGTTAAGTAACAGACATACTGGTTCTTCACCTTCCATTATTGTTCTATTAAACTGGAAATAATTTTATTTTCCCATTGGTTTTCCATTACAGGTGATAAATGAAGAACTACACAAAAGCACGCCATGCAAAGAATTAATATTAAAAGCAAATTTAAGTATGATCCTTACTGTTTCGGCTAAAAGTCATTTTGTCAGTGATCCACTTTAGTTCATCATGGCTTCCTAGTTACTGATCATTATACGTTTCTGGGAAACTGCCCACCTACCCCTCCCCTAAGCCAACATTTTGCACTAAGTGGGAGGTAAGTGTTAATGTTGGCTTAGGGGAGGGTAGGTGGACAGTCTCCCAGAAATGTCTGATCCCTAGTTACAATTATTATTAGTCCCTATAGATGTTTCCTAGTACTTCTTAAATTGTATCCTTCCATCCCCAACTTCTTATGATGATTATCTTTAATTCAGAACAAATAGACAGCTCCCCTTTAATGAAAATGCAAACATTTTTCTCCACTTATCAAAACACGTCAAGGAGACTACTTAAATTTTAAAGCAAACGTCTAGCTATTCAATTCTCTATGTACAATCAAAGCCCTCTTAACTAGCACTCTCATAAGCAAACAGCTTACATTACTGCCACCTAAATGCTGTTTGAACTCTCCACTTTCCTCCTTAGTGGCAGCTTCACCTTTTCTACTCTTAGAAGGTGCTATGTAAGAGGTCTATGACTGTATATACTTTAAACTGACCCAAAGCAGAATAGCCTTCATCATCTACATCCACTGAAATTCTTTTGTTTGGACTAAGCTGGAATGAAGGAGCAGTCTGTTGCCAGGCAGGTTTACTGCGAGTCTAGAATAACAATATAATTTTGATAACAAACAATGACTAAACATAAAAATAAAACATGTCTTTGTCCAAAGCAAAAAAATTCACTGCTCTTCACTACAGCATATTTTGGTTAAATATTGCACTTTTAAAAAAGGTAAGTTAATGACAGGGACAAAAAAATCATTTGTACTAATGCACAGTATTTTTATTTTAAATATAAAGTACTTGTACCTTAACTTTTGAAACTACAATAATTATTACACAATTGACTCCATTTCTCTCCTACCCTCCCATCCCTGACATTTTACAAGCCTAACTCCTCCCTCAAACTTGCAAGGCTCTGAGATACATGTATTTCTAGTGTAATATCATAAGTGATGAATTACTCTGTAATTCAGGCGCAAAATTTCAGCGTTAATTTGTAATTTCACATGTGAAATTAGAAAATTGCCATGGCAACCCTTCCATACGTCTCAGTGTCAAGATGGCGACAAAGTTTTAAAATGCTGTGAATGAAGATGTCAGAGCATAAAAAGACGCTTCAGAACACCTGAACACACAACAGAACATCAAGAAGGATTCTAACAGGTATTTTGCCGAAAAAGTCTGAAAAATTCTGAACTTTATAAGCCAAATTCAAGGTCTAAACATTTGAGAGAGTGGAGTTCTCGATCGATACGATCCAGGATAAACATGTCAAAAATCCAAGATTGCTAATGTAATTATTAATAGGTAATCAAATGGTATACTCGTGAAATTAGGGAATAATTTCACTCGTCACCATTTGATTACACATACTAATCATAACTATAACAAAATTATTCACAAATCTGATTGGCTATGAACTGTCCTGATTTCAAAACTAATATCATAGGTGATGAATTATTCCTTAATTTTGGCGTGAAATTTCAGCGTTTATTTGTAATTTCACATGTGAAATTACAAAATTGCCATGGCAACCTAATGTACGTCTCGGTGTCAAGATGGCGACGAAGTTTTAAAATGTCATGAATGAAGATGTCAGGGCAGAAAAAGACGCTTTAGGAAACCTGAACACACGAAAGAGCACATCAAGAAGGATTCTAACAGGTATTTTGTCGAAAAACTCTGAAGTTCAGCCAAATTTAAGCTCTAAACGTTCGAGATAGTGCAGGAGCTCTCGATCGATATGATCCAGGATAAACATGTCAAAAATCCAAGATTGCCAACGTAATTCGTCACCCATGATATTAATAGGTAATCAAATGGTATACTCGTGAAATTAGGGAATAATTTCACGCGCATTTTGTCCAAATCCTAAAATTTCCCGAGCCTTTAGGCGAGGGAAATTATCAGGATTTGGACAAATGCAAGTGAAATTATTCCCTAATTTCACTCGTCACCATTTGATTCCACATACTAATACATTTTTGTAGGGCAGTGTAATAGGTCAATACGTGTCATGTCTAAGTAATTATTGGACAGTACAGTCACCATCAGGTACGTGCTTACTTGTAAATGGCTTTTTTCACAGCGAACAAAAAATCTCTCAGAATTTCTTGTGTTTTGATTTTAAAAAGCCTAAAATATCACAAATTATTATAGTTATGATTAATTGATAACAGAACTTTGTGTCATCCAATTTGGTCTGTAATCATACTCGTGATTAAACAAATCAGACTCCCGCTACACAGTCGTCCTGTTTAATATTGTCTATAACTCCTGTGATTACAGACCAAACTGGACTCCAATCAGTCCTATCGTCATTATTTTCATAAGAGACAGAAGTTTACATTGCATCTCTGATAGAAGTAAAAAACACGATGATGATGCAGTTTTAAATACCCATTTCCTTAACAAAAAATTAATTTTAAAGAAGAGACTCACCTCTGGAAGTTGAGGAAGAAATCTGACTGGGGAATGTGGATTCCTTCCTTTATTTTGCCTTGATGAAATCTGGAGTCAAAGTAAAACGTACAAAAGCTAAAATTAATGTAGGCCTTAAAGCGTAAAACTTTAACACACTTCAGCTTACTTTAATTAGTCAGTTGCAGAATAGTTTCCGTCAAGTTTCCTATTCCTGGAGCTTTTTATGATTTCGAGGTAGCTTCCTATCTGCAGAAATTTGACAAGACATTCTTCGTGGAGCAAGAACAGTCAATAATAAGTCATTGCCTTCATCAAATTACTGCAGAAAGCGGGAAATTTCTATCACCCCCGAAATTTTAGATATTAAACATGGCACTATTAAACAAATGAAAGCATCATTCTTCACAAAAATCAAGAATCTTAAATTTTTCAGGCAAAATACTCCACAACTTGTCGTACACATAAACAGAATACTACATGTACTCGTGACTCTTTAGACGACGGTCTAAAACATGAACATAAGGTGCGTACGACTTCAAGCTCACATACCTGAGGTTGAATATCCATGATCAAAATTTCGATCAGAACTTGTCCATCGCAAAAAGTTTTCCTTAAAAAACCACCAGAGATCTATAGTTATACATTTAGCCTAAAACCGACCTCTCTTCAGCGACAATATTAACTCTTTATCAGCTAATCCCGCGAAAGCAAAGCGCAAAAATCAAGGGAACGACTTCGCCATTTTCTGGCCCTTGTAACTATGACAACAAATCCCATCATCCCACCTTGGCATCCCACCTGGCAACTTATTGAGCCCAGTCTTACACGTTTTTAGCACGGCATGCGTGAAATTCTACAATTTTAGCAAGTGAACTGAGAGAGAAGAAGCGAGGAAACTAAAATTGGGTTTCTGAGGAGGAATGAACCCAAGTGTTTCAGATCCTTTTCGTTTCATCCCTAGTCCTTTACCGGAAACCCGATTTGAAGTGTCCATTTCAGTCACGACCATTTAATTTTATGCAGCAGCTGTGGAGTTTCAACGCTTTTTAAAGAGCTATTGTCACGGTCGTCATGCAAAGCTGCTGAAGTCGGCTTGCGTGACTATTGTGACTAAAGCTATAAAAATATGCGGGAAAACATCACGGCAAGCTGCATAAATAAAGACTTAACGTAGAATCCAAATTTTTCCCAAAAACATTAACTTTTATTAGGTTTACAATTCTCTTGCGCTAATTTTCCTTAGGAAAAAATTAACCTTTTTTCGAAAACCGACGCGGCACTAATTTTAACGAATCGCAACTTTGTGTTGATATAATTAGAATGAAATTAAACATCTAGATGACTAATTAATGGGCACTGAATCTTAGGTTCATTAATTTATTATGCAGAAAAACATCACGGCGAGCGACATAAATATAGCCAAAATTTTTCCTAGAAACAATAACTTTGAGTAGGTTTACAATTCTCTCGCGGTAATTTTCCTCAGGAAAAATAAACCCTTTTCGAACGCCGAAGTGGCGTAGGTTTCAAATAACTGCAGCCTTTAATCATAAGAGCAGGTTAATTTTGAATTAATCAAAACATCTGGAAGCAAAATTTATGCGACACTGAACCAGTGACGTGTAAATCTTGCTTCAAAATGTTTTGGTTAATTGCTTTCAGAAATTTCGAAATTTTAGAATGACAACAATAATAACGGAAAAGCCATAAGACAACCAAATTTCTTTTGATTTAGGTCTAAACACTAAACATTGAATAGTGCAAAAGAAATCCTGTATCAGAAGCTCTCAACAGGGAGATTATTATTGACTTGTGTTCTTAGGTGAAGTTTGAGGAATGAAGGTCCGGTTAGACTAAGCGGGATTCGGTGTTTAATTCTTGCCTTCGTCTGCCGACGGAAGCGCACTTAGTACTGAGTTTCACTCTGGTAGGGCCCTTTTTTTTCTCATCTACGACTCTTGAGGATTTACGATATATGGAGTGTTTTCACATGACGTCACGGCGGCCATATTGGTGTCCCAAAACAATGAACCGGCGGCCATGTTGGTGTCCCAAACCAGTCCTCTGGGAGTTGAACTCTTTTCTTATGCAAGCGCTTTCTTTTGTTCCAATAAATTTGCATATATGCTGGCCACGTGAGTGATAACACTCTATTGACTTTGTAGACACGCAACTTCGATGCAAATTTAACTTTTCACTAAAATGATATTGGCTAATTTTTATTCCAGATTAATTTGGTGTGGTATTGTGACAAAGTTGAATGAGAACCTGAGGACATGAGGAGCAAACTCTCACTTTCCTTTACGCTGCCCTCCCCACTTGGGAACAAACGGCGGAATTTTCTAAGTGTCCAACTTCCCCCAGCTTGAATGAAGGGATCAGATAAAACAGACCAGGATTTTAAAGTTGGAATATTAACTGAGGACAGAAGAATGAACACCGACTCGGAGCAGAGCGGAAGCAGCTCGGCAGGGGCGACGGAGGCTAGATTACTTTTTTTTACATATTTTTTTATTGAAAATAAATGGACAACAGAGACAAGTTTTACTTCTTCAATAAAGTATTGCTACCTTGAGTACCCGTGCTGTTTACTTTGTAATCCAACTACTTGAGTGAAGCAGATAAACATTCTAAAGGCTCGGACACAGTGAAACATTGCGCGCAGTTAAGACTTGTTTCTACCAGCGACTTGAACACAAGCAGAAGTTAAGTGCGGACGTAACAGCACAAGTATAAACACAAACACAGGAAAACGAACACACTTCACTCTATCCCCATCACAAGAAAAGTAAACGAGTTCGTTTTGCTACTCTGGTGTTTGTCCAGTAATGAGTGTGTTCTTTCTTCCCATACTTCTGCGTATGCTTATGTTGTTAACGATCTCACTGAACTTAGTTTTACCGCTTTTGCTTGTGTTTATATCGCTAGTGTAAACCACTCTTAGACTTACACCGTTTTCCAACCAAGCGATTGTTGCATACAATGTCGTCAAAGTTAAATTAGCTTGAAGAAATTGCTTTATAACCACATCACACGCAACAATCTGAACGTCAAAAAACCACGCAATTTTACTGAGCACAATGCTTCACTGTGTCCGAGCCTTTACGTTAAGCAAAACCACAAGTACTTCAACAACAAAGTACAAATGTCGATGCGAACTGTGGAAAAACAGGACCTTCGCAAAGCAGCGAAATTAAAAGCACTAGCGCGCGTAATAGGACTTGGCTAGTCAATAAAGAGACCGGTCGCGCACGCAAATTCTTATAACTTTAAGGATTGGCAACAATTATTAAAGGTCTTTCTCAAGCTCGCACCAACACCCGTATTTTAAGCTTAAAGTACTAGCTGGCTTAAATCAAGAGAGAGCTAAGTTCTGCTTTTGACAAACTCTTGGTAAACCTTTGTGGTAAAAATCAGACTCTTCTCAAACATCTTACAATTGGACGCAAAGTACCCCACAAATTCTTGAACGAAATTGACAAAAAAATATCCGAGTGTCTTATTCTTGTAATATAAAATGGTGCAGTCTTCCTTGAAGTGGCTCTTGGGGTCGTCATGTAGAGACAAACTCCTTGCGTGACGATCTCGAGAACAACTGCAAACAAGACTACGGCTATGACGCAAATTGAAAAGAAAAAAAATCATAACGCACATATTTGTGGCGCATTTTGCGGTATAAACAAATAAATTAATCAAGTCAGTCTGAAAATACAAAACAAAGCGTTATCCAAGACGTTTTGCCTTGATACTGTGAACTCCGTTTACTCCCACTGTTGTGAACATTTTTATATAATTTATGTTAATTTATTGATGTCTGCGTAATATTGTAGTCACGTGATCTTATTGCACCATCAAGTAACCCGAGACGCGGGAATATTTTTGTCAGTAAGCAATTTCGATTTCGACTTCGACTATTAAACATGATCAGTTGTGTTTACTAAATGGCGCCCAACGTGGGGCAGATTTTCGATCGCAATGCCTCCCAAAAAGGGTAAACCGAAGTCAAAAACACACGAGATATCAAGTACATCGAGTATGCAAGCGAATACATCGAATTTGGAACGACTGCGAGTTATACGTGAAGGACACCGACGATATGTATCGGAAACTGGATCAAGAATTCAATGTACCGAAATGTTGCAAAGCGAAGACAAGGATTACGAACGGCTCAATGTTATGAGACAACTCTTGGATGGAAAACAAGAGTCGCTTAGCGAAATGGACCAAGAGATATTATCTTTATGCGAAGTTACAACGATTGATAAAGAAATCGAAGAGTCAGAAGAATTTACTGCCTCAATTATACGTCTAAAATGCAAAATCGAGAATGCGAGCAAGGTGAACATGCCAACCCAGCAACACGTGGGATCTCCTCAAACGACATCACAGCCAGTGAATCAAAATGCAGTCCGTGCAAGATTACCGAAGTTGTACCTGCCGAAGTTTAGAGGAGATGTGAACAAGTGGAATACCTTCTGGGATTCATTTCAATCGGCGGTTCATCGTAACGAAGGGATTTCCAACATCGACAAGTTCAACTACCTCAATTCTGTCCTTGAAGGGGCCGCCGCTCGAGCTATACAGGGTCTTACCTTAACCGAAGCGAACTACAACGCAGCAGTCAAATTATTACAAGAACGTTTCGGGCGTCCCCAACAAATTATCAGCGCACATATGGATCAGCTTCTCAAGGTTTCGCCCTGTTCTAATGATCGCCCAGCCAGTCTTCGATACGTCTGCGATCAAATTTGTGTTCATTCCCGCGGTTTGGCATCGCTCGGCGTAACTTCAGATCAATACGGAAGTCTCCTAATTCCTGTTATTATGTCAAAGTTGCCATCTGAGATTCGATTGCAGATAGCCAGGAACTCTAAGGATTCTGTATGGAAAATGGAGGAGTTGCTAAACGTGATAAAGGTTGAAGTCGAAGCGCGGGAAGCAAGCGAGATGACCATGGCGAAAACAAGCGAAGGCGGGAAAGTTCAACCACCCGGCCGTGATTCAAAGTTTCGAAATCAAACGCCAACCGCGAATTCACTCGTCTCTCAGCAAGGTGGGAACTTCAAAATCAAATGTGCCTATTGTCAAAACGAGCATTACTCTGCATCATGTGGTGTGATAAAAGATACCGCTCAACGAAGAAGTATTTGGGAAAGGGATAAACGATGCTTCAATTGTTTGCGTTTTGATCGCTGTGCGAAAGACTGCACGAATCCAAAAAAATGCCGACACTGCCAGCAGCGGCATCATCAGTCGATTTGTTCAATGCTTGACCAAGGGAAACCGAAACCAAAAGAAGTTTCAGCCGAAGAGACAACGACAACAACAACAGTGAGCAACAAGGCAAAGGGAACTGTGCTCTTACAAACAGCGAAAGCCATGGCTGTCAATGTTGTCAGTTCTAAAGCCGCACCAGTTAGAATACTTTTGGATACCGGAAGTCAACGCACCTACATCACAACCAGATTAAAATCGAGGCTTAATCTGTCCCCTTTCAAGTCAGAAACATTGCATCTTAACACCTTTGGAGACGAAAGATATACGAAGCAACAATGTGATGTTGTGAACTTGCGGTTGCAAGGATCTCAAGGAGAAATCAAGATATCTGCACTATGTTTCCCGAAGATTTGCTCGGCGGTGTCAGCTAAAGTTAACATCGACAATCACGTACATCTGCAAGGTCTCGAGCTTGCTGACATGAGCATTGCTGAAACAGGTCAACAGGACATAGATGTGCTAATTGGATCTGATTATTATTTCGATATTGTGTCTGGGGATGTCATTCGTGGCTGCAGTGGTCCCGTAGCAGTTAGCAGCATGTTCGGATGGGTCTTGTCTGGTCCCACAAGTGCTGAAGAATCAAGAGAGAAGTTTGCAACTACAAATCTCATCATAGAGAGGCCGGAATTGATGACCTTGAGCCCATTTGACATCAGTCATAGTGAGAACGATGAGTTATGTAATGCCTTGCAGAAATTCTGGGACATTGAGTCATTAGGAGTACGAGAGAAGCCACCCGTGTCACAGTCAGATGGTGGAGAGTTCCTGGAGAGTATTCATTTCAATGAGAATGAAGGAAGATACGAAGTTGGTCTGCCTTGTTCCTGCTTCAAACGAGTACGAATTGTGTGTTACAAGATTGAGACAGCTTCACTCGCGACTGAAGAAAAGCAAGGAACTATTGAGAGATTATGACAATGTGATCAAGGATCAAGTCAAATCCGGGATAATCGAAGCCGTACCAGAACACAACTACGACCAAGCTCCAATGCATTTCTTACCTCATCATGGCGTAATTCGGTCGAACCGGGAAACTACAAAATTGAGAGTTGTATTTGATGGTTCAGCCAAATCTGACAAGTCAACTGCTTCAATTAACGAGTGTTTAGAGAAAGGACCGAACTTAGTGCCACACCTATTTGATATTGTGGTTAAGTTTCGAGGGTATCCAATTGCTGTAGTAGCTGACATCGAAAAAGCCTTCCATCAGATACAGATCAACCCAGAAGACAGAAGTATGCTGAGGTTTCTATGGTTCGATGACATTGAGAAAGATCGTCCGCAAATCAAGCAATACCAGTTTCGAAGGCTTGTGTTTGGCTTAACTCCAAGTCCAGCTATCCTGGCAAGTACCATAAAACTCCATCTGTCCAAGTACAAAGAAAAGGAACCAGAAGTAACATCTTTGTTAAGTTCCAGCTTCTATGTTGATGATCTGGCAGGAGGAGTGTTTCGCGAGAATGAAACTGTGAACTTGTACGACAAAGCACAGGAAATCATGAAAGATGGAGGATTCTCACTGCGTAAGTGGAATTCTAACTGTCAGTCCTTCCGCGAAAAAATCAAGCAGGATGAAGAAAGAAGAGGACCGTCAGTTTGGGAATCCCCTCCCAAAGAAAGTGAAAGTACACAAAATCTCAAGAAAGAAGAGTCATCGAGTGCCAAAGATGATAAACTGGAAACAGAGCAATTGGTGAAGATTCTCGGGATTTACTGGGATGTCATTCGAGATGAATTTCGCTATGACCTCTCTGAGTTGATTGAGTACGCAGAAGCCCTTCCAGCTACCAAACGATGTGTTTTGAAACTGTCAGCCAAAATCTTTGATCCGATTGGACTGTTAACTCCATTTACAATAAGCATGAAAGTCCTTTTTCAAGATTTATGTGTTGAGAGGGTCAATTGGGATGAAAACTTGGAAGGAGAAGCTTTAGCGAAGTGGAAAACGTTCATTAATGACCTAAATGCTCTGAAGAACATTCGAGTTCCCCGATGTTATGCCAATTACTCACCAGCGCAGTCAGCAGTATGCTCCTATCAGATCCATGGATTTTCAGATGCGTCGAAAAGAGCCTATGCAGCTGTTGTGTACCTGAGAACCGCATTCAGCAATGGTGAAATCCAAGTCAACATCATGACATCCAAGACGGGAGTAGCGCCGAGTAAACGTCAGTCAATTCCCAGGTTGGAACTGCTAGGAGCTGCATTGCTAGCCCAACTAGTTCACTCAACGCAGCAAACGTTACAATCCGTTCTTCCAATTGAAGGAACATTTTTGTGGACCGATTCATTCACCACGCTGTGTTGGATAAAAAATGCCAAAGCATGGAAACCTTACATACAACACCGGGTCAGCAGGATACGAGAACTAACTAACGAAGCCAACTGGAATTTCTGTCCCGGGGAGTTGAACCCCGCTGATCTACCATCACGAGGATGTGGAGGAGAGCAATTAGCACAAAACCAGACATGGTGGAATGGGCCCAAGTTTCTGAAGTTAGTGAGAGAACATTGGCCTGAGTCGCCCCAAACAAGTGCTTTGTCTGATGACGAAGAAGCCCTTCAAGAAGTTCTAAAAAGCCCTGTGAGTGTCACGCACTCTCTGGTCACGACAGAGTCAGAAGACCATTCAATCAATCTCAGTCAAGTCATTGACATTGAACGATACTGCAGTGTAACACGATTATTCCGCGTGACAGCCTACCTATTACGGTTCATAGGTAATGCGAAGAACAGTGTATCAAACCGTGAAACTCACAAGCTACCAGAACATTCGTCAAAAAGGGAACTTAATGCTCAAGAGTTAAATCAAGCTGAAATGCTGTGGATCAAGACTGTACAGAAAGCCTCATTTGCCAAAGAACTCGAATTTCTTCAAAGCAAAAGGGGAACATTTCCACCCGTCTATGTCACGCAATTCAACTTGTTCCTTGACAACCAACAAATCATCAGATGCAAGGGGAGAGTAAACAATGCACCGCTCTCTGGAGAAAGCAAGAATCCAATCTTTCTTCCGTCTAAACACCCACTAACTAGTCTCATCATCCAGGATGTGCACTCCAAGATTAAACACAGTGGTATCAAGGACACCTTAACCACTATTCGAGGACGATTCTGGGTACCAAGAGGTCGAGAAGTTGTGAAGAAAATTGTAAGAAAATGTACCATCTGTAGAAGAGTAGAAGGAGCTCCATACAGACCACCACCGACTCCAGATTTACCACTGGAACGAGTGTCTCTAGACCCGCCGTTTTCCCACACAGGATTAGACTTCATAGGTCCTTTGTACATACGTGATGGAAGGTCTTCAAAAGAAACGGGCTCCGACAAGGTGTACATTTGTTTATTCACTTGCGCGTCCACGAGAGCGATTCATTTGGAACTGACGCCTTCTCTGAGCGTTGATTCATTTCTGTTGGCCTTTCGTAGGTTCGTTAGTCGCCGGGGATTACCAGTCACCCTTCTGTCTGACAATGCCAAAACCTTCAGATCCGCATCCAAAGATATAAGGAAGATCATACAATCAGACGAGGTTACGCGATACTTAACTGACAATCGCATCACATGGAACTTTATCGTTGAGCGGGCTCCTTGGTGGGGGGGTTTTTGGGAACGGATGGTTAAAGTTGTGAAGCAACCATTGAAGAAAACAGTGGGACGCTCTACGTTAAACTATGATGAGCTACAAACCACAATGGTGGAGATCGAAGCAATCGTAAATGCACGACCGTTAACATATGTCTATGATGATGAAGAGTCAGTTTCCACTCCACTTACGCCATCTCATCTAATTACTGGTAGACGAATTACTAGTGCACCAAGTAACTAGCATTTCGAAGTTGTTAGTGTTAATCAGACCTTGACAAAGAGAGCTAAGCATCACCAACGATTACTGCATCAGTTCACCAAGAGATGGCAGCACGAGTATCTTTTGAGTCTACGAGAGCGCTCTAATGAGAGATGTAAGAAGCAAAACAAGGAGAGCCCAATCTCAGTAGGTGACATTGTGATCGTGAAGTCTGATCTGACGAAAAGAACATTTTGGAAACTGGCAAAGGTTCAAGAACTGTTACCGGGTAGAGATGGTCAGATTCGATCAGCAAAGGTCAAGGTTGCTGGCAAAGGGGATCGAAAGCCACAAGTATTACGTAGATTGATACAGGACTTAATTCCTGTTGAAGTTTCTGAGTGAACATTGAACTGAACTGTACATGAGATGAATTCAAAATTGTGTCTTTTCAAACAGTGAACTTTGTAGACGACGAAGCTCTTTTGACATTTATTGAATAGTGGACATTCAAGATTTATACTGTTGAGTCAAAGCGTTTTATCACGAAGTCGTGATGCAACCCTGGGGAGTGTTGTGAACATTTTTATATAATTTATGTTAATTTATTGGTGTCTGCGTAATATTGTAGTCACGTGATCTTATTGCACCATCAAGTAACCCGAGACGCGGGAATATTTTTGTCAGTAAGCAATTTCGATTTCGACTATTAAACATGATCAGTTGTGTTTACTAAACCCACAGTGATGAAAATGTTAAATAGCATGTTGATCACAGTAGGCACTAAAAAATCTCAAATCTCCCCAAAGACTGAAAATGTCTGCGCGTAAACTGATCGAAAACCTTTTAAAACCGTCAGGTTTATTCAACACTGCAGTACAGATTTCAATGCCATTTTGTAGTCAAAGCGGTACATAGATCCCACAATTTATAAGAAAAATAAAATCTGTTGCTCTTGATTTGAAATTTCCTCGTTATTTAGAATTTTTAAATGTAAATTTGTGACCTACCATTTCGGAGGTGAATAATTACTATACATGACAGGTAAGCCAAGTGTTTAGCAAAGCTGACAACGGGTTCAGTACTGAACGTAACTGTCTCTTGTCCGTGGGAAATGCCGTGCTTTGTTTTGGTAAACAAACAAACAAAAATTGTGTCAGATTGATTTCCAAATTACGAGACTACTTTTTTAACTGAAAATTTCTTTATGTACACCAAATTAACGGTTAAATTTAACCGTTAACTTTTACTGTTCCGTTCGTTAGGGAAAAAGAAAACGAGATAAGTAGAAAGTGAACTTAGTGACAGTGTTGAATACAGGTTTTAGAAGAAGAAAACCAAATATACAAGTTGATTATCCATGGTTACCCAGACTGCTTTGCACTCTTGTTAAGTTTGACTTGGGAACCATCGACCAATCCAAACAATTGTCTGTCACCCATACCATCCCACAGACCTTTGCACCAAAAGCTTGCGCCCATTCCCCTTGCAGTTTATGGAGATGCAAATAGGCATGGGAGATTTGAAATTCACAATAAAGTTCACAATAAATTACCAAAGAAATGAACTATAAGCAGACATACAGTCTATTGAGACTATACAGCTAAGACAAGTCATTCAGCCAATCAGTGTTTCAATGAGTCACTGTATCAGTCAGGACGCCCCAAGTCAGCAAGTCTGCTCTAAATCATTCAGACATTAAGTCAGCTTGTCAGGAAGCCAGGAAATGACATTCACGTAGCTGTCAGAACACTAAAATAGCCAAATTTCTAACTAACGCAATAGAAGAAATGGAAGAATACGCTTTTACATATTGCTTGATAAATGTTATCGATCTTGTTATCAACTTTCTCAGGAGTATCTGCGAGGATAAATATCCGCTCATAACCATGAAAAGAAATAGGCCAAAGTTTCAAAGAAATTCTACAAGAAGGAAAGCTTGTTAAGAACTTAGAAATATTTTGAATGAATAATTAAACAATTATTGCCTTCAGCTATCATATGATGCGAAAAATTATGCAGATCTCAGCCTCATTCAATTGCTAATGATTACTGATTCATGTCAAATTTGAATTCAGATTAATTACCTTTAATTGACAGAAGATAATTACCTTTGGACATAGATTTACCCCGTAGTTACTAAAACAAGGAATGACCTACAATGATCGATCTACAATGACCTACAATGATCTACAATGAGCTACTATGAGCTGCTAGGAGCTAAAATAAGTATAAAATGAGTTAAAATAAGCCCTACAATGAGCTACAAAATGACAGACAATGACGTTTGTCATGTGTCATGCTTGGACGTGACACTAAGCTCATGGTATTAAATTGCCAAGCACATTTTGAAAAGGCAAAACAAAAATAAAGCCTGATCTCAGGTAACTTGAGAAACTTGAACATAAATTATTGCAATTGCGTTTTTACCGGTAACGCTATTATACCCGGTATCGATGGAAGTCATCCTGCGCCTGCGTGAATCCAGTGTATTGTCACAGTACTGTTTAATTTGTTTGAAAAAAAAGACAACACAAAACACAACTAACGGGAAAGGTTGCAAGGGATGGTTTGGACAAAAGTCACAGTACTGTGACAATACAGGATTCACGCAGGCGCAGGATGACTTCCATCAATACAGGGTATAATAGTGTTACCGGTAAAAACGCGATTGCAATAATTTATTTTCAAGTTTCTCAAGTTACCTGAGATCAGGCTTTATTTTTGTTTTGCCTTTTCAAAATGTGCTTGGCAATTTAATACCATGAGCCTAGTGTCACGTCCAAGCGTGACACACGACAAACGTAGCTTAACATCATTGTCTGTCATTTTGTAGCTCATTGTAGGGCTTATTTTAACTCATTTTAGCTCCTAGCAGCTCATTGTAGATCATTGTAGCTGGTCATTCCTTGTTTTAGTAACTACGAGATTTACCCTTATTTGAGGATGTTCCTTGCTGACCATGGACATCGCACCTAAAATTAGATAAGACAGTAATATTATATTTACTATATTCATATTGTACGATAAAAAATTTTCACCAGTCACAGTTCACAAGTGCAGATTAGAATACAGGTCACCGTGCTACAATAAATAAATAACACTAAAGGGTGTCCCCAGCACTAATCGCAATCAAATATTAAACCTAGATTGAGGTGAAACTGCTTTTTAATACAACTGAACCTCCATGTGCAACCACCTCTCTTATAAAGCAACCACCTCCGATAAGTGACTGTCAAGCCAAGACTCCAAAATTTTCCCAGTCAAAGCCTTAGAGTTTGAACCTCTAGTAAATGACCACCTCCTGTAAGCAACTGTGACCACTTTTTGGGCCTGATGGTAAATGATTTTCCATTGTTTTTCACCTCTTGTAAGCGACCACTTCACGCCTTCTCTGGTCTCTATTTTCGCTGTGTGCATTATGTTGAGGGGGACATGGGGGCTTACAGCATTGTTGTATTGAGCTTTTTTTCAAACGGTATTTCGGTAATTTTGATTTTAAAGTACGGGATAGGTGCAGGTGCAGGATTGAGGTATCATTCAGCCCTGCGGTATGCGGTTTTTCATCCCTTTGGCTAATGGTATTCTGTAAAAGAAGATTCTTTACGGTATTGTGGTACTGTTCATTGCACTGTCCTGTCTAATGCACGTCAGTATTTTTAAGACTTAAGATTAATGGTAAATAATTACACAATTTCTGACAATTATATGTAATCTATGATGAAATTGGTGGGGTATGGTATGGTATGGTATGGTATGGTATGGTAACTTTACTTATACACGGTATTTCCTTCAGGTATATTTACTTTTAAGTGTAGAAAACTAACTACCTAACTAAACTAGAAATTCTAAAGATAAAAACTAAAACAATAAAGATGAAAATAAAACACCTGCTTTCCAAGGACGCCGTGTGTAAAAATAACATATTGCTAATTCTTATTATTTCACATTGGGGGATGTCAATTGCCGCACCTCCAGAGGCAAGCTGTTCTATAACACACTTCTGCTATAAGAAAGACTTCTTTTATACAATTTAGTGCCGGGTTGTGGAACAGCGAGCTTGTATTCATTCTCTCTAAGGTTATAACTAGTTAAATTGCAGTGATGAACAAAATGCAAAGTCAGATATTCTGGAGCTATGCATCATTATTGCTTTACTAACTACGTGCTGATGGACAAGTTTCGACCACTTCAAATTTTGAAACAATTCACTTGTACTGCAGTCATAATTAGAGAAAGTTAGAACGTGAGCAGTGCGATTCCGCAATTTCTGCAATTTAGAAGATAGGTTCTTAGAACAGTTTCTCCATACTCCATCACCGTAATCAAAGTGTGGCTTTACCTGTGAATCGTATACCTTAAGTAGAATCTCAAAAGGGAGAAAATACCTAATACGCTTATTAGCAGAAGCAATCTTCTCAGAGATTTCATTAATATGACACTCCCAAGAACGACGTCCATCGATATGAACACCTAAGGATTTGAAGTCAACACTTGTTTAATCAGTAGGGCATCCTTTTCTATCATTGTACCGATCAATTTGAGGTCTTCTCACGTTTTCTCGCAATGCCTGAGGTTGATTGCTGGTGCATAAACGCTTGAGATAAACAAACACACGAGATGGATAGAACTTTAAGCAAGCGGTACCGATCATAAATGTGGTATCGGTATTTTGTTGATTTTCAACACCGCATTTTGGCATTTGCCAATTTTTCCTAAGGTAATGCAGTATTGGGTACCCTCCAATGTCAATGTTCCTTAGAATCGCATAATTAAGTAAAATCTCGCATTCTGATTGGTTAACGAAGGGAGGTATTTAGTGTGGAATTGCGAGTTGAAAACGAGGCTAAGCGATATTGTTTCGCATCTACGTAACAACTATCGTCAAATTCTAACACAACAACATGCAAAAAAGGTTTTCTACAATGTCATTTTAAAATGTTTTCAAAACCATTCATTGTCACTTTTTGAAGAGTTAAAAACAAACAAAAGCGTTTTTTAAAGTGAGCCGGAGGTTCTTCCTTGTTTTGAACTGAACTACAGATTCTCGAAGAGACATAAAACCTCTTTCACTCGCGACAACCAGAAAACAAGAAAATCCTGTGAACACGGCCCAGAAAATGGCAATCCAAAGTTCAACCAAACAAAACGGAGAAACGACAACGGAGGAAGTGCCGGGGTCGATTGTCCCATATACAGAAGAAGAAATAAATACCTTCAAAGAGGACATGGCCCCTGAAAACACGAAAAAGAGTACGCCGCTTGCAATCGTCCTGAATCGTGGTACTTAGAAAAGTACAAAACAGAGCTGAACTTGAACAGCATTTCTAAAACATTTCAAGGTACTTACCTTATGTCAATCGCGACGTTAAACATGTTAAACTTTCAGTGCTTTCGCTTGGACACTTGATTTCTTTCCGTTTTGCCGCCGAAGAGGTAAAAGGTGTAAATTATTTCCCCTCTCGAGCAAATGACCAATTTGAAAAAAGACGTTCTACATAAACGACTTCTAAATTCAGTAAAATACCTCTATTTATCCTTACGATTAGTGTGAAGCTTGTTTACATGTAGAAAAGTTTGAAAACAAATATAAAAACAAGCACAAGGTACAAAAAAAGTTGTCGAAGGTTCAAACGTGTACGACTGACCTTGCTTCCTATTCGCTAACGCAATGACAGTTCTGACAGTTGACTTTGAAATGGCTTTCTGGAGCGCGCGCTCAGGATAAAAACAAACAATATTATTGCTGTTTTCTTTTTTTTTTCTTCTGATTTTTATTCAATTATGCGATTCAAGGAAAATTCATTACCTGACTCGAGAATTCCACGTTAAATTGCACTTGAAAACCGATATCGCACTCATCGCTTCGCGATTCGTGCGATATCGGTTTTCGCGTGCAATTTAACGTGGAATTCCCTCGTCAGGTAATGAATTTTCCTATAGAATATACAATTAACAATTATTCTTTGAAATCGAGGTGAATAGTGGCAAAATATTTACCGAGCCGCGAAAGCGGCGAGGTAAATATTCCCAAAGCCACTATTCACCGAGATTGAGAAGAATAATTGTTTTAGTATATACACACGAAGTGATCTCAACAAAATCAGAAAGGAAACCATTCAAAAGTAGGATTTGATTGACAGATCAAATCACGCGTAAGTTTAAAAATAGATCTTTGCAGAATTTTCAAACATGGCAATTCACAAGTTTACTCATTTCGCAAACAACAGCGTAATGGCTTCAATGGAATCGCTAAAAGTTTGAACTGTTTCCTTACCTGAGAAAAAAAGTAGAGCTGTGTTGTTTTCTGTTGACTGGCCAAGTTTATAGCCAAAAGGGCATGTTGTGTCGTTCTTCGCATGAAGTGCTGACAAAAATGGCGGCTCGGTTGCTCGAGGTAAGAGGTCGTCTTCCTGTATCATTCTTTTTCCTGTTTACTTGAAATGTAGAATTTCTGCAAACATTTCCTTTTAAATTTGTTTGTCATAAATAAACTTCGATTTTTGAGCCAAAATTTTCTTCTTAGAAAACGCTGAGTTCACGAAACGGCTTCTTCTACGCGAATACACGGGAGTTGTAAACAATCCATCGAGCACAAAACTCCTGCTACAGTAAATTGAAAAACGCCGTATTGAATCCTTCCAAGTCTTTTCTTGCCTTAAAAAAAGTCAGCCCTAGGATTTTGTCGACTTTTAAAAGATCGTTCTCTAAAAAAACGGGAAAAACACCGAGCTCACACATTATCCACTCGCTAGGAGGTGAATATTGTTGAATAGTCCGAGATAGCGAACCAATCAGATTGCTTAAATCACCAAGATCACTGAGTGTGTATATACTAAAGAAGCTTAGTGACAACATGGAAGTATACACATATCCTAACTTAGACACTGCATGCAATAAAATTATCTCCCATAAAGTAGATGTGCCTGGACCTCTTCTAAGTGACCACTTAGTCTTTGTATCTTAGGTGGTCGCTTACCGGAAGTTCGACTGTATGTCATTTATGGGTGTCCGGAAGGTCTTAGATCTTAGGTCTTATATTAGTTTTCCGGACACCCTGCCATTTATGCATCAATAGAGCTTTGACCTGCACTTGTGACCTGTGGGATCCTGTGACCTGTGTTTTGTACTGGACTGACTGATGTCAAGAAATGCATGCAAAAAACCGTTTAGCCATTCGAATAATTAACTGTTTATATTTCAATTAACTAAAGGAATGGTAGACGAATTTATTCTACGAACTCTGCAAAGCCTACCTTAAATTTAAAGACCAGGCCAAGATTTTGAGCTTGTTTCCCGCTGTCGAAGTAGCACATTTCCATTCATGTAAATCAGCCAAACGACGACCAAAAAACCCACCCATACTTGGCCATTTTTAAAGTGCAGAGCAGCATGCCATTTTACGGGTTGGCAATATTACGGGCGCCATCTTGGTTTCTTCTGGGTCCCAGGCTTCACCCAGGTGGAGGTTGGGCGGAGTCGTGACCTCATGTTGCTACAGTTACAATCAACACAGAATGTGCGTTGTTTTCACTAATGCCTAATCAATGAAAAGCCGATGATTCTTTTAAGACTCTAAAAGCAAACCGGATTTGGTTGTAGTATTACGTTAGTAATTAGCAAAAAAATGAAAGTTCTCAAGGGGTGGTATTTTGATACAAAAAATAATCAAATAGTCCTCTACGATTAAACTTCAAATAAATTAAAAGCACATTCATCAGATTTCATTGCAAGTGCGTAGTACGTCCATTCTTTTTATTCAGAACCATTGTTGACAGCGGGCTATATGTACTACATTGAGATTTGATATGATACGAGATGACAATGATGATGGTGGTAATGATGGTAACATGATAATGATAATGAAGATGTAATTATGGTGTTCATAATTTTGGTGACTGATAAACATTATGATGATGATGATGATGATAATAGTGGTGGTGGTGGCGATAATGACGATGATAACGATGACGACAGTGATGACGACGATGATGATGTTGATGATGATGACGAAAACGCCAGGGAAAAGCGCCCTGGGGACGAGGTTGGAAAGCGACGGCCTCAATGACGACGACGACGACGACAACGATGATGATGATGATGATGATAATGAAGATTATTTAACAATTACTCGCCGAAGGCGATGTGAATATCGGCGAATAGTCACCTCGACTTCGTCTCGGTGATTATTCGCCGATATTCACGTAGCCTGAGGCGAATAATTGTTTTAGTATAATTACATTGATGATTATTCGAGAAAATAAAATTATTGATCAATTTCCGGCTCCGAAACATCAACAAATCTGGCTGACATTTTGAAAACTGCTAGCCTTCAATGTTATAATCACCGCGTGGTGATTATAGTGGGATGAAGCAAAGCTCCCACTCAATCATGGCGCTCTATTTTCGACAATCATCAATGTAATTATACTAAACCTGGATAGGTAAAACTGTTGACTTTCCGTCCTGAACAATCTCAGGGACCAAAATCTGCTGTTCACACCGCTACATCAAGACGGCGAACATTTCCCTCTCTTTTTTATGGAACTCGCCCAGAAGTCGTTATTATAACACTTCAAGAAGTTATTATTTCATAAGTAGACATATTAAATTCTGCAAGCAGAATACTGCAATGCTGATCCCAGTACGTGAAAATTAACTACCGTGTGGCACGAAGTTTTTGCGGAAGTTTATTTTTGCGGATTAGCGACTTTTTGTGTAGCCTGCGAAGCGCAGACGTATTTCCGGTCGTCGCTTCTCTCCCTCCGAAAAATAACTTTTTGGAGAGGAGAAGCGACGACCGGAAATACGTCTGCGCTTCACAGGCTACTTTTTGTGTTTTGTGGGACTAAATTATTGCGATTAGGCCAGATTGGTTTTTCTCGCTGGGAATTAATTTTTGCGATTTTCAGAAAGCACAGATTGTACCCAGTGCCCAGCATTGATAATATTTTCGTTTTTATTGAGTAGGTGCAATAGAAATACATCTTTTCAAACAATAATAAACCAGTGTTTCATTGTATACCGTTTTTCCTGGATGAATGAGACAAGTTGTGATTGAACAGACACGATTTATTAGTACTGTATTTTTGTGTACTAGAGAATTTACTTGTCTTGAAATATTTCTTTGCTTATTAAGGCTCTAGTGTAAAGACTACCAAAAAATTTACTCTGGAGTTAATTTTCGCGGGAAAATGTTTGCGGTAATTTTTATAGCGGGAACTTATTTTTGCGGGTCGCTAGAAAAATCGCAGAAATCGAAAAATTAGAACTCCCAAGAATTTCTTGCCACACGGTGGGTAGATACATCCCATCCTTGTGTAATGTTGCAATGCTCACGGTACGCCGCGCAATAAATTTGATTTGCATCTTTTTAAGCTGTGGTTTTTACGCAATCGTGTTAGAAAAGACAAATCAAGAAAAATATGTCATTTTGTCATTGAGTGACCCCTATTTTGTCGTCGTGTTTCAAAATGATGGTCAATGTCATATACGTTATTCAAGCGCTGAAGCTGTCGGCGCGACAGGCACTCTGACAAAAGCCAAGCCTTCTATGATTGGTTCATAGGCGTTTCTTTCAGATGGCTCAAAGGCTTAAGATAGAAACACAAAAGACTGTTGAGTGTGGAATGCCCCGAGGGTCATTAGAATTTTTTTTTTTGAAATAATTTAAAAAAAATAGTGGATCTAAACATCTAAAAGTTGAAATCTGTTTGAAATATTTTTATACTGATTCAATGCAGGCAGCGGCTTTCCATCAACAGCTTCCTAACAGAAGTGTATGAAGGACTTAGCTCCAGATTTCCGGGAATCATAAACCACAAAAATAACAACAAGGGTAAGCCTCTCACAAAGAGGCTCTTTGATTGGTTAATTCTCCTTTGACATTCCGAGAAAAGCTAACAGACGGTCACAAGACTTCATTGTTCAGTGTGAACTGCCTGAAGGGTCACAGCTCACTTGTTGTTGACGACATCATGGACCTTACAACTTTGTTTTACAATCTTCGTGAAGAAGTGTCTTGTTCGGTGTGTTCAGACTTATTCACGGATCCTAAACATCTCTCCTGTCTGCACAGTTTCTGCTTAAAGTGTTTGAAAGGCTGGTACGAAACGTGCGGCGGCGGAGAAGCCATTAGATGTCCAAAGTGCCAAACACTCAGCCAAGTTCCCGCAAGCGGTGATCTTAAAGATCTTCCAACAAGCTTTTATTTGAACGGTTTGATCGATGTTCTTGCCATTAAAGAATGCAAAAACACTCAGGTGACATGCGGAAACTGCGACAAGAAGAGCTCAGAAGCTTCGTATTGTTTCCAGTGTTGCATATTTTATTGCGAAGAATGCTTACTCGGTCATAACATCATGCGAGACAAGAAGCAACACCGCGTTTTGGCCGTAAAAGAGTTCCAAGACAGGGACTATGAAGATGTGTTAAAGCGACCAGTATTTTGTTCAAGACAAGGACACCAGAAAGAGGAGCTGAAATTATTTTGCAAGGAATGTGAGACGGCAGTTTGCCAAACTTGCGTCTTGCTAGATCACAATGGTCATAAATTAACGCTGATCGAGGAAGAAGCTGAGAATCAAAGACTCGAGATAAAAACTGTTATCGAAACACAACGACTCAACTTGGACGAAACAATGAATCTTGTCGCTAATGTAGATGAAGATTATGCTAAAGTGATTCAACAGAACGAAAATTTGAAGGGCGATGTCCAAAGGTTTGCTGATGGGTTGATAAAGACAATTCGAGCAAAAATGCAAAATCTTATTGACGCGATAGAAAACCAAACGAAGAAGTCACTTGAAAGTTTAACAGCAAAAAGAGGTGAGATTGAGCAACAGATAAATGTTATTGAATCATCATTGGAAGAAGCTGATAAACTTCTAAAACGAAGCACCACCGCGGAAGTTGTTCAGCTTAAGAAAACACTGCAAACAATCTTTCAGGGAGTGGATGAGACAGAGCCTTTTGTTTATGACCGCAGCAGACTGCAAGCGTTTGTTTTCGTGAAAAATCAACAGATGCTTGATGTCGTCAACGGCGAAGAACTTGGATTCTTGGAAGAAGGTTGCCGAACAAAAGCAAAAGAATCACTAGCTAAAGGCGAAGGACTGAAAGAAGGGACTGTTGGGCGTAAAGCTCAATTCAATTTGATCACAAGAAACGAAGAGAGAAAGCAGTGTCATGGTGCGAAGGACCGTGTAACGGTAGAGATCACGGAACCAGAATGCGTGACGGAAGTAAGAATAGATGATAACAAGGATGGAATCTACAACATCAGTTATTTTCCCAGAGTTCAAAGGACAATAAAGTTATTAGTTAAGGTAAACGGGGTACATATTCATGGTAGTCCTTTTACTGTGACTGTAAAACCATTTCAAGTCAAACCTGTTTTATGTATTGGAAAGCAAGGCTCGGGTGAGGGAATGTTTAAGTATCCTTATGGGGTGGCTGTGAATGATACGGACGAAATAATGGTAGCTGACGGCAGTAACGATCGGGTTCAAGTGTTTGACAGTAACGGTACGTTTTTAAGATCCTTTGGTCACAGAGGTGAAAATGCTGGAGAGTTCAAATGCCCTGTTGGAGTAGCTATTAATAATGATAGAAACATTTTTGTGGCAGACAATGGGAACCATAGAATACAGATCTTTAGTTGGGAGGGGAGGCACCTGGGTTCATTTGGCGGCGAAGGAAGCCTTGATAGTCAGCTCCATCATCCTTGGGGTTTATCCTTAGATAGTACTGGTAATGTTATGGTTGCTGATGCAGGTAACAAAATGATTAAGATCTTTACCCCGGATGGAAAGTTTATAATGAAGATAGGTGGCCAGGATTCTTTAAGTTTTCCTATTCACTGTGTTCAGTGTGGTGAATATTTCATAGTGTCAGACTCAACTGAACACCGTATCAAAGTATTTAATAGGGAGGGGCGTTTTCAGTACAAGTTTGGTAAGAAGGGGGAAGGAAACAGGGAGTTTAATTATCCACGTTTTCTGTCAGTGACTCAGTCAAAGCACCTGTTGGTTTGTGATTGGTATAATCATAGAATACAAGTCTTTGAATTAGATGGAAAGTTTGTAGGAAAATTTGGTACAAATGGCGGCAAATTAGGAGAATTTAATCAGCCAATCTCAGTAGCTATCCTAAGTAATGATCAAATTGTGGTGTCTGAGCACACTAATAATCGAATTCAAATATTTGAATGACATCTGACCAGTTTTCCCAAGAATTATGACAAGCATCACCAGTAGTCTTTTTCTAATTTCTAAGTTTAGTAGGATTCCGTCATTACAATCATTATTTTTCAATTTATTTAGAATCAAACGTTTTGTTAAGTTTTGGTCAGTGTGTGAATTGTTTTCTTGTAGGGAAGACAATCAGGGTTTTCTCGCATTCATGTATCAAGTATCGCCCTTAGCGACGGATTACGATGTACCTAATCGTTTTCAGGTGTCCCAACCACTGTCCTTACGCTTTGCGCTTTGCGCATGGCATCTCGGGAAGGGTGCTCTGTCACCAATCATTGGCGCCTCGCGTTTTGCATCCTTCCCATGACGCTTGGCCCTGCAAAATAAGCCAAACACAAATCCAGGTATATTCTGTGGCCAAATATAGACCCCATCTTAGTCATTTTTGGGAAAATTTAATTTTCACTATCCCATTTTAGTAACTTTCTGTTTAGGCATCTACCTTTTAAAGCCTTTTAACTAGGTCATCCTGAAATGGATTGACACATTGGTTTAACTAAACGACAATATTGGCATAATGTAGAAACATATAACAATATAGACAAGCGTAGCCACTCTGTAATGGAAAAAAAGGCTGGGAAATAAATGTTTTACCTCTTAAGTAACCCTATGTGATATGCAGTTATTTGTCTAATCATTCCAATTCAGAGATATTAAATATAAGTTATCCATTCTACGAGGCTTGGAACCTGACAATGCCCACCAATAATGCAAGTCGGTTACATTCCAAGCACTAACTAATAATTGTAAAACTCTTTATCTTTCAATTTATTCCTTAAGGCAATCTATTTCTCTTTTCGTTTACGGTCGTTCCCGTATTTCTGCTTTGGCTCGGTGGTTTGATGTAAAAAAATAGTTGAGATCAAAATTCAAGAAAAACAGTCTGGAAGTAGGAAAGGCAGACTGAGATGTTTTTAAAAAAACGTTGGTATTGAGTGCGTCCCGCGATTAATTATCTCATTTAATGAGTCGTTTACCTTATGTGTTGCACGTAGAAAGCAAACTAAATTGTTGAAGTTTTCTTAGTACGAGAAGTGCAATGAAAAGGTTCTAGGCCTGATCCATTTTTTGCGGATTTCGTGACATTGTAAAGGTTGTTTTTCACTGACGTAGGAGTCCTGGAGAGGGGGACAGGGTCACTCCCTATGATGGCCTATACGTGGAGGTTCCGCCCGAAAGGGGTACCTTTTGTAGGCTTAAGCCCAAAAGGGTAGGGATTTCACTAGTTGTAGTATATAAAAGGGTAGGGAAAGCTGTTCGGTCCGTAAAAGGACCTAAAAGTGCTGACAGAAGGATTTTGTGGCTGTGGGGGAGCAAGAAAACTTCCTGGTTTAGTGAGTGCTCCCCTTCCCCTGTCGGGGGTAAGAGTCGGAATCAGACAATGTTAGTTATTGTCAAAGAATAAAGCATCTGTACTTAATTAGTGAGCGAGAATATTCGGTCTCTGTTGGGTTTTTCTGAACGTCAACGTTCCTGGAAACGTTTGAGCTGGCCTCCTTAACCCTTTAAGCCCCAATATCCACATAAATATTCTCCAAACTAGTCTCTATGCGTTTTCATATTGAATACGTTGAGAGAATTTGGTAGAAGATCAAAGTATTATCTCTTAGATGATTATTTCATTAATTCTCACAACCTTTTCTCTTGATTGTGTATTGAAATTGTTGGAGAAATTGATGTTTGTCACTTTTGGGACTTAAAGGGTTAATGTCTTTCACAAATCGATAAATTGTTTCTGTTCCCTTTATGCATACTTACTACTCACAAATTACTAGACAACGTGCAGTATTAAAATTCAAATTGCATCTTTTAAAGTTGTGGTTTCACGCTCTGATCGTGCTTTAGAAAGGCTTCACTGATTTCACTTTGTTATTAACCATTGTTTTGTATTCAGGTTTCAAAACGATTGTCATTTACGGTACTCACGCGCTGAAGCTGGCGCGACAGGGACTCTAACATAAGCGTTCCGTGATTGGTTCCTTAGAGGATAAAAAGCTACAAGGCTTGATTGTCTGGTGCATATTTAATTGCCACTCAGGTCATAATGTATCTGAAGTAAGTCTAATTGTTACTGGATCTTCAATCCTTTTCAATCCTACCAAGAGAGTTTTTGTTTAAATTTGCAATACTATCCAGTTCGCGCCTTTTATCACACAGGTCTTACCCCAAGGGAGTTCATTTCTGAAAATCATAAATCACGAAAACAATAATAACCCTCTCACAACGAGCCTTTTTGATTGGTTCATTCCCTTTTGAGATTCCGAGAAACGCTAAACATAGACAATCACAAGACTTCATTGTTCAGTGTGAACTGCTTCAAGGGTCACGGCTCACTTGTGGTTGACGACATCATGGACCTAACAACTTTGTTTCACAATCTTCGTGAAGAAGTGTCTTGTTCAGTGTGTTCGGACTTATTTACCGATCCTAAACATCTCTCCTGTTTGCACAGTTTCTGCTTAAAGTGTTTGAAAGGATGGTACGAAACGTACGGCGGAGGAGACGCCATTAGATGTCCGAAGTGCCAAACCTTCAGTCAAGTTCCCGCAAGCCGTGATCTTAAAGATCTTCCAACCAGCTTTTATCTTAACGGCTTAATCGATGTTCTTGCCATTAAAGAATGCAGCAAGACTCAAGTCAAATGCGGAAACTGCGACCAGAAGACTTCAGTAGCATCGTATTGTTTCCAGTGTTGCATATTTTATTGTGAAGAATGCTTAATCGGTCATAACATCATGCGAGACAAGAAGGAACACCGCGTTTTGGCCGTAAAAGAGTTCAAAGACAAGGACTATGAGGATGTAATGAAGCGACCAATATTCTGTTCAAGACAAGGACATCAAAAAAAGAAGCTGAAATTATTTTGCAAGGAATGTGAAACAGCAGTTTGCCAAACTTGCGTAATGCTCGATCACAATGGTCATAAGTTGACGCTGATCGAGGAAGAAGCTGAGAATCAAAGACTCGAGATAAAAACTGTTATCGAAACACAACGACACAACTTAGGCGAGAAAATGAACGTAGTCGCTAAGCTAGATGAAGATTATGCTAAAGTGATTGAACAGAACGAAACTATGAAGGACAATGTCCAAAGGTTTGCTGATGAATTGATAAAAACAATTAAAGCAAAAATGCAAAATGTTATTGACGCTATGGAAAACCAAACGAAGAAGTCACTTGAAAGTTTAACAGCAAAAAGAGGTGAGATTCAGCAACAGATAAGTGTTATTGAATCATCATTGGAAGAAGCTGATAAACTTCTAAAACGAAGCACCACGGCGGAAGTTGTTCAGCTTAAAAAAATACTGCAAACAATCTTTCAGGGAGTGGATGAGACAGAGCCTATTGTTCATGACCGCAGCAGTCTGCAAACGTTTGTTTTCAGAGAAAATCAGAAGATGCTTGATGTCGTCAACGGCGAAGAACTTGGATTCTTGGAAGAAGGTAATCGAACAAAAGCAAAAGAATCACTGGCTGACGGTAAAGGACTGAAAGCAGGAACTGTGGCACGTAAAGCTCAATTCAATTTGATTACAAGAAACGTAGAGAGAAAGCAGTGCCATGATGAGAGGGACCGTGTTACGGTGGAGATCAAGGACGAGCAAGAACGAGAATGCGTGACGGAAGTAAGAATAGATGATAACAAGGATGGAATCTACAAAATCAGTTATTTTCCCAGAGTTCAAGGGACAATAAAGTTATTAGTTAAGGTAAACGGGGAACATATTCATGGTAGTCCTTTTACTGTGATTGTAAAATCATTTCAAGTCAAACCTGTTTTATGTATTGGAAAGCAAGGCTCGGATGAGGGAGTGTTTAAGTATCCTTATGAGGTGGCTGTGAATGATAGGGACGAAATACTAGTAGCTGATCAATGTAACCATCGGGTTCAAGTGTTTGACAGTTACGGTACATTTTTAAGATCCTTTGGTCACCGTGGTGAAAATGCTGGAGAGTTCAGCCGCCCTGTTGGAGTAGCTATTAATAAGGATAGATATATTTTCGTGGCAGACAATGGAAACAATAGAATACAGATCTTTAGTTGGGAGGGGAGGCACCTGGGTTCATTTGGTGGCAAAGGAAGCCTTGATAGTCAGCTCTGTCATCCTTGGGGTTTATCTTTAGATAGTACTGGTAATGTTATTGTTGCTGATACAGGTAACAAACTGATTAAGATCTTTACCCCGGATGGAAAGTTTGTAATGAAGATAGGTGGACAGGGTTCTTTAAGTTTACCTATTCACTGTGTTCAGTGTGGTGAATATTTCTTAGTGTCAGACTCAAGTGAACACTGTATCAAAGTATTTAACAGGGAAGGGCATTTTCAGTATAAGTTTGGTAAGAAGGGCGAACGAAACGGGGAGTTTAATAAACCACGTTTTCTGTCAGTGACTCAGTCAAAGCACCTGTTGGTTTGTGATCAGGATAATCATAGAATACAAGTCTTTGAACCAGATGGGAAGTTTGTAGGAAAATTCGGTACAAACGGCAGCAAATTAGGAGAATTTGATGAGCCATTCTCAGTAGCTGTTCTAAGTAATGATCAAACTGTGGTGTCTGATTTAAAAAATAATCGAATTCAAATATTTGAATGACATCTGACCAGTTTTCCTAAGAATTATAACAAGCATCACCAGTAGTCTTTCTAATTTCTAAGTTTAGTAGGATTACGTCATTACAATCACTATTTTTCAATTTCTTAGAATCAAACGTTTAGTATAAGTTTAGGTCAGGGTATGAATTGTTTTCTTGAAAGCTTGCAAGCGCAAGACAATCAGGGTTTTCTTTGATTCATATATCAAGTATCGCCCTTAGCGACGGATTACGATGTACCTACTCGTTTTCAGGAGTCCCGAGCACTGTTCTTACGCTTTGCGCTTTGCGCATAGCATCTCGGGAAGGGTGCTCTATCACCAATCATTCGCGCCTCGCGTTTTGCATTCTTCCCATGACGCTTGGCCCTGAAAAATAAGCCGAACACAAATCCAAGTCTATTCTGTGGCCAAATATAGACCCCATCTTAGTCATTTTCGGGAAAACGTAATTTTCGTTACCCCATTTTAGTAACTTTCTGTTTAGGCATCTACCTTATAAAGCTTTTTAACTAGGTCATCGTGAAATGAATTGCCAAATTGGTTTAACTTAACGACAATATGAGCATAATGTAGAAACGTATAACAATATATATAAGCGTAGTCACTCTGTAATAGAAATTAAGGCCGGAAAATAAATATTTTATCTCTTAAGTAACCCTGTATGATATGCAATTGTTGGTCTAATCATTCCAATACAGAGATATTAAATATGAGTAATTTATTCTACTATGCTTGGAACCTGACAATGCCCAACAATAATGCAAGTCGCTCACATTCCAAGCGCTAGCTAGTAATTGTACAACTCTTTATGTTTCAATTTATCCCATAAGGCAATATAGTTTTCTTTTAGTTTACAGTCGTTCCCGTATTTCTGGTTGGCTCGATAGGTTGATGTAAAAAAATAGTTGAGATCAAAATTCATGAAAAACAGACTGGAAGTAGGAAAGGCAGACTGAGATGTTTTTAAAAAAACATTGGTTCATTTTGAGTGCGTCCCGCTATTAATTATCTCATTTAATACGTATTTTACCTCAAGTGTTGCACGTTGAAAGCAACCTAAATTGTTGAAGTCTTCTTTGGTACAAGAAATGCAATGAAAAGGTTCTAGGCCTGATCCATTTTTTGCGGATTTTCACTAGATGGTAAGTGCTTTCATGACATTGTAAAGGTTGTTTTTCACTGACGTAGGAGTCCTGGAGAGGGGGAGAGGGTACTACCTTTAACAGCCTATACGTGGAGGCTACGCCCGAAAGGGGTACCTTTTGAAGGCTTAAGCCCAAAAGGGTAGGGATTTCACTATTTGTAGTATATAAATTGGTAGGGAAAGCTGTTCGGTCCGTAAAAGGACCTAAAAGGGCTGACAGAAGGATTTTGTGGCTGTGGGGGAGACAAGAAAACTTCCTGGTTTAGTGAGTACTTCTTTCACCCTGTCGGAGGTAAGAGTCGGATTCGGACAATGTTAGTTATTGCCAAAGAATAAAGCAGCTGTATACTTAACTAGAACCACTACGTGGAACTTACCGGGGCCCAGTGGGACACGGGATTGCATAGATATAGTTTACCTCTCGCACCCCTCCCCCCTCCTCTGTGGACGCTAACACTTAGTCTGAATTAACTCATGCGGAAGAAAAACAACAAAATGCATGAGAAAGGAGGATGTTGTTGTAAGTTTGTTCAGTGTTTTGACAGCTAACAGTCTGTGTTGTAGTAGTGTTTTTACACTGTGATGTCAATAAGTGTGATCTGTGTAAGGTTTTTATTTGTTTTAAGTTTGAGTGAAAGAGCAAAAATCACTGACAGTTTTGGGTTGAATGGTAATGACAAAGTTTGCAAAGAAGTTTGATACAGAATTATCACAATTTTGCCTACACGGTCTGCATTACACTTCTCATAGAACAAACATGCATGTTCATGGAGAGCCTGTGATGCTGAAGAATCCCAGTAAGTGCATGATTTAATTGTGGGGAATAGGTTAAGAAGGCCCACAACGTCCTCAGTCTTCACTTTCAGGTTTTTTAATCACAGTTTTTTCTTTTCTCCTACAAAAATAATCCACCTCTAACAGGCATCAATCGAGCGAACCCTAATCTATGGCACACCTTGAATAAACATGAGCTGATTGGCTAAAACGATATTGCTGACAGAAAGATAACAAACGTACTCTATTTCACAATAACACGTGGAATAACGTGATCTTTGCCATTCAGACAAAAATAAACGCCTTCAAAGATTGGCAGCTCGTGACAAAATAAACATTAAAAACCCTATGCTGTTATCGAGTTTCCGACACACTCCCCCATGTGCTTTCGACAAGGAAGTACATGTAAGCAAAGGAAACTGCTTCAACCTAAGTACGCTAAACAATTTGAAACGAAGAAAAGTCTTAAAGAACAAATCACATAGTTCAATGATTCCGTTGTCCGCAGTGTTCACGTTGAATCACAGTTCAGCGTTCTTTGAGTGTTACCAGGCTTAATCACTTGAAATGATAACAAAAAAGGTTAATGGACACATCCTTAATGTTCTGAAAGTTTTTTTTTTTTTAATTGCTCGTCCTGAGGAAGTTCCGGTTTCACAGTTCTCACGGCTCTGCTTCCTGAGCAGCATCCGCAATACGGTGTCTTGCCGCGACTGCCGCATCCCGCCTTGGCCGATAGGGTTCGGCCTCAGGATTCAACCTTGCATCTGTTCTGTCGCAGGACAGCTCGAGAGGGTACAGCTGCTGCACTGCTCGTTCCAAGACTCCTTTCCCAGCTCGTAACTTAGCTCCACGTACGATTCCGTCACGTCCCACGATCAGCCTTTCCACGATCCCTAGCTTCCATGAGTTACGGTTCCGAGACCCGTCCTGAATTATCACCACTTCCCCCACTGAGGGGTGGGAGGTCTGTTTCCCTCCGCTCCTGCTGTGGCGCTCACGTAGGCTTCTCACGTATTCTCTTGTCCACCTGGACCACATCGCTTCTTTGCACCGATAGAGATACTTGGCTCTTTTCCTTAGATCTGGTTCCTCGATGTGGTAGGCATTTAGCTCTGGGAGTTGGCTCGGCCGAAGGTGCAGCATGGAGCTTGGAGTGAGTACTGGCAATTCGACGTCCTCTTCCAAATAACTCAGGGGACGTCCGTTCATGGCAATTTCAACGTCAAGCACAACGTCCGATAATTCGCCCCAGGATAAGGTTCCGTTCCCCACTGCTTTTCGGAAGGCAGACTTGAACACGCCTATCAGCCTCTCAAACTGGCCACCCCACCAGGGAGCTCGGCTAAGGTTGAATCTCCAGGCTATGTCCAGCTTTGAAAGGCAGGTGTGAAACTTCTCATCTTTCATGGCTTTCCTCAGCCAATCCGCTGCTGCTTTTAACGTGCTTCCGTTATCTGAGTAGATTACGCGAGGGCGTCCACGCCTGGCTATAAACCCTTTCAGACTTGCGAGGAACTTGCTTGTTTCTAAGCTCGGAAGTAGATCGAGGTACACCCCTCTGGTAAGACCGCAGGCGTACAAAGCTAGGTAGGCTTTACCTTCCATCTTCTTTGTCACCTGATACTTTATGGGCCCAGCAAAGTCAACACCGATGGTTTCGTAGGGTGTCACTCCTTGGGTTCTGGTCGTTGGTAGATTGCCTGGCGATGGGGACTGGTAGGCTTGAGCTCGAAATCTCTTGCAACCCCAACAGCTTTTAATGACCTTCTTGGTAAGTTTTCTCAGGCGAGGGATCCAGTGAGTCTCCCGAACTTTGGTCATTGTGAGTGTAACTCCCCCGTGAAGGGTCGCTAGATGCGCTCGTTGAACAAGCTTGTGTGTGAATGCGTTACCATCAGGAAGGTAGATAGGTTATGCACCGACGACTCGTCCTCTACACTCCAGTATTCCGTTGTTGTCTGGTTGCAAGTTAAGCTGTAACTTGTCTGCCTCGAAATTCTTCGACCTTCTGCCTTCCTCTTGAGCTCGTCTGGTCCACCAGGTTTCCTGGTACTTCATTTCATCGGTGGTCAGCGGTCCTTTCACTCTTCTTGGCTTCGGGTTTCTGGAATTAGTTAGGAACCTGGACACCCATGCGCACACGCGCAAGGCCTTTAACAGACTGTGTTGCTCCATCAGCACACTGAACTCGTCTTCTGATGATAGGGCTGTGGCTAAGACTTCCTTTATCACTTTGGCTTCTGCGTTGGATTCTGCGGTGGGTACGGTAACAAGGTCTGGGGGCCATGCTCTAGGATCACTGAGCCATGTTGGTCCCTTTCACCACAGTTGTTTCTCTTCTGTGACCGGTCCACCGCGGCTACCAAGGTCGGCAGGATTATCCTTAGTTGGTACGTGTCTCCACGTAATGTCACCATGCTCTCTAATCTTTCGGACACGATTTGCCACGAATTGCTTGAAGTCTCCATTCCCGCGTATCCAGTGTAGTGCGACGCTGCTATCGAGCCAACAGTGTAGGGAGGATACAGGAAACCCTTGTAGCGCATCTTGTACGTTGCTTAGAAGATTCACGGCCATGTGACCCGTGACTAGTTCGCGGCGAGGTATTGTCAACCCTTGCTTCGCCAGTCTTGCCTTGGCTGCGACGAGGCCCTGGTTTACTGAAGTCGGCTGTTTGACGACGGCGTACACGGCAGCCGCGACGCCCTTTCCGCTGGCGTCTCCAAAGGCATGAAGCTCGATGTTCTCGATAGGCTGTTGAGCACTCGTCAGTGCTCTTGGGCAGTTAATTTGCTGAGGTAAACAACTCTCCCACTTCTTCCACTGCTGAACTAGCTCTGCAGATAGCGGCGCGTCCCATGCGCATTTCTCTTCACAAGCCTCACGATATAGCAGCTTTCCTTGTAGAGTGGTAGGTGCGGCTAATCCTAAGGGGTCATAGATCTTAGCCACCTTCCCCAGGATCCCTCTTTTCGTCGGTTGAGCAACGTTCGCGGGAAAAGGGACCCCAATTTCGTCAGATAACTTGTTCCACTTCAATCCCAGGAGTCCACACTGTCTAGATTGAACGCCCAGCTGTTGCTTCGCGTAGCTTAAGTCGTCTTCGTGCTCATTCACTGTAACCGGCTCCAGTTCTTTCGCATTGTCTTCGGGTACGTCATCCAGTTCCAGCTCTTTCACGTTCGAGTGCCACTTGTGCAAATGGAAAGTTGCTTGGGCAAATATCTCAGTTGTTGTGGCTTTCTTCTGTTTCACTTCTTCGGTAGTAGGTCCACCAGATAATATGTCATCCACATATAGCTCACGCTCAATCTCTTCCACGCACTTGGGATGTTCATCTCAGCAAGTGTTCAGATGCTGTTGGATCACACCTCCTAGCAGGAAAGGCGAGGGTCCCAAGCCAAAGAGTGCTCTAGTGAATCTGTAAGTCCGAATTCGCTGTGGATCTTTAGCTTCTAACCAATGGAACCGAAGAGCATCTCGGTCTTGTACATGAATTCTCACTTGGAGAAAGGCTTTGCGGATATCACCAGCGAGAGCCACAGGATGGAATCTTGCCCGCACTAGAACCTTCCAAAGTTTATTTTGGAGCGGCGGTCCAACCTCCAAGCAGTCATTTAGTGAGGGCGCGGAGCTATGGGCTTTGGCTGAGGCATCGTAGACTACCCGCATCTTGGTCGACTCTACATTCTCCCTCACCACAGCTTTGTGGGGTATGTAAAATTCTTTCCCACTGGCTGGCATGTCTGCCTCTTCCACAATTCCTTCGCGCAGTTGGTCCTGGATTATCGCATCGTATTCGTCCAGACGACCTGTTTTCTTTAGACGTTGTACTAGACTTCCCAGGCGTTTCAAGCTCCCAGATTCATTCGAAGGTAGGGGAGGGTGGTCTCCTTTCCAAGGAAGGCGTGCTTCGTATCACCCATCAGGACTGCGTCTAAGCTGTTCACGAAACTCTGCGTAGACAACGCTTTGGTCACCACTAGGTGCGTCTTCAAGCCCAAGGACGTCCATTCTATACAGCTCTTCATAATCGTTTGAGGCCGTTTGCGCAAGGAACATGCTGTCTAGGTCTGTCTCCGTCCCTGGTGACATGATGGTCCACCCAAAGCGAGTATATTCGGCCACTGGTTCACCCATAGCTCCAGTTCGCTGGGATTCGCGGGTCTTTATTCGCGCATGGTCACTCGCTCCAAGAATAACATGGACAGGAAGCATCTTCTTCAAGTCGGTGTCCTCCATGTACACTCCCTTCAGATGTGGGTACTTGCTTATCATTACCGCATAATTTGGGTTTTCAACAGACAGCAATTCGGCACGGTCAATTCTCGTCACGCTCAGTGGAATGGCATACTTTTCTTCCTTGTCGCTCGCTTGGACGTTGAAGATCTCGCTTCGTTTTGTAACCACTCCCACGATGGTTTGAATACGGCGTGTGTGCGTGCGTGTTGGTCTCAGCTTCAGCCTATCTAAGAGGTATCCAGAGGCGTAAGAAACGGTTGCGCCGGTATCCAGTAGTGCTCTACAGGTTACGCCATTTACTTTGACAAGAACTATAGGATGGCAAACCTTCTCCCCGTCTTGTGTTGCTGTCAATGCGACTCCAGCATTATTTCTAGGCTGACTTGCTCTTACTTGTCTGTCACAGATAGACGAGTGGTGCTTTTGCTTGCAGTGTACACAGGAAGCTCTACTAGAGCAGTTGTTTGCGCTGTGTTTGGGCCCAGTGCAGTTAAAACACAACCGTTTATTCTGCAAAATTTGACGGCGTTCGGCAGGCGACGTGATTTTATCGCACTCCCAAGATCTGTGCGTCACGCAATCACAATAAACACACGCGTGTCGCGCGCGGGCTGGTTCGCGTTCTTGCGCGTAGAAACTTCTGTGGCGAGGCGGACGAGGCGGCGGCGGGGCCTGAGGTTTTCCGCTAGCTTTCTCAGCTAATTCCAGTGGATGAATTGCCTTCCATTCTTCTAGAGCTCGTATTAGTTCCGTGAATCCCCAGTCTCGCCATCCTACTTTTCCACTCACGAGTTCGGCTTTGATTCCCGGCAGCTTATCAAGCACACCACGCACCATAGAAAAACAAGACGAAAGTTTACCCAGCGTCTCAAGAGATTGAACATTGTAGTTCAAAGTCTGGCAAAATTTATGGATTTTGCTTGGCTGTGATCCTGTTATCACTGGCAAGGCATTCAAGTTGTCGATGTATGCCCTTACAATCTCGCTTATCTTGCCGTAATTTGAAGTCAGAATATTCTTAGCGCGCTGGTAGCCTTCAGAAGTAAAGGGAAGGCCGTCGATTGATTCGCAAACATTACTTTCCAGCAATTCTTTCAGATGAGCGAATTTTGTGACCA
>OZ037787.1:20703806-20983806 GCA_964035525.1 Porites cylindrica | reverse complement strand
ATGTAACGTTGAAAAAAAGACAGAAACCGTCTGCATTTTAAGACCGGTGCCAGCCTTCGGCTGGGCCCCGGTAATTAGAGAGCGAGAATATTCGGTCTCTGTTGGGTTTCTGTGCACGTCAACGATCCTGGAAACGTTTGAGCTGGCCTCCTTAACCTTTTAAACCCCAATATCGACATAAAAATTCTCCAAACTGGTCTTTATACATTTTCATATTGAATACGTTGGGAGAATTTGGTAGAGGATCAAAGCATTTTCCCTTCGGTGATTATTTGATTAATTCTCACAACCTTTTCTCTTGATTGTGTATTGATCTTGTTGGAGAAAATTGATGTTTGTTACTTTTGGGAATCAAAGGGTTAATGTCTTTCACAAATAGATACATCCTTTCTCGTTCCCTTTATCATGCATACCACTCACAAATCACTAGACAACGCGCAGTATTAAAATTCAAATTGCATCTTTTAAAGTTGTGGTTTCACGCTCTGATAGTGCTTTACAAGGGCTTCACAGATTTCACTTTGTTATTAACCATTGTTTTGTATTCAGGTTTCAAAATGATTGTCATTTACGGTACTCACACGCTGAAGCTGGCGCGACAGGGACTCTAACATAAACGTTCCGTGATTGGTTCCTTAGAAGATAAAAAGCTACAAGGCTTGATTGAATGGTGCATATTGCCACTCAGGTTATAATGCATCTGAAGTACCGTAAGTCTAATTGTTACTGGATCTTACAATTATTTTCAATCCTACCAAGAGAGTTTCTGTTTCAATTTGAAATACCACCCAGCTCACGCAACCCGTAACCCGGGCGATTTCATTTCTGGGAATCATAAACCACGAAAACAATGACAACCCTCTCACAACGAGGCTCTTTGATTGGTTCATTCTCTTTTGAGATTCCGAAACGCTAAACATATAGACAATCACAAGACTTCATTGTTCAGTGTGAACTGCTTCAAGGGTCACGGCTCACTTGTGGTTGACGACATCATGGACCTAACAACTTTGTTTTACAATCTTCGCGAAGAAGTGTCTTGTTCGGTGTGTTCGGACTTATTTACGGATCCTAAACATCTCTCCTGTCTGCACAGTTTCTGCTTAAAGTGTTTGAAAAGATGGTACGAAACGTGCGGCGGCGGAGACGCCATTAGATGTCCGAAGTGCCAAACCTTCAGTCAAGTTCCCGCAAGCGGTGATCTTAAAGATCTTCCAACTAGCTTTTATTTGAACGGCTTAATCGATGTTCTTGCCATTAAAGAATGCAGCAAGACTCAAGTCAAATGCGGAAACTGCGACCAGAAGACTTCGGTAGCATCGTATTGTTTCCAGTGTTGCATATTTTATTGCGAAGAATGTTTACTCGGTCATAACATCATGCGAGACAAGAAGGAACACCGCGTTTTGGCCGTAAAAGAATTCCAAGATAAGGACTATGAAGATGTATTGAAGCGACCAATATTCTGTTCAAGACAAGGACATCAAAAAAAGAAGCTGAAACTATTTTGCAAGGAATGTGAAACAGCAGTTTGCCAAACTTGCGTCATGCTAGATCACAAAGTTCATAATTTAACGCTGATCGAGGAAGAAGCTAGGACTCAAAGACTCGAGATAAAAACTGTTATCGAAACACAACGACACAACTTAGACGAAAAAATGAACGTTATTGCTAAGCTAGATGAAGATTATGCCTAAGTGATTCAACAGAACGAAACTTTGAAGGGAGATGTCCAAAGGTTTGCTGATGGGTTGATAAAAACAATTCAAGCAAAAATGGAAAATGTTATTGACGCCATGGAAAACCAAACGAAGAAGTCACTTGAAAGATTAACAGCAAAAAGAGGTGAGATTCAGCAACAGATAAATGTTATTGAATCATCATTGGAAGAAGCTAATAAACTTCTAAAACGAAGCACCACCGCGGAAGTTGTTCAGCTTAAGAAAACACTGCAAACAATCTTTCAGAGAGCGGATGAGGCAGAGCCTTTTGTTCATGACCGCAGCAGTCTGCAAGAGTTTGCTTTCGTAGAAAATCAGAAGATGCTTGATGTCGTCATCGGCGAAAAAGTTGGATTCTTGAAAGAACGTTACCGAACAAAAGCAAAAGAATCACTGGCTGGTGGTGAAGGACTCAAAGAAGGAACTGTAGCACGTAAAGCTCAATTCAATTTGATCACAAGAAACGCGGAGAGAAAGCAGGGGTATGATGAGAAGGACCGTGTCACGGTAGAGATCAAAGACGAGCAAGAACGAGGCTGCGTGACGGAAGTAAGAATAGGTGATAACAAGGATGGAATCTACAACATCAGCTATTTTCCCAGAGTTCAAGGGACAATAAAGTTATTAGTTAAGGTAAACGGGGAACATATTTCTTGTAGTCCTTTTACTGTGATTTTAAAACCATTTCAAGTCAAACCTGTTTTATCTTTTGGAAAGGAAGGCTCGGGTGAAGGAATGTTTATGTATCCTGTGGGGGTGGCTGTGACTGCTAAAGATGAAGTAGTAGTAGCTGACGACCAGAACCATCGGGTTCAAGTGTTTGATAGTAATGGTACTTTATTAAGAACCTTTGGTCACCAAGGTGAAAAAGCTGGAGAGTTTATGTATCCTACAGGAATTGTCATTGATAAGGGAAGAAATATTTTTATAACAGAATGGGGTTACCATAGAGTACAGATCTTTAGTTGGGAGGGGAGGTACATAGCTTCATTTGGTCGCCAAGGAAGCCTTGATAGTAAGCTCAGTCACCCTTGGGGTTTATCCTTAGATAGTGCTGGTAATGTTATTGTTGCTGATACAGGTAACAAACTGATTAAGATCTTTACCCCGGATGGAAAGTTTGTAATGAAGATAGGTGAGCAGGGTTCTTTTAGTTTTCCTATTCACTGTGTTCAGTGTGGTGAATATTTCATAGTGTCAGACTCAACTGAACACTGTATCAAAGTATTTAACAGGGAGGGACATTTTCAGTATAAGTTTGGTAAGAAGGGGGAAGGAAACGGGGAGTTTAATCAACCATGTTTTCTGTCAGTGACTCAGTCAAAACACCTGTTGGTTTGTGAAAGGTATAATTATAGAATACAAGTCTTTGAACTAGATGGGAAGTTTGTAGGAAAATTTGGTACAAATGGCAGCAAATTAGGAGAATTTAATGATCCATTCTCAGTAGCTATTCTAAGTAATGATCAAATTGTGGTGTCTGATTCCAAAAATAATCGAATTCAAATATTTGAATGACATCTGACCAGTTTTTCTAAGAATTATGACAAGCATCACCAGTCGTCTTTTTCTAATTTCTAAGTTTAGTAGGATTACGTCATTACAATCATTATTTTTCAATTCTAGAATCAAACGTTTTGTTAACTTTAGGTCAGTGTATGAATTGTTTTCTTGAAAGCAAGACAATAAGGGGTTTCTCGCATTCACATATCAAGTATCGCCCTTAGCGATAGATTACGATGTACTTACTCGTTTTCAGGCGTCCCGAGCACTGTCCTTATGCTTTGGGCTTTGCGCATGGTATCTCGGGAAGGGTGCTCTGTCACCAATCATTCGCGCCTTGCGTTTTGCATCCTTCCCATGACGCTTGGCCCTGAAAAATAAGCCGAACACAAATCCAAGTCTATTCCGTAGGCAAATATAGACGCCATCTTGGTCACTTTTGGGAAAATGTAATTGTCGCTATCCCATTTTAGTAACTTTTTGTTTTCTACCTTTTAAAGCCTTTTAACTCTGAGGCTATCGTGAAATGAATTGACACATTGGTTTAACCCTTTAAGCCCTAAGAGTGATCAGCGTCAAATTTCTCCTTGTAATATCACTGCTTTATAAAACACAGTGGTCATGAGAATTGAGGGCCTGATCACACAAGATGAATCTAACTGATACTTCAACAAATTCTGCCCACTGCTTCTATTGAAAACATATAGGGACAACAAATGAGAATTTGAATTTTGATATTAGGGTTAAAGGGTTAACTTATGTAGAAACGTATAACAATATAGATAAGCGTAGCCACTGTGTAATAGAAAAAAGGTCTTGAAATAAATTTTTTACCTCTTAAGTAACCCTATGTGATATGCAGTTATTTGTCTAATCATTCCACTTCAGAGATATTAAATATAAGTAATCCATTCTACTATGCTTGGAACCTGACAATGCCCAACAATAATGCAAATCGCTTACATTCCAAGCGCTCGCTAGTAATTGTACAACCCTTTATGTTTCAATTTATTCTTTGAGGCAATCTATTTCTCTTTTCTTTTACGGTCGTTCCCGTACTTCTGCTTTGGCTCGATAGGTTGATGTAAAAAAGTAGTTGAGATCAAAACTCATGAAAAACAGACTGGAAGTAGGAGAGGCAGACTGAGGTGTTTTTAAAAAAGATTAGCTCCTTTTGAGTGCGTCCTGCGATTAATTATCTCATTTCATACATCGTTTTCCTTAAGTGTTGCACGTTGAAAGCAATCTAAATTGTTGAACTCTTCTTTGGTACGAGAAGTGCAATGAAAGCGCTCTAGGCCTGATCCATTTTTTGCGGATTTTTACAAGATGGTAAGTGCTTTCGTGACATTGTAAAGGTTGTTTTTCACTGACGTAGGAGTCCTAGAGAGGGGGAGAGGGTACTCCCTTTAACGGCCTATACGTGGAGGCTCCGCCCGAAAGGGGATACCTTTTTTAGACTTAAGTCCAAAAGGGTGGGGATTTCACTAGTTGTAGTATATGAAAGGGCAGGGAAAGCTGTTCGGTCCGTAAAAGGACCTAAAAGGGTTGACAGAAGGATTTTGCGGCTTAGTGAGTGCTTAGTGTGGTTTAGTGAGTGCTCCCCTCCTCCTGTCGGAAGTTAGAGTACCAATCGGAGAATGTTAGTTATTGTGAAAGAATAAAGTAGCTGTACTTAATTAGAGAGCGAGAATTTTCTGTCTCTGTTGGTTTTTTGTGAACATCAACGTTCCTGGAAACGTTTGAGCTGGCCTCCTTAACCCTTTAAGGTGGCTGGATACAGTTTTTCAGGGCCAATACCTCCCAAGTTTGAACATAAACTACGTCGCCATAAACAAAGTTTTGGAAAAATTGCCACCACAGTTGTATTAGATAAAGATGAAAATTTGTTATGATCAGGTTTGCAACGGCATCGGAGTTGTCGTAGCAACGAAATGACGCTATTACCTATTTTACTTGCAGCAGTGTATCTCGGCACTGAGAACTGTTCTTTCAAAATCGTTCACGAGAGCTTTTTCCTCCAATAGCAGCCTCGATGTTCGTGAAGTTTAAGCGAAATCTGTAAGAGCGTTATCGAGATATTTTGGGATGAAGTTTTCATGATTAGAAACACAGTAAAAAATGGACAATATTGTTGTTTGGCCGTTATCTGTAGAAAATGAAGCTCTTTTGACATGCAATTTCACCTGATAGTAGTTTCAATATTTTTAAAAACGTGTGTGAAGGATCATGGAGATAGCTCCAGCCGATTGCTATAGAGAAGGGTTTTATTAGTATGTATCGAAGCGCTCTTGTTAGCAGTTTTGTAAGCATTTTGGTCTTCTTTAAAAAATTAGCGAATAATTTTTAAACCGCTCGATAGATTTTTCTTAAAATTTAAGATTCTTGAGATTAACCTTTTTTTTATATGACCTTTTAGTTTCAAGATTATTGATACATTGTAAGGCAGTAAAATAAGGGCTACAACTCGTTACTTTTTTATCGGAATTTCGTTATTACAAGTGAAAGCCACTCATTATTCAAGGCATTGTCTCCAAGTTTCATTTTCACGTGAACAACAGTAACTAACAATGCATTTGACATATGCAAAAATGCTAGCTATTGTTATGCGCGAAAATATGAAACTTGGAGACAATACCCTGAATAATGAGAGGCTCACATTTGTAAACACAAAATTTCTGCCAAAATATTGGCGAACTGTAGCCCTTATTTTACTGCCTTACAATATATCAATAATCTTGAAACTAAAGGGTCATATAAAAGGAAGGTTAATCTCAAGAATCTTATTTTTTTTAAAAAAAATCTATCGAGTGGTTTAAAAATTATTCGCTAATTTGTTAAAGTAGACCAAAATGTTCAAAAACCGCTAACAAAAGCGCCTCGATACATACTAATCAAATCCTTCTCTCTAGCAATCGGCTGGAGCTATCTCCACGGTCTTTCACACACGTTTTTAAAAAGATTGAAACTACTCTCAGGTGAAATTGTATGTCAAAAGCGCTTCATTTTCTACAGATAACAGCCGAACATCAAGATTATCCATTTTTTACCGTATGCCTAACCACAAAATCTTGATCCCAAAATATCTCGATAACGCTCTTACAGATTTCGCTTAAACTTCACGAACATCGAGGCGGCTATTGGAGGAAAAAGCTCCCGTGAATAATTTTGGAAGAACAGTTCTCAGTGCCGAGAATTACTTCTGTAAGTTTAAATAGGTAATAGCGTCATTTCGTTGCTATGACAACTCCGATGTTATTGCAACCCTGATCATAAAAGATTTTCATCTTTACCTAATACAACTGTGGGGGCAATTTTTCCAAAACTTTGTTTATGGCGACGTAGTTTATGCTCAAACTTGGGAGGTATTGGCCTTGAAAAACTGTATCGAGCCACCTTAAACCCCAATATCCACATACAAATCCTCCAAACTGGTCTCTATACATTTTCATATTGAATACGTTGAGAGAATTTGGAAGAAGATGAAAGCATTAGCCTGTCCCTTTGGTGCTTTTTTCATTAATTCTCACAACCTTATCTCATGATTGTGTACTGATATTGTTTAGAGAAATTTGATGTTTGTCACTTTTGGGACTGAAAGGGTTAATGTCTTTCACAAATCGATATATTGTTTCTGTTCCCTTTATCATGCTTACTACTCACAAATTACTAGACAACGCGCAGTATTAACATTCAAATTTCATCTTTTAAAGCTGTGGTTTCACGCTCTGATCGTGCTTTACAAAGGCTTCACAGATTTCACTTTGTTATTAACCATTGTTTTGTATTCAGGTTTCAAAATGATTGTCATTTACGGTACTCACGCGCTGAAGCTGGCCCGACAGGGTGGGCCTCTAACAACAGCGTTCCGTGATTGGTTCCTTAGAAGATAAAAAGCTACAAGGCTTGATTGAATGGTGCATATTTGCTACTCAGCTCATAATGTATCTGAAGTAAGTCTAATTGTGACTGGATCTTACAATTATTTTCAATCCTACCAAGAGACTTTCTGTTTAAATTTGAAATATCATCCAGTTCACGCATTTTATCGCAGTGATCTTAACTCGGGGGATTTCATTTCTGGGAGTCATAAACCACGAAAACAATAACAACCCTGTCACAACGAGGCTCTTTGATTAGTTCATTCTCTTTTGAGATTCCGAAACGCTAAACATAAAGACAATCACAAGACTTCATTGTTCAGTGTGAACTGCTTCAAGGGTCACGGCTCACTTGTGGTTGACGACATAATGGACCTAACAACTTTGTTTCACAATCTTCGTGAAGAAGTGTCTTGCTCAGTGTGTTCGGACTTATTCACAGATCCTAAACACCTCTCCTGTCTGCACAGTTTCTGCTTAAAGTGTTTGAAAGGATGGTACCAAACGTGCGGGGGCGGAGACGCCATTAGATGTCCGAAGTGCCAAACCTTCTGCCAAGTTCCCGCAAGCGGTGATCTTAAAGATCTTCCAACCAGCTTTTATTTAAACGGCTTGATAGATGTTCTTGCCATTAAAGAATGCAAAAACACTCAGGTGACATGCGGAAACTGCGACAAGAAGAGCTCAGAAGCTTCGTATTGTTTCCAGTGTTGCATATTTTATTGCGAAGAATGCTTACTCGGTCATAACATCATGCGAGACAATAAGGAACACCGCGTTTTGGCCGTAAAAGAGTTCCAAGACAGGGACTATGAAGATGTGTTAAAGCGACCAGTATTTTGTTCAAGACAAGGACACCAGAAAGAGGAGCTGAAATTATTTTGCAAGGAATGTGAGACGGCAGTTTGCCAAACTTGCGTCATGCTAGACCACAAAGTTCATAAGTTAACGCTGATCGAGGAAGAAGCTGCGAATCAAAGACTCGAGATAAAAACTGTTATCGAAACACAACGACACAACTTAAACGAAAAACTGAACGTTGTCACTAAGCTAGATGAAGATTATGCTAAAGTGATTCAACGGAACGAAACTTTGAAGGGCGATGTCCAAAGGTTTGCTGACGGGTTGATAAAAACAATTAAAGCAAAAATGCAAAATGTTATTGACGCGATGGAAAACCAAACGAAGAAGTCACTTGAAAGATTAACAGCAAAAAGAGGTGAGATTCAGCAACAGATAAATGTTATTAAATCATCGCTGGAGGAAGCTGATAAACTTCTAAAACGAAGCACCACCACGGAAGTCGTTCCGCTTAAAAAAACACTGCAAACAATCTTTCAGAGAGTGGATGAGACAGAGCCTTTTGTTCATGACCGCAGCAGTCTGAAAGCGTTTGTTTTCGTAGAAAATCAGAAGATGCTTGATGTCGTCAACGGCGAAGAAATTGGATTCTTGGAAGAAGGTTACCGAACAAAAGCAAGCAAATCTCTGGCTGAAGGTGAAGGAAAGAAAGAAGGAACTGTTGGGCGTAAAGCGCAATTCAATTTGATCACAAGAAACGCAGTGAGAAAAAAGGTGTATAATGAAGAGGACCGTGTGACGGTAGAGATCAAGGACGAGCATGAACAAGAATGCGTGACGGAATTAAGAATAGATGATAACAAGGATGGAATCTACAGCATCAGTTATTTTCCCAGCGTTCAAAGGACAATAAAGTTATTAGTTAAGGTAAACGGGGAACATATTTCTTGTAGTCCTTTTACTGTAATTCTAAAACCATTTCAAGTCAAACCTGTTTTATCTTTTGGAAAGAAAGGCTCGGGTGAAGGAATGTTAAATTATCCTATGGGGGTGGCAGTGAGTGATAGGGACGAAATAGTAGTAGCTGACACTTGCAACCATCGGGTTCAAGTGTTTGACAGTGATGGTACTTTCTTAAGATCCTTTGGTCATAAAGGAGAAAATGCTGGAGAGTTTAAGAATCCTACAGGAATTGCCATTAATAAGGATAGAAATATTCTCGTGTCAGAGTGTTATAACCACAGAGTACAGATCTTAAGTTGGGAGGGGAGGCACCTGGGTTCATTTGGCGGCAAAGGATGCCTTGATAGTCAGCTCTCTTACCCTTGGGGTTTATCCTTAGATAGTACTGGTAATGTTATTGTTGCTGATACAGGTAACAAACTGATTAAGATCTTTACCCCGGATGGAAAGTTTATAATGAAGATAGGTGGACAGGGTTCTTTGAGTTATCCTGTTCACTGTGTTCAGTGGGGTGAATATTTCGTAGTGTCAGACTCTAATGAACACTGTATCAAAGTATTTAACAGGGAGGGGCATTTTCAGTACAAGTTTGGTAAGACGGGGGAAGGAAACGGGGAGTTTAATTATCCACGTTTTCTGTCAGTGACTCAGTCAAAGAACCTTTTGGTTTGTGATCAGAATAATCACAGAATACAAGTCTTTGAACTAGATGGGAAGTTTGTAGGCAAATTCGGTACAAATGGCAGCAAATTAGGAGAATTTAATGAGCTGTTCACAGTAGCTGTTCTAAGTAATGATCAAATTGTGGTGTCTGATCGCAACAATAATCGAATTCAAATATTTGAATGACATGTGACAAGTTTTCCTAAGAATTATAACAAGCATCACCAGTGGTCTTTTTCTAATTTCTAAGTGTAGTGGGATTACGTCATTACAATCACTATTTTTCAATTTCTTAGAATCAAACGTTTTGTTAAGTTTAGGTCAGTGTATGAATTGTTTTCTTGTAAGCAAGACAATCTTGGCTTTCTGGCATTCACATATCAAGTATCGCCCTTAGCGAAGGATTACGATGTACTTACTCGTTTTCAGGCGTCCCGAGCACTGTTCTTACGCTTTGTGCATGGTATCTCGGGAAGGGTGCTCTGTCACCAATCATTCGCGCCTTGCGTTTTACATCCTTCCCATGATGCTTGGCCCTGAAAAACAAGCCGAACACATATCCAAGTCTACTCTGTGGGCAAATATAGACCCCATCTTAGTCACTTTTGGGAAAATGTAATTTTCGCTATGCCATTTTAGTAACTTTCTGTTTAGGCATCTACCTTTTAAACCCTTTTAACTAGGTCATCCTGAAATGAATTGACACATTGGTTTAACCTTTAAGCCCTAAGAGTGATCAGCGTCAAATTTCTCCTTGTAATATCACTGCTTTATAAAACACAGTGGTCATGAGAATTGAGGGCCTGATCACACAAGATGAATCTAATTGATACTTCAACAAATTCTGCCCACTGCTTCTATTGAAAACATATAGGGACAACAAATAAGAATTTCAGTTTTGATATTAGGGTTTAAAAGGTTAACTTCTGTAGAAACGTATAACAATATAGATAAGCGTAGCCACTCTGTAATAGAAAAAAGGTCGGGAAATAAATATTTTACCTCTTAAGTAACTCTATGTGATATGCAGTTATTTGTCTAATCATTCCACTTCAGAGATATTAAATATAAGTAATCCATTCTACCATGCTTGGAACCTGACAATGCCCAACAATAATGCAAATCGCTTACATTCCAAGCGCTAGCTAGTAATTGTACAACTCTTTATGTTTCAATTTATTCTTTAAGGCAATCTACTTTTCTTTTCGTTTGCAGTCTCTTTCGTATTTCTGCTTTGACTCGGTAGGTTGATGTAAAAAAAATAGCTGAGATCAAAATTCATGAAAAACAGACTGGAAGTAGGAGAGGCAGACTGAGGTGTTTTTAAAAATATTAGCTTCTTTTGAGTACATCCCGCGATTAATTATCTCATTTAATAAGTCTTTTACCTTAAGTGGTCCACTTTGAAAGCAACCTAAATAGTTGAACTCTTCTTTGGTACGAGAAGTGCAATTAAAACGTTCTAGGCCCGATCGGTGTTTTTACGGATTTTCACTAGATCGTAAGTGGTTTCGTGACATTGTAAACATTGTTTTTCACTGACGTAGGAGTCCTAGAGAGGGGGAGGGGGTACTCCCTTTAACGGCCTATACGTGGAGGCTCCGCCCGAAAGGGGTACCTTTTGTAGGCTTAAGCCCAAAAATTTAGGGATTTCACTAGTTGAAGTATATGAAAGGGTAGGGAAAGCTGTTCGGTGCGAAAAAGGACCTAAAAGGGCTGACAGAAGGATTGTGTGGCTGTTGGGGAGACAAGAAAACCGTCCTGGTTTAGTGAGTGCTTCCCTCCCTGTGTCGGGGGTAAGAGTCGGAATCACACAATTGTTAGTTCAAAAATAGCTGTACTTAATTAGAGACCAAGAATATTCGGTCTCTGTTGGTTTTTTGTGAACGTCAACGATCCTGGAAACGTTTGAGCTGGCCTCTTCAACCCTCTAAGCCCCAATATCCACAGACAAATTCTCCAAACTGGTCTCTAAACATTTTCATATTGAATACGTTGAGAGAATTTGGTAGAAGATCAAAGCATTTTCCCTTTGGTGATTATTTCATCAATTCTCACAACCTTTTTTCTTGATTGTGTATTGATATTGTTCGCAGAAAATTGATGTTTGTTACTTTTGGGAATCAAAGGGTTAATGTCTTTCACAAATCGATAAATTGTTTATGTTGCCTTTATCATGCTTATACTACTCACAAATTACTAGACAACGCGCAGTATTAAAATTCAAAAGGCATCTTTTTAAAGCTGTGGTTTCACGTTCTGATCTTCCTTTAGAAAGGCTTCACTGATTTCACTTTGTTATTAACCATTGTTTTGTATTCAGGTTTCAAAATGATTGTCATTTACGGTACTCACGCGCTGAAGCTGGCGCGACAGGGACTCTAATACAAACGTTCCGTGATTGGTTCCTTAGAAGATAAAAAGCTACAAGGCTTGCTTGTCTGTTGCATATCTGCCACTCAGGTCATAATGTATCAGAAGTAAGTCTAATTGTTACTGGATCTTGCAATTAGTTTCAATCCTACCAAGAGAATTTCTGTTTTAATTTGGAATTTCATCCACTTCACGTATGTTATCCCGCTGATCTTAACCTGGGGGATTTCACTTCTGGGAATCATAAACCACGAAAGCAATAACAACCCTCTCACAGCGAGGCTCTTTGATTGGTTCATTCTCTTTTGAGATTCCCCGACACTGCAAAACATAGACGATCACAAGACTTCATTGTTCAGTGTTGACTGCTTCAAAGGTCACAGCTCACTTGTTGTTGACGACAGCATGGACCTTACAACCTTGTTTTACAATCTTCGTGAAGAAGTGTCTTGTTCGGTGTGCTCGGACTTATTTACGGATCCTAAACATCTCTCCTGTCTGCACAGTTTCTGCTTAAAGTGTTTGAAAGGATGGTACGAAACGTGCGGCGGCGGAGATGCCATTAGATGTCCAAACTGCCAAACCTTCAGTCAAGTTCCCGCAAGTGATTCAACAGAACGAAACTTTGAAGGGCGATGTCCAAAGGTTTGCTGACGGGTTGATAAAAACAATTAAAGCAAAAATGCAAAATGTTATTGACGCGATGGAAAACCAAACGAAGAAGTCACTTGAAAGATTAACAGCAAAAAGAGGTGACATTCAGCAACAGATAAATGTTATTAAATCATCGCTGGGGGAAGCTGATAAACTTCTGAAACGAAGCACCACCACGGAAGTCGTTCAGCTTAAAAAAACACTGCAAACAATCTTTCAGAGAGTGGATGAGACAGAGCCTTTTGTTCATGACCCCAGCAGTCTGAAAGCGTTTGTTTTCGTAGAAAATCAGAAGATACTTGATGTCGTCAACGGCGAAAAAATTGGATTCTTGGAAGAAGATAACCGAACAAAAGCAACAGAATCACTGGCTAAAGGCGAAGGACTAAAAGAAGGAACTGTTGGACGTAAAACTCGATTCAATTTAATCACAAGAAACGCAGAGAGAAAAAAGGTGTATAATGAAGAGGACCGTGTAACGGTAGAGATCAAGGACGAAGAAGAACAAGAATGTGTGACGGAATTAAGAATAGATGATAACAAGGATGGAATCTACAACATCAGTTATTTTCCCAGCGTTCAAAGGACAATAAAGTTATTAGTTAAGGTAAACGGGGTACATATTCATGGTAGTCCTTTTGCTGTGACTGTAAAACCATTTCAGGTCAAACCTGTTTTATGTATTGGAAAGAAAGGCTCGGGTGAAGGAATGTTCAATAATCCTATGGGGGTGGCAGTGACTGCTAAAGATGAAATATTAGTAGCTGACTGTAAGAACCATCGGGTTCAAGTATTTGACAGTGATGGTACTTTCTTAAGATCCTTTGGTCATAAAGGTGAAAATGCTGGAGAGTTTAAGAATCCTACAGGAATTGCCATTAATAAGGATAGAAATATTCTCGTATCAGAGTATCATAACCACAGAGTACAGATCTTTAGTTGGGAGGGGAGGCACCTGGGTTCATTTGGCGGCAAGGGAAGCCTTGATAGTCAGCTCTTTAAACCTTGGGGTTTATCCTTAGATAGTACTGGTAATGTTATTGTTGCTGATACAGGTAACAAACTGATTAAGATCTTTACCCCGGATGGTAGGTTTGTAATGAAGATAGGTGAGCAAGGTTCACTTAGTTATCCCATTCACTGTGTTCAGTGTGGTGAATATTTCATAGTGTCAGACTCAGATGAACACTGTATCAAAGTATTTAACAGGGAGGGGCATTTTCAGTACAAGTTTGGTAAGCAGGGGGTAGGGGACGGGGAATTTAATTATCCATATTTTCTGTCAGTGACTCAGTCAAACCACCTGTTGGTCTGTGAAAGGAATAATCATAGAATACAAGTTTTTGAGCTAGATGGCAAGTTTGTTGGAAAATTCGGTACAAATGGCAACAAATTAGGAGAATTTAATTATCCATTCTCAGTAGCTATTCTAAGTAATGATCAAATTGTGGTGTCTGAGTACAATAATCATCGAATTCAAATATTTGAATGACATCTGACCAGTTTTCCTAAGAATTATGACAAGCATCACCAGCAGTCTTTTTCTAATTTCTAAGTGTAGTAGGATTACGTCATTACAATCACTATTTTTCAATTTCTTAGAATCAAACGTTAAGTTTAGGTCAGGGTATGAATTGTTTTCTTGTAAGCAAGACAATCAGGGTTTTCTTGCATTCATAAATCAAGTATCGCCCTTAGCGAAGGATTACGATGTACCTACTCGTTTTCAGGTGTCCCAAGCACTGTCCTTCCGCTTTGCGCTTTGCGCATGGCATCTCGGGAAGGGAGCTCTGTCACCAATCATTCGCGCCTCGCGCTTTACATCCTTCCCATGACGCTTGACTCTGCAAAATGAGCCGAACACAAATCCAAGTATCTTCTGTGGCCAAATATAGACCCCAGCACTTTTGGGAAAATTTAATTTTCGCTATCCCATTTTAGTAACTTTCTGTTTAGGCATCTACCTTTTAAAGCCTTTTAACTAGGTCATCGTGAAATGAATTGACACATTGGTTTAAGTTAACGACAATATTGGCGTAATGTAGAAATATATAACAATATAGACAAGCGTAGTCACTCTGTAATAGAAAGAAAGGCTGGGAAATAAATATTTTACCTCTTAAGTAACTTTATGTGATATGCAGTTATTTGTCTAATCATTCCACTTCAGAGATATTAAATATAAGTCATCCATTCTACTGGGCTTGGAACCTGACAATGCCCAACAGTAATGCAAGTCGCTTACATTCCAAGCGCTAGCTAGTAATTGTACAACTCTTTATGTTTTCAATTTATTTTTTAAGGCAATCTATTTTTCTTTTCGCTTACAGTCGTTCCCCTAATTCTGCTTTGGCTCGGTGGGTTAATGTAAAAAAGTAGTTGAGATCAAAATTCATGAAAAACAGACTGGAAGTAGGAGAGGCAGACTGAGGTGTCTTTAAAAAAGATCAGCTTCATTTTGAGTGCGTCCGGCGATTAAGAGACAAGAAAACTTCCTGGTTTAGTGAATACTCGCCTCCCCGTGTTGGGGGTAAGAGTCAGAATCAAACAATGTTAGTTATTGTCAAAGAATAAAGCAGCTGTACTTAATTAGAGAGCGACAATATTCGGTCTCTGTTGGTTTTTTGTGAACGTCAACGTTCCTGGAAACGTTCGAGCTGGCCTCTTTAACCCTTTACGGCCCAATTTCGACAGACAAATTCCCCAAACTGGTTTCTATACATTTTCATATTGAATACGTTGAGAGAATTTGGTAGAAGATCAAATTATTAGCCTGTCCCTTTGGTGTTTTTTTCATTAATTCTCACAACCTTTTCTCTTGATTGTGTATTGATATTGTTTAGATAAAATTGATGTTTGTTACTTTTGGGAATCAAAGGGTTAATGTCTTTCACAAAGCGATATATCGTACCTATTCCCTTTATCATGCTTACTACTCACAAATTACTAGACAACGCGCAGTATTAAAATTCAAATTGCATCTTTTAAAGCTATGGTTTCACGCTCTGATCGTGCTTTAGAAAGGCTTCACAGATTTCACTTTGTTATTAACCATTGTCTTGTATTCAGGTTTTAAAATGATTGTCATTTACGGTACTCACGCGCTGAAGCTGGTGTGACAGGGCGGGACTCTAACAACAGCGTTCCGCGATTGGTTCCTTAGAAGATAAAAAGCTACAAGGCTTGATTGTCTGGTGCATATTTGCTACTCAGGTCACAATGTATCTGAAGTAAGTCTAATTGTTATTGGATCTTACAATTATTTTCAATCCTACCAAGAGAGTTTCTGTTTAAATTTGAAATACTTTCCAGTTCGCGCCTTTTATCACACAGGTCTTACCCCGAGGGAGGTCATTTCTGGGAATCATAAATCACGAAAACAATAACAACCCTCTCACAATATGCTACGCCAAAAGTGACAAAATATCAGAGATGCAACTTTACAATTCAAATCCACAAATTCACTGTCAAGATCGATACAATTAGCATCAACTTGCTTTTTGAATGTGTCAAGATTGCAGAATTTAATTTCAATTCCCACGTGTTTCTTGTCATGTATCAAGAGATACTTTTTGTAAATCAAGATGTTTTTTTAAATCAAGAAGAGAGACGACAGTTTTTGATCATTTCTGTTTCCGAGAGGCACTGAAAACGAGAACGCAAGTTGGAATTTTAGATGGCTTCTAATCTTTTCTATATTCCAAATGTAAATGAATTTTTCGAAGGTTTGATCTCCCTTTTGCAGCAGTGCGGGGACTGTGAACGAAAATACCGAAGGGGGTGGGGGAGGGGGGGCACGGAGAATTTCTTGCAAGGCGTCTAGAGGAATATCAACGCACTTTTCCGGTGATGTATGGTCGAGTTACGGAGTTGGCCCAGGACTACTGCAGCAGAATCAACTTACTCAGGATTCAGATAATGAACTCCAGATTACAGTGACTTTCATTATGAAGGCAATACAGAAGAGTCAAGTACTACGCAGAATTCACAGTGGAGTAACTGGAAGAATGCTTCTCACAATATTGTCCAGGTGTCGGACCAGGAGGAAAAACAGGGAAAAATTATGCCGTTGACCGTGTGGCATACCAAATTCTTGCCTCCGCCGACTAAGTGTGCTAGGAGACATTCCTAGCATCCTTGCAATATCTACCCAGAGAAAACCCAATGCCGCTCTTTGTCCATGGATTTGCTCTTGCCTGATTTCATATCTAGGCCTTTCAGCATTACCTGACCTTTCAAGAGTAAATAACTGTGAATTCTGCGTAGTACTTGACCTCTTCTGTAGTGCCTTGATAATGAAAGTCACTGTTTAGTTTTGCAAGTGATTGTAATCTGGAGTCCACTACCTGCATTAAAAGTTCCAAATCCTGAGTATTAAAGCTGATTCTCCTGGGCCGACTTCGTATGGTAACTCGACCATACATCACCCACAAATCACACAAAGTGCGTTGATATTCCTCTTGACGTCTTGCAAGAAATTCTGCGTGCCCCCCACTCTTACTTGTTGGATAGGAAGCAAGTGGTCCGTGTAAACGGGAGTGAGTCAAGCGAAGCATTGATGTTGCATGGAGTCCCTCAGGGCAGTATTTTAGGTCCTTTATTCTTCATTTTGTTTATCAACGATCTGCCCTTGTATACAAGTGCTCAGTTGGACCTTTACGCAGACGATACGACTGTCACTGCTTTTGCGGATGTGAAAAACTTAGCCACCTTAAGTTCATCACTAAATAAGTCTGTCTCTGAAATTCAATTATAGGCTTCAGCGAATAAGCTCCCATTAAATGAAGACAAGACTAAAGTACTCACGATCACTGGGAAAAGATGTGTGGCTAACATAAATGGAAGTGACATAGATGTTTTCGTAAACGGAAAACAGCTCAGTAATGTGGATTGTGCTACCTTATTAGGCGTAGAAATCGACAGCAAATTGTCATTTAATGAACATATTGAGAAAGTATGTAAAAAGTTGGCCTCTAGAATCGCAATACTGCGTAAGATTCGAGCCTGTCTACCTCTTAAACAGCGACTTTAGTTTTATAATAGCATTATTCGCCCTGTTATGTCTTACGCTAACGTTGTTTGGGCAAATTGCGATAAAGAGTCGCTTTATAAAGCATTAATGCTGTTTGTCCTAAATATAGAAGAGAAACAGAGGGAGGACGCTCTTTCGCTGTTTCGGCAACAAGACTGTGGAATAGTACACCAATTGAAATTAGGAAACTAGATTCTGTAGCATGTTTTAAAAAGAACATGTTTGCCAAGATTTTTAAGGAACAACAATGTTTGCGTCATTTTATCATTTAATAATTTTTTTATATATATATAAAAATCGAATCTTGTTTTATTTTAAATGTTTATATATTTTAGCTTACAATATTTATTAGATTGTGAATAGTTGTGTATTTTATGAGGGCCACAAGTTTATTAGCCTTTGGCTATTAGGTGCTACCCTCTTTAAATAAAGGCTTTACTTACTTACTTACTTATCGGTATTTTCTTTCACACAGCCCCCGCACTGCTGCAAAAGGGAGAGTTAACCTTCGAAAAATTCACTTGCATTTGGAATATAGAAACGATCAGAAGCCATCTTGAATTCCAACCTGTGTTCTCGTTTTCAGTCTCTCTCGGAAACAGAAATGATCAAAAACTGTCGTCTCTCCTCTTGGTTTAAAAAACAAGCATCTTGATTTAGAAACCGTATGTCTTGATACATGACAGGAAACACGTGGGAATTGAAATTAAATTCTACAATCTTGACACATTCAAAAAGCAAGTTGATGCTAATTGTATCGATCTTGACAGTGAATTTGTGGATTTGAATTATAAAGCTGCATCTTTGTCACTTTTGACGTAGCATACTCACAACGAGGCTCTTTGATTGGTTCATTCTCTTTTGAGATTCCGAGAAATTCTAAACATAGACGATCACAAGACTTCATTGTTCAGTGTGAACTGCTTCAAGGGTCACAGCTCGCTTGTTGTTGACGACATCATGGACCTAAAAACTTTGTTTCACAATCTCCGCGAAGAAGTGTCTTGTTCGGTGTGTTCGGACTTATTTACGGATCCTAAACATCTCTCCTGCCTGCACAGTTTCTGCTTAAAGTGTTTGAAAAGATGGTACGAAACGAGCGGGGGCGGAGACGCCATTAGATGTCCGAAGTGCCAAACCTTCAGTCAAGTTCCCGCAAGCGGTGATCTTAAAGATCTTCCAACCAGCTTTTATCTTAACGGCTTAATCGATGTTCTTGCCATTAAAGAATGCAGCAAGACTCAAGTCAAATGCGGAAACTGCGACCAGAAGACTTCGGTAGCATCGTATTGTTTCCAGTGTTGCATATTTTATTGTGAAGAATGCTTAATCGGTCATAACATCATGCGAGACAAGAAGGAACACCGCGTTTTGGCCGTAAAAGAGTTTCAAGACAAGGACTATGAGGATGTATTAAAGCGACCAGTATTTTGTTCAAGACAAGGACACCAAAAGAAGAAGCTAAAATTATTTTGTAAGGAATGTGAGACAGCAGTTTGTCAAACTTGCGTAATGCTAGATCATAATGGTCATAAGTTGACGCTGATCGAGGAAGAGGCTGAGAATCAAAGACTCGATATTAAAACTGTTATTGAAACACGACGACACAACTTAAACGAAACAATGAACGTAGTCGCTCAGCTGGATGAAGATTACGCTAAAGTGGTTCATCAGAGCGAGACTTTAAAGGGCAATGTCCAAAAATTTGCAGATGGGTTGATAAAAACAATTCAAGCAAAAACGCAAAATATTATTGACGCAGTTGAAAACCAAAAGAAGAAGTCACTTGAAAGTTTAACAGCAAAAAGAGGTGAGATTCAGCGTCAGATAAATGTTATTGAATCATCTCTGGAGGAAGCTGATAAACTTTTAAAACGAAGCACCAACGCAGAAGTTGTTCAGCTTAAAAAAATACTGCAGACAATTTTTCAAGGAGTTGATCAAACCGAGCCTATTGTTCATGACCCCAGTAGTCTGGAAGCTTTTGTTTTTGTAGAAAATCAAAAGATGCTCGGTGTTGTCAACGGAGAAGACGTTGGATCCTTGGAAGAAGTGCACCGAACAAAACCAAGCGAATCTCTGGCTAAAGATGAAGGACTCAAAGAAGTCATTTTTGGGCGTAAAGCTCAATTCAATTTGATCACAAGAAACGCAGAGAGGAAGCAGTGGTACGATGAACAGGATCGTGTTACGGTAGAGTTCAAGGACGAACAAGAACGTGATCGCGTGAAGGAAGTGAGAATAGACGACAACAAGGATGGCACTTACAGCATCACTTATTTTCCCAGATTTCAAGGGACATTCAAACTTTTAGTTAAGGTAAACGGGGAACATATTCGTTGCAGTCCTTTTACTGTGATAGTAAAACCATTTCAAGTCCAACCTGTTTTATCTTTTGGAAAGAAAGGCTCGGGTGATGGAATGTTGAATAATCCTATAGGGGTGGCAGTGAACGATAGGGACGAAATAGTAGTAGCAGACAGTGGCAACCATCGGGTTCAAGTGTTCGACAGTAATGGTACTTTCTTAAGATCCTTTGGTCGCTTTGGTCAAAATGCTGAAGAGTTCAACAACCCTAATGGAATTGCTATTAACAAGGATAGAAATATTTTTGTTGCAGACAATGGAAACCAGAGAGTACAGATCTTTAGTTGGGAGGGGAGGCACCTGGGTTCATTTGGCGACCACGGAATCCTTGATAGACAGTTTCTTAGTCCTCGGGGTTTATCCTTGGATATTACTGGTAATGTCATTGTTGCTGATGCACGTAACAAACTAATTAAGATCTTTACCCCGGATGGTAGGTTTGTAATGAAAATTGGTAGACAGGGTTCATTTAGTTGTAATATGGGCTGTGTTCAGTGTGGTGAATATTTCATAGTGTCAGACTACTCTGAACATTGTATCAAAGTATTTAACAGGAAGGGGCATTTTCAGTACAAGTTTGGTAAGTGCGGCAAAGGGGACGGGGAGTTTAGTTGGCCATGGTTTCTGTCAGTGACTCAGTCAAAGCACCTGTTGGTTTGTGATGAGAATAATCATAGAATACAAGTCTTTGAACTAGATGGAAAGTTTGTAGGTAAATTCGGTACAAAAGGCAGCAAGGTAGGAGAATTTGATGAACCACGCTCAGTAGCTGTTCTAAGTAATGATCAAATTGTTGTGTCTGATAGCAATAATCATCGAATTCAAATATTTAAATGAAGTATTTTTAATGAGTATTGTCTCATCTGATTGTCTTCAGTATCAAGTGATATGACTGAGTCAAACGTAGCTACAAGAGAATGTATAGAACAACTTGGCTAAACTTTGTTATTTTCAGCAAAGAAAAGTATATTCAACTGAGCACCATTGTCACCAATTGTAGGGTTTGTGTTTTGACTTAACCCGTTTGCAGTCAGTTTAAGTAATGCTTGAAGACATGTTTTAGAACGACAATATAGACCTCATGTAAAAGTGTGTAACAGTATAGGCAAGTAAAGTCACTTTTTAATAGCACAATGAACGTTGTCATTGGTATTTAATTGTCCGTCTACAGCAGAACTAAAAATGGGTGATTTACTCTCGTATGCTTGGAACCTCACAATACCCAATGATAATAAACGTTCCTCATGTTCCCAGCGCTAACTAGAAAAAAAAATCAAAAAATGAATCAGGCAGCTATTTATTCATTCTATCATCTAGAAGACCAAAAGTAACACATTATTTCACGATCACGAGAGATACTTAGGCAGCCCAGAAATAAAGGGCGAGATAGCTTAGCTAGGCTCTCCCTGTTAGCCACCTTTGGAACATAATTTTTCTGGAATATGAAGAAAACCTGCTGAAACAAAGACACGCTTTTCACTTCCGGGCTGAGAGGTCCCGGGGATGGGCTATATAGCTGGGGTAGCAAATTATTTGAATTTGTGCGTCTTTGAAGGGGTGGTGGTGCCAAGCCTCAACGGAACAACCACGCCTAAATTTTCCATGAGAACCCCCCGGGTTTTCTCTTGTCTCCTTTAAGTTCGTTTGTGTTTCTTTTCTTTTTACTTTGTTTAATCTGGTTGATGGTACTATAGTTAGGAAGAAAACAGTGAGGGTGGGGAATAGGGTGGGATGAGGGCTGTTCTAAGATTGAACATAAAAATAGCAAGCATTCTTCGACTAGTTGTCGTCCCGGCTCAAGTAAGAAACGTTTCATGCGATCAATAGCAGTGCAATACCAAAGTTATAGTGAAGGGGTTTCATTTGAATGGTCTTGTGTAGGATTTGGTTCTCAGACTCAATAGTCGAATCAACGTAACATGTCTATTTTCATTAATTATGTTGAGTAACCTATTTTAAATTAAAACACCTTCAGTAAGTGGATAAACTTAAAAAGAGATTAAGGACGTTAACTGACTTGCGATACACATATCGCATTTCCATCAACTGAAAATTTAGTCGTGTAGTAGTAGCTGACGATTGGAATCATTGTGCCCAAGTGTTTGACAGTAATGGTAATTTTCTAAGATCCTTTGGTCACAGAGGTGAAAATCCAGGAGAGTTCTACTACCCTAATGGAATAGCCATTGACAAAGGCAGAAATAATGGGGTAACCATAGGGTACAGATCTTAGTTGGGAGGGGCGGTACCTCGGTTCTTTTGGCGGCATGGGAAGCCTCGATAGTCAGCTCAACTGTCCTCGGGGTTTATCCCTAGATAGCACACTGGTAATATTATTGTCGCTGATACAGGTAACAAGCAAATTAAGATTTTTACACCGGATGGCAAGTTTGTAGTGAAGATAGGTGGGCAGGACTGTTTTAATGTTCCTTTTCATTGGGTTCAGTGTGACGAATTATTAATAATGTTAGACCGCGCTCAGAGTTGTATCAAAGTATTTAACAGGGAGGGACATTTTCAGTACAAGTTCGGTAAGAAGGGGGAAGGGGACAGGGAGTTCAATTATCCACTTTTTTGTCAGTGACTCAGACAAAGCATCTTTTGGCCTGTGATCTTGGTAATAATAAAATACAAGTCTTCGAACTGACTGGGAAATTCGGAAATTCGTTAGAGAAGGCAGCGAATTAGGAGTATTTAGTGAGCCATTTTCATTAGCTGTACTAAGTAATGACCAAATTGTTGTGTCTGATTTAGGCAATCATCGAATTCAAATATTGTGACGTGTCACGGTGTTTTCACGGACCAGTTTATTTTTAGAACGGTTTTGGCACGAATTTAGAATATGTTTTAAATTCCACAAACCAGTCAGCAAACCCTACAGACCTAAAAATGATAATTTGTACCTTTTAATGACGTTACGTTTTCTTTTTTTGATATCTTATACTTCGAATGCGTTCATAGACGTGGCGGAGATTCCATTTTCGCGGGAAAATTACCTTAAAATGTGTCTAAAAATAAACTGGTCCGTAAAAACGCCGTGACATAGGCCTAGTATGGGAGTTTCTCGCTCCGGGTTATAGGCTCCTACAAATAGTCTTCTAGGATTTAACATCAAATAAACTGAAAGCACATTCATCCGATTTCATTGCAAGTACGTACGTCCACCCTTTTATTCAGAACCACTCTTGAAAGCCGACTATATTGGTACTATATTGAGACTTGATAAGAGAATGATGATGATGATGGTGGTGATGGTTGTAACATGATAATGATAATGAAGATTCAGTTATTTGAAATTATGGTGTTAATGATGTTGGTGACTGATAATGATAATGATGGCGATGTGATGATGACGATGACGACGACGACGATGAAGATGAGGATGAGGATAATAGTGATGGCAATGATGATGATGATGTTGATGACGATGATGGCGACGATGATGACAACGACGACGACGATGATGATGATAATGATGATGATGATTATAACTGGATAACTTAAACTGGTGGCTTTCCGTCCTGCACAACCTGAGAGACCAAAATCTACTGTTTACACCCTAAAAAGTAAGAGGGCGAACATTCAGAGTTGTAACACTTCAACAAGTGAGTATTTCATAGGTAGATACATCGTATCCTTGTGCACAGGGTCCAGAGGAGTTTCGTGTGAATAAATGAATTACTTATTTAAAGTCTCACCTTGAAAAATGTCTATACCTGTCGCTTAGCACGATTAATTAGCCCAATGGGATCTTTATAAATCTACTGTAAACGATTTCTTCGCTTCTTATCTGACCCAGATCGACCTTTGAAAATCAATAACCGCAAGCCATATCCTCGCTGGCGCACGGCACCTGGCCCGAAAGGTGACCGAAGGGCGACCGAGGCACGAAGTGCCAAGTATTTTATACTGTAAGCCGATCTTGCGAGCCCTTAGTCTCTTGGTTTGCGGTCTATAGAATGTGTAACGAAACTGTAACGCAATCAAAATAACCCATTTTTTCAGAGGCTTTCGACGGGTTTTGATGTTCTAACGACAAACACATCTCCTCTGGACCCTGTGCCTTGTGATGCTGCAATGCTCATGGTACGCCGTGCAATAAATTCAATTTGCATCTTTTTAAGCTGTGGTTTTTACGCTATTGTGATTTAGAAAAGACAAATTAAAAAAAGACGTCATTTTGTCATTGATTAGTCACTATTTTGTCGTCGTGTTTCAAAGTGATGGTCAATATACGTTATTCACTCGCTGAAGCTGGCGTGACAGGCACTCTGACAAAAGCCTTCTATGATTGGTTCGAAGCAGGGGGCCTTTCTTTCCGATGGCTTAAGGCTTAAAATAGCTTAAAACACAAACACAAAGGACTGTTGATTGTGGAATCCCCCGAAGGTCATTAGGATATTTTTTTTGAAGTAATTTGAAAAAAGATAGTGGATCTAAACATCTACAAGTTGAAATCGGTTTGAAATATATTTATACTGGTTTAATGCATGCAGCGGCTTTCCATCAACAGCTTCCTAACTGAAATGTATGAGCGACTTAGCTCCAGATTTCCGGGAATCATAAACCACAAAAATAATAACAAGGGTAAGCTTCTCACAACGAGGCTCTTTGATTGGTTCATTCTCCTTTGACATTCCGAGAAAAGTTAAACAGAAGATCACAAGACTTCATTGTTCAGTGTGAGCTGCTTCAAGGGTCACAGCTCACTTGTTGTTGACGACATCATGGACCTTACAACTTTGTTTTACAATCTTCGTGAAGAAGTGTCTTGTTCGGTGTGTTCGGACTTATTCACGGATCCTAAACATCTCTCCTGTCTGCACAGTTTCTGCTTAAAGTGTTTGAAGGGATGGTACGAAACGTGCGGAGGCGGAGACGCCATTAGATGTCCAAAGTGCCAAACCCTCAGCCAAGTTCCCTCAAGCGGTGATCTTAAAGATCTTCCAACAAGCTTTTATTTGAACGGCTTGATCGATGTTCTTGCCATTAAAGAATGCAAAAACACTCAGGTGACATGCGGAAACTGCGACAAGAAGAGCTCAGAAGCTTCGTATTGTTTCCAGTGTTGTATATTTTATTGCGAAGAATGCTTAATCGGTCATAACATCATGCGAGACAAGAAGGAACACCGCGTTTTGGCCGTAAAAGAGTTCCAAGACAGGGACTATGAAGATGTGTTAAAGCGACCAGTATTTTGTTCAAGACAAGGACACCAGAAAGAGGAGCTGAAATTATTTTGCAAAGAATGTGATACGGCAGTTTGTCAAACTTGCGTCATGCTAGATCACAATGGTCATAAGTTATCGCTGATCGAGGAAGAAGTTGAGAATCAAAGACTGGAGATAAAAACTGTTATCGAAACACAACGACACAACTTAGACGAAAAAATGAACGTTGTTACTAAGCTAGATGAAGATTATGCTAAAGTGATTCAACAGAACGAAAATTTGAAGGGCGATGTCCAAAGGTTTGCTGACGGGTTGATAAAAACAATTCAAGCAAAAATGCAAAATGTTATTGACGCGATGGAAAACAAAACGAAGAAGTCACTTGAAAGATTAACAGCAAAAAGAGGTGAGATTCAGCAACAGATAAATGTTATTGAATCATCATTGGAAGAAGCTGATAAACTTCTAAAACGAAGCACCACCGCGGAAGTCGTTCAGCTTAAAAAAACACTGCAAACAATCTTTCAGGGAATGGATGAGACAGAGCCTTTTGTTCATGACCGCAACAGTCTGCAAGCGTTTGTTTTCGTAGAAAATCAGAAGATTCTTGATGTCGTCAACGGCGAAGAAATTGGATTCTTAAGAGAAGGTTACCGAACAAAAGCAAAACAATCACAGGCTGAGGGCGAAGGACTGAAAGAAGGAACTGTAGCACGTAAAGCTCAATTCAATTTGATCACAAGAAACGCAGAGAGAAAGCAGTGGTGTAGTGAACACGACCTTGTTACGGTGGAGCTCAAGGACGAGCAAGAACGAGAATGCGTGACGGAAGTAAGAATAGATGATAACAAGGATGGAATCTACAACATCAGTTATTTTCCCAGAGTTCAAGGGACAATAAAGTTATTAGTTAAGGTAAACGGGGAACATATTCATGATAGTCCTTTTGCTGTGATTGTAAAACCATTTCAAGTGAAACCAGTTTTATGTATTAGAAAGAAACGCTCGGGTATAGGAATGTTAAATTATCCTATGGGGGTGGCAGTGACTGCTAAAGATGAAGTAGCAGTAGCTGACAACCAGAACCATCGAGTTCAAGTGTTTGACAGTGATGGTACTTTTTTAAGATCCTTAGGTCATAAAGGCAAAAATGCTGGAGAGTTGAATCCTACAGGAATTGCCATTGATAAGGATCGAAAAATTCTCGTCTCAGATCGTTTTAGCAATAGAGTACAGATCTTTAGTTGGGAGGGGAGGCACCTGGGTTCATTTGGCAGCGAAGGAAACCTTGATAGTCAGCTCATTAAACCCTGGGGTTTATCCTTAGATAGTACTGGTAATGTTATTGTTGCTGATACAGGTAACAAACTGATTAAGATCTTTACCCCGGATGGTAGGTTTGTAATGAAGATAGGTGTGCAGGGTTCTTTTAGTTATCCTATTCACTGTGTTCAGTGTGGTGAATATTTCATAGTGTCAGACTTAGGTGAACATTGTATCAAAGTATTTAACAGGGAGGGGCGTTTTCAGTACAAGTTTGGTAAAAAGGGGGGAGGAAACGAGGAGTTTAGTTATCCACGTTTTCTGTCAGTGACTCAGTCAAAGCACCTGTTGGTTTGTGATGAGGATAATCATAGAATACAAGTCTTTGAACTAGATGGAAAGTTTGTCGGAAAATTCGGTACAAAAGGCAGCAACTTGGGAGAATTCAATGAGCCATTCTCAGTAGCTATTCTAAGTAATGACCAAATTGTGGTGTCTGATTACAAAAATGATCGAATTCAAATATTTGAATGACATCTGACTATGCAGTTTTCCTGAGAATAATGGCAAGCATCACCAGTAGTCTTTTTCTAATTTCTAAGTTTAGTAGGATTCCGTCATTACAATCATTATTTTTAAATTTCTTAGAATCAAACGTTTTGTTCAGTTTAGGTCAGTGTATGAATTGTTTTCTTGTAAGCAAGACAATCAGGGTTTTCTCGCGTTCACATATCAAGTATCGCCCTTAGCGACGGATTACGATGTACTTACTCGTTTTCAGGCGTCCCGAGCACTGTTCTTACGCTTTGCTTTTGCGCATGGCATCTCGGGAAGGGAGCTCTGTCACCAATCATTCGCGCCTCGCGTTTTGCATCCTTCCCATGACGCTTGGCTCTGCAAAATAAGCCAAACACAAATCCAAGTCTGTTCCGTGGCCAAATATAGACCCTATCTTAGTCATTTTTGGGAAAAAGAAAGTTTCGCAATCCCATTTTAGTAAGTTCCCGTTTAGGCATCTACTTTTTAAAGCCTTTTAACTGGGTCATCCTGAAATGAATTGACACATTGGTTTAACCCTTTAAGCCCTAAAAGTGATCAGCGTCAAATTTCTCCTTGCAATATCACTGCTTTATAAAACACAGTGGTCATGAGAATTGAGGGCCTGATCACACAAGATGAATCTAATTGATACTTCAACAAATTCTGCCCACTGCTTCTATTGAAAACATATAGGGACAACAAATGAGAATTTGAATTTTGATATTAGGGTTTAAAAGGTTAACTTCTGTAGAAACGTATAACAATATAGATAAGCGTAGCCACTCTGTAATAGAAAGAAAGGCTGGGAAATAAATATTTTACCTCTTAAGTAACCCTATGTGATATGCAGTTATTTGTCTAATTATGCCAATTCAGAGATATTAAATTTAAGTAATCTATTCTACTAGGCTTGGAACCCGATAATTCCCAACAATAATGCAAGTCGCTCACATTCCAAGCGCCAGCTAGTAATTGTACAACTATTTATGTTTCAATTTATACTTTAAGGCAATCTATTTTTCTTTTCGTTTACAGTCGTTCCCGTATTTCTGCTTTGGCTCGATAGGTTGATGTAAAAAAATAGTTGAGATCAAAATTCATGAAAAACAGACTGGAAGTAGGAAAGGCAGACTGAGGTGTTTTTGAAATTAGCTCCTTTTGAGTGCGTCCTGCGATTAGATATCTCACTTAATACGTCGTTTACCTTAAGTGTTGTGCGTTGAAAGCAACCTAAATTGATGAAGTCTTCTTTGGTACGAGAAGTGCAATGAAAACGTTCTAGGCCCGATCCATTTATTGCGGATTTTCACTAGATCGTAAGTGCTTTCATGACATTGTAAAAGTTGTTTTTCACTGACGTAGGAGTCCTGAAGAGGGGGAGACTATACGTGGCGACTCCGCCCGAAAGGGGTACCTTTTGCAGGCTTAAGCCCAAAAGGGTAGGGATTTTATTAGCTAAAGTATGTGAAGGGGTAGGGAAATTTATCATTTCGGTCGGTAAAAGGACCTCAAAAGGCTAACAGAAGGATTTTGCGGCTGTGGGGGAGACAAGAAAACTTCCTGGTTTAGTGAGTGCTCCTCTCCCCCTGTCGGGGGTAAGAGTCGGAATCGGACAATGTTAGTTATTATCAAAGAATAAAGTAGAGAGCGCGAATATTCAGTCTCTGTTGGTTTTTTGTGAACGTCAGCGTTCCTAGAAACGTTTGAGCTGGCCTCTTTAACCCTTTAAGGCCCAATATCGACATACAAATTCTCCAAACTGGTCTTTATAGATTTTCATATTGAATACGTTAGGAGAATTTGGTAGAAGATCAAAGTATTATCTCTTAGGCAATTATTTCATTAATTCTCACAATCTTCTCTCTTGATTGTCTGTTGATATTGGAGAAAATTGACGTGTGTCACTTTTGGGACTTAAAGAGGTTAATGTCTTTCATAAACCGATATATCGTTTCTGTTGCCTTTATCATACTTACCACTCACAAATTACTAGACAACTCGTAGTATTAAAATTTAAATTGGATCTTTTAAAGCTGTGGTTTCACGCTCTGATCTTGCTTTAGAAAGGCTTTACAGATTTCACTTTGTTGTTAACCATTGTTTTGTATCCAGGTTTCAAAATGATTATCATTTACGGTACTCACGCGCTGAAGCTGACGCGACAGGGACTCTAACAACAGCATTCCGTGATTGGTTCCTTAGAAGATAAAAAGCTACAAGGCTTGATTGTCTAGTGCATATTTAACACTCAGATCATAATGTATCTGAAGTAAGTCTAATTGTTACTGGATCTTACAATCATTTTCAATCCTACCAAGACAGTTTCTGTTTAAATTTGAAATATCATCCAGTTCACGCATTTTATCGCACTGATCTTACCCCGGCGAAGGTCATTTCTGGGAATCATAAACCACAACGAAAACAATAACAGATAACAACCCTCTCACAGAGAGGCTGTTTGGTTGGTTCATTCCCTTTTGAGATTCCGAGAAACGCTAAACATAGACAATCACAAGACTTCATTGTTCAGTGTGAACTGCTTCAAGGGTCACAGCCCACTTGTGGTTGGCGACATCGTGGACCTAACAACTTTGTTTCACAATCTTCGTGAAGAAGTGTCTTGTTCGGTGTGTTCGGACTTATTCACGGATCCCAAACACCTCTCCTGTCTGCACAGTTTCTGCTTAAAGTGTTTAAAAGGATGGTACGAAACGTGCGGCGGCGGAGACGCCATTAGATGTCCAAAATGCCAGACCATCAGTCAAGTTCCCGCAAGCGGTTATCTTAAAGATCTTCCAACAAGCTTTTATCTTGACGGCTTAATCGATGTTCTTGCCATTAAAGAATGCAGCAAGACTCAAGTCAAATGCGGAAACGGCGACCAGAAGACTTCGGTAGCATCGTATTGTTTCCAGTGTTGCATATTTTATTGTGAAGAATGCTTAATCGGTCATAACATCATGCGAGACAAGAAGGAACACCGCGTTTTGGCGGTAAAAGAGTTCCAAGACAAGGACTATGAGGATGTATTGAAGCGACCAATATTCTGTTCAAGACAAGGACATCAAAAAAAGAAGCTGAAATTATTTTGCAAGGAATGTGAGACGGCAGTTTGCCAAACTTGCGTAATGCTCGATCACAATGGTCACAAGTTGACGCTAATCGCGGAAGAAGCTGCGAATCAAAGACTCGAGATAAAAACTGTTATCGAAACACAACGACACAACTTAGACGAAAAAATGAACGTTGTCGCTAAGCTAGATGAAGATTATGCTAAAGTGATTCAACAGAACGAAACTTTGAAGGGCGATGTCCAAAGGTTTGCTGACGGGTTGATAAAAACAATTAAAGGAAAAATGCAAAATGTTATTGACGCGATGGAAAACCAAACGAAGAAGTCACTTGAAAGATTAACAGCAAAAAGAGGTGAGATTCAGCAACAGATAGATGTTATTGAATCATCATTGGAAGAAGCTGATAAACTTTTAAAACGAAGCACCACCGCGGAAGTTGTTCAGCTTAAAAGAACACTGCAAACAATCTTTCAGGACGTGGATGAGACAGAGCCTATTGTTTATGACCTCAGAAGTCTGCAAACGTTTGTTTTTGTGGAAAATCAAAAGATGCTTGATGTTGTGAACGGCGAAGATATTGGATTCTTGGAAAGACCCGCTTATAGAACAAAAGCACGTGAATCATTGGCTGAAGGTGAAGGACTGAAAGAAGGAACTGTTGGGCGTAAAGTTCAATTCAATTTGATCACAAGAAACGCACAGAGAAAACAGGTGTATGATGAGAGGGATTGTGTCACCGTAGAGATCAAGGACGAGGAAGAACAAGAATGCGTGACGGAAGTGCGAATAGATGATAACAAAAATGGGACCTACAACGTCATATACTATACCAGAGAACAGGGGACAATGAAATTATTTATTAAGGTAAAGGAGGAAGATATTCGTAGTAGGCCTTATTCTGTGATAGTTAAACCATTTCATATAGAGCCTTCTTCATTTTTTGGACAGCATGGTTCAGGCAAAGGGATGTTTTTTCATCCTACACAGGTGGATGTAAACGACGAGGACGAAATAGTAGTAGCTGACTACGGGAACAATCGGGTTCAAGTGTTTGACAGTGATGGTACTTTCTTAAGATCCTTTGGTCGCAAGGGTCAAAATCCAGGAGAGTTCAACAGCCCTTGTGGAATAGCCATTGATAAGAATAGAAATATTTTCGTAGCAGATTTTGGTAACGATAGAGTACAAATCTTTAGTTGGGAGGGGATGCACCTGTCTTCATTTGGCGGCAAAGGAAGCAGTGATAGTCTGGATAGTCGGCTCCGTAATCCTCGAGGTTTATCCTTAGATAGTAATGGTAATGTTATTGTTACTGATACAGGTAACAGCCTGATTAAGATCTTTACTCCGGATGGTAGGTTTGTAATGAAGATAGGTGGGCAGGGTTCTCTGATTGGTCCTTATCACTGTGTTCAGTGTGGTGAATATTTCATAGTGTCAGACCACTCGGCTCATTGTATCAAAGTATTTAACAGGGAGGGGCATTTCCAATACAGGTTTGGTGAAAAGGGGGTAGGAGACGGGGAGTTTGATTGTCCATGCTTTTTGTCAGTGACAAAGTCAAAGCACCTGTTGGTTTGTGATTGCAAAAATCATAGAATACAAGTTTTCGAGTTAGATGGGAAGTTTGTAGGAAAATTCGGTATAAAAGGCAGCACGTTAGGATGCTTTCAGGGACCATACTCAACAGCTGTTCAAAGTAATGATCGAATTCTTTTGTTTGATTTGCATTATCACCGAATTCAATTGTTTGGATGAAATCTGATCTCCATTCTTATTTCAATATCCACGCTGAGTTGGAGTACAACTCTTTTAATCATTGTTTTTCGTAGATTAAAAGCTTTTGTTAACTGTAAGTTAGTGTATTACTCAGTGTTGCTTCAGTTTTGTTATTTGTATAGCCAACTAACTGACACACTAATCAGGGTAAGCTTGGCCTGCAAGCTTAAAGAATTAAGCCAATATCTACCGATGAATGAATGAATGAGTCAATGAATGAATTAATGAATGAATGAATTAATGAATGAATGAAGGAATGAATTAACTTAATTTATACCCGGTAGTAATTTCAATAGACAAAATTGGTTTTCAAATTAGCCGTGTGAACAATTCTATGACCTAATACTAACTATATGACAATGTTTAGCACTATTGTTACAACTACTAAAAGCAGACGGAATATTAAGTATTTATTTAAAAATAATGAAAATAAAACACCTAATGCAATTAATTATCATGGTGGTCTCCCAAGTTCGCTTTGAACCTTTTTAATGTCTCTAAGTCTCTGACATGATTCGGAAGCTCATTCCAATTGCAATTGCCCCACGATAAGCAAAATTTCTTTTAAATGAGTTCGTTTTAGGTTTGAGCAACTACTTGTCGATCCATCTAGACACCTTTAAGACTAAAAGTGATATATTTTTTTACGAGAACAGGGCAGCAGTCCAGAATTGGCAAAATCACTGTCTTGTGTCCGAATGTAGCCAATAACTGAGACTAGGGTTTGTAAGAAAGTGGCCGCAGTTGCATTTTTGGAGCTGTATTCTTTTTTTTGTAAGAGAGTATAGTAATGGCTTTCGTTTTCTTCGTCCCCGGGGGGCAGAATTTTCTTACGCGTTTCGCCCGGCATCTTGGGAAGAGTGATCTACACTCAACCAAAGGCCACACTTCGCGATTTCCCTTGCCAAGAAACTGACTCGACGAGCGCGAAACGCGAGTGTCAAGCGAGTGATTGGAGACGAAGCGCAAGGGACCATGGAAAGGAGAATTTTGATAGGCGCCTGCACGCCTTCCTGCCTAGTTTGCGCGCAAATTTTCATAGAGAGAGAGACGTCTGCGTACGAGGCAGCCAATGAAATGTGTTACGTAATAAAGCACTATGAATTTAAAAAATCCTTCCCATGAGGCCTTGCCCTGCTAAACAAACCAACTACGCAACGTGAAATAGGGCGATTTTCGTATGACCTTGAAATGAAAACGCGCGAACAAAACAGGAACAACAAAAGAGCGGAAATAGAGCGATTTGATTCGTTTATCGAACGGATACAAACGCCCGTGGCTTTTGGTTGGAACGCGAACTCTCTGGTGAAAAATCTTCATGCCCAAGAACTTTCTAGAAATCAACCGATATTTCACTTTGACGTCATACTGCAACACGATTGGCCAATCGAACAATGCCTTCTCCATATTGGCGGGAAACCGAAGGGGTCATGTTTTGATCTTTCAGAATTTATTGGCTAACAAAACAAATAACGAACACTTTCCGAAACCGTTTTTCAAGGTCATCCGAAAATCGCTCTATCAGAGGCGCGAAAAGCAAAACTTTTGTCCAAAAAAAGCCTTAAAGAAGGAATGGATATAGGGTGTATGGTAACAGCAGCGAATTAAATAAAATAAAGCTCCTCTAAGTCTCTTTTCTCTCATCCGTCCTATTTGTTTCGTTTATGTTTCTTCACTCTCACGGTATTCTAATTGATCTGGCCCCGGTTGTTCAAAGGTTGGATAGCGCTATCCACCGGATAAATATAGCATAATTGATTTCCGTACTACTTATCCGCTAAATAGTGATTTATCCGATGAATAGCACTATCCAACGTTTGAACAACCGGGGCCAGATAGCGCAATTATCTGTTGGATAGTGATTTATCCAGTGGATAGCGCTATCCAACTTTGGAACAACTGGGTCTTAAGTTAGGGAGACAACAGTAGGCGGGGGAGAGGGGTGGGGGGCTGTTATAAGAATGAAATACAAAAAGCAAGCATTCCTTGGTTCGTTGTCATTCCGGAAGATTAGCAAAAGTTACACATCTAATCTTCTTTTGTGAAATAAAAGCAAGTAAAGAAAAGTACTAATTAGAGAGAAAGAACCGGAAAAAGATTTTCATTTGAATGGCCATACCGCAGGCTTTGGTCCACAGACGCAATAGTCTGATCAACTTATAACGTGTTTATTTTAATTAACTATGTTAAGTAGCCTATTAATTAAAACACCTTCATAAGCGGATAAACTTGAAAAAAGACTTGCGATACACATATCACATTTTCATCAAGTGAAATTCAATCATGCAGTAATAATAAACACGAACAGATTTCCACGTTGGTCATTGACCCACCGTTCGGTTTGTTTGCCTGCATTATGTCCGTACAATAGCAATCGGATGGTAGGTTTCCTTAATGCATTAACAGATTTGTTGAACATTCTAACAATGCTCACATTGTAATCTTGTCTGTTACTGTTCTACAACTGGCGTTTGTTTTACCAACACTAAAACATTTTTTGAATACTTCTCTTGGCTCTAACATCCAATCAACAAAACGATCCATAAAATCATTGCATCGACTGTTATCCTTGGGTATCGTTCCCTGTGACAAGTGGACTTTTCACTCAAGAAAACTCGCAATTGGAAATCAGTTAATCGAAATACCGGAATATCTAATCAATAGTGTTTGCGCTAATCTATAAACAAATGGCCTCCAGTCAAAGGTGTATCATTCTCACTAATGAAAATACATTACCATACCCAAAAACAAAGGAAAATAAAATTTAAACCAAGGACAAAATTGAACCACAACATACACATCGTTTCCCTGTATCATGCTCATTACTCACAGTACGCCGCGCATTATTAAAATTAAATTTAAACTGCATCTCTTGAAGCCTGTGTATGGTTTTCACGCCATCGTGCTTTACAAAGGCTTAATTATTCGGAAACGGACCTTCGCTTTGTTATTGACCATTATTTTGTCTCCATTTTTCATAAAGATAATCATACCATTACGAGCTGATGCTAACGCGACAGGAACTCTTACAACAACAGAGGTCCGTGATAATTTGATATTGTTTGGCAAGGCCTTCCCCCAGTTTGTTTCGGAAGAAAGGTAAAGTCAGGTAAAGGTAGAAAGCTACAATACTTGATTGCTCGGTGTAGATTTTAGAGAGTTACCTTGACGGCTATAATGTATCTTAAATAAGTCCTATTGAAAGTGGATATTACAATTATATTCAATCTCTTCTAAACAGTTTCTACATTAAATCGATTTGAAATACACGTTCGCATCTTTCATCAACAGGTCTTAACAGTAGGTGAATGAGTTGGCAGCACATTTCTGGGAATCATAAGCCACGAAAACAATATAATAACCCCTTTACAACAGTACTTTGATTGGTTCATATGCTTTTGGGATACCGCAAAAAGCTAAACATAGACAATCACAAGACCTCATTGTTCAGTGTGGACTGCCTCAAGGGTCAGTGGCTCAGTCACTTGTTCTTGAAAATATCATGGATCTTGCAACATTATTTTACAATCTTCGTGAAGAAGTGTCTTGTTCGGTGTGTTCGGACTTATTCACGGATCCAAAACATCTCTCCTGTCTGCACAGTTTTTGCTTAAAGTGCCTGAATCGATGGTACGAAACGCGTGGCGGCGGAGACGCCATTAAATGCCCGAAGTGCCAAACGCTCAGCAAAGTACCTGCAAGCGGTGATCTAAAAGATCTTCCAACCAACTTTTACTTGAATGGCTTAATCGATGTTCTTGCTATTAAAGAATGCAAGAAGACTCAAGTGACATGCCGCAATTGCGAAAAGAAGAGTTCAGAAGCGTCGTATTGTTTCCAGTGCTGCATTTTTTACTGCGAAGAATGCTTAATCGGTCATAACATCATGCGAGACAAAAAGGAACACCGCATTTTGGCAGTAAAAGAGTTCCAAGACAAGGACTATGAGGATGTATTAAAACGACCAGTATTTTGTTCAAGACAAGGACACCAGAAGAAGAAGCTGAAATTATTTTGCAAGGAATGTGAAACAGCAGTTTGCCAAACTTGTGTTATGCTAGATCACAATGGTCATAAGTTGACGCTGATCGAAGAAGAAGCTGAAAGTCGAAGGCTCGAGATAAAAACTGTTATTCAAACACAACGGCAAAATTTAGACAAAAAAATTAAAGAAGTGATTCAACTGGATGAAGATTGCGCTAGAGTGATTCAACAAAGCGAGAATTCAAAGAAAAATGTCCAAAGGTTTGCTGATGGGCTGATTAAATTAATTCAAGCAAAACTGCAAACAATTATTACCACGGTGAAAAACCAAACAGAGAATTCACTCGAACGTTTGAGAGCAAAGAGGAGTAAGATTCAGCATCAGATAAATGTTATTGAATCATCACTGGAGGAAGCTGATAGACTGTTAAGACGAAGCACCGCCGCAGAAATTGTTCAACGTAAAAAATCACTACAGACAATTTTTCAGGGTGTTGATCAGATGGAGCCTATTGTTCATGACCACAGTAGTCTGCAAGCTTTTGTTTTCGTAGAAAATCAAAAGATGGTCGATATTATCAACGTTGAAGAAATTGGATTCTTGGAAGAACCTTATCAAACACAAGCAAGTGAATCTCTTGCTGAAGGTGAAGGACTGAAAGAAGGAACTGTTGGGCGTAAAGCTCAATTCAATTTGATCACAAGAAACGCTAAAAGAAAACAGGGGTATGATGAGAGGGACCGTGTCACTGTAGAGATCAAGGACGAGCAGGAACAAGAATGCGTGACGGAAGTACGAATAGATGATAACAAGGATGGAATGTACAACATTAGTTATTATCCCCGGGTTCAAGGGACAATGAAGGTATTAGTTAAGGTAAACTGGGAACATATACATGAAAGTCCTTTTACTGTGACAGGAAGACCGTTCCATGCCAAACCTGTTTTCTCTTTTGGACAGAAAGGCCCTGGCGATGGAAAGTTTCACCGCCCTTATGGGGTGGCAGTGAATGACATGGACGAAATAGTAGTAGCTGACAATTGGAATCATTGTGTCCAAGTGTTTGACAGTAATGGTAATTTTCTAAGATCCTTTGGTCGCAGAGGGGAAAATCCAGGAGAGTTCAACTACCCTAATGGAATAGCCATTGACAAAGACAGAAATATTTTCATATCAGAATGGGGTAACGATAGAGTACAGATCTTTAGTTGGGAGGGGAGGTACCTCGGTTCTTTTGGCGGCATGGGAAGCCTCGATAGTCAGCTCAAGTGTCCTCGGGGTTTATCCCTAGATAGTGCTGGTAATATTATTGTCGCTGATACAGGCAACAAGCAAATTAAGATTTTTACTCCGGATGGTACGTTTATAGTGAAGATAGGTGGGCAGGACTGTTTTACTGCTCCTTTTCACTGTGTTCAGTGTGACGAATTATTAATAGTGTCAGATTCTGCTCAAGGTTGTATCAAAGTATTTAACAAGGAGGGGCAGTTTCAGTACAAGTTTGGTAAAAAGGGGGAGGGGGACGGGGAGTTCATTCATCCACATTTGTTGTCTGTGACTCAGTCAAAGCATCTTTTGGTCTGTGATCTTGGTAATCATAGAATACAAGTCTTCGAACTGACTGGGAAGTTTGTAGGAAAATTCGGTACAAAAGGCAGCGAATTAGGAGAATTTAGTTGGCCATTTTCAGTAGCTGTACTAAGTAACGACCACATTGTTGTGTCTGATTTGGGCAATCATCGAATTCAAATATTTGAATAAAATCTGTCCATTTTCGACGGAAGAATGGCAAGCATCTCCATTTCCTCAACTTCTAGACTTAATATGAGAAAGTCATTTTAAATATTACTTTTCGTACGTTCAAAGGTATCTGTCAGCTTTAAGTCGGTTTATTATATGGCTATAATAGCACGCGCTCTCTGATTGGCTGTTTTTTTGTAAGGACCGGCCATTACTAGCTAGGGGTCCAAGGCATATACATTAATCTGTGACTTGATAGAGGACATCCTTATCGATATCCATGTTGTGGTCAATTGACAGCTGTCAAAAAAATAAGCACTGACCAGTGTCACCTGACTGTTTCGCGGGCTCAAGTGTTACAACCCCATTGAGGTGACGTAGTTTTCAAGTAGTTGGTTTTAATTGATCGCAGGCTCAGGTCCATAATGAAAAGGCCAAATAATAAACCTAGTCCGTTCGGGCATTACAGGAAATGTCAGACCGAGGCCTCGATGTATTGACGGAGCGATAGCGAGGTCAATAAATCAAGGCCTCGATCTGAGATTTCCCTGTAATGACCTCATTCTCGGTTAATAAGTAATATGTATTGCTGTTGTTTCAACATTTTTACTGGTATAACCAACCTCACAGCCAGGGTCCCCAATAGGCTGAATAGGTTTCCTCGGGATCCAGGATCTAGCTTACTAGAAAGCTGCATGGATTCAGGACGCAAACCTCTCAACTACATTATGGCGCAACACTAAGGGAGAGAAAACAAAATAGCAACTGAATTAAACTTTGCAATATAAACAAGAATATGTGGTGAACGGTTATTTGTGTAATCTCGTTATTACAGAGATATTAGAACCTCACTTGCCAACGAAATTTAAGGTTATAAGCGTGTTATAAGCGGAATACGAGAAAAGTCATCTAATAGGCAAAAAATAATAAATTCTCCCATGGGGAAAAAACGGTTAATCCAGAACGGGAAAGACCCTTCTATCTTAGTTACTTCTTTTGATAGCTAAACACATACTACAATTTCTTTATATTATTTTACTACAACTTACAAGTTCTCGGGGTTGCGTTCATCAACCCTTTTTTTCCATTTAAGCGAAAATCATGTAATCAACTTTGGAATCAGCCTACATTTTGCATTGTTCCATGAGGGAACATTGTTAACATGAGGGATCCACAAATTCTTGTTTGTTCAGTTTTTTTTCCAGTTTTTTTTTTCCGATAAACAAGAACTTTTTCCCTAAAGCACTTTGTTTTCTTTTAAGGTGGCTCCCTAGGGTATTTACTAATAATCCGAGCTATCAAGCATACGTTACAGAAGGAAATCTAGTTACTTTGTCTTTGCGATTTTGTTCACGAGATTCACCGCTAAGGTTACCCATATAAGAAGGCTCCTTTATCAAGTTTCATTTTCTGTATTAAGGCCGTTGCCATGGAAACATCGCATCCTTAAAGAGGCAGTAATTTTGTCATTTTTGCCCATTTTTCCTTGATAGTTCTAATTTCCCGCGGTGAAATGTCTTTAAACTTTGCCACTTCATATTAACGATATTGCTTAACATTTTAAAGTGGAAAAAACGTGGGGTCGTTAAGACGGTTTTGCCAATATTTTGAAATTTGTAATTTTTCTTAATAGCGGAGTTTAGCTCTTACAAATTTTGACAAAAAAATGACAGTACAAAGGTAACACCGCTGTTAAGAAATGAGGCGATTTTAAAAATAATTTAAAGAAGGGAACGCGAGAAATTCACGGTTAATTAACTGCGCTGACGTCACAAAAATCCGAAAAACACGCGTGGTTCGGGGTCGTGTGAGCAAAATACGCGCGCGAGCCGTCACGCCCGCATGCGCATAATGCACAAAGCTACTGAAAACATGTGGTTTCTTTGAAGAGTACGAAAGCCATTTTTTTGAAGCCGTTTATCAGTATCATTACGGTGATATCTCGCCAGTTGAAAAAGGAGGGATAGCGGATTCAATTTTATACCTAACACAGGACGTTTTCTTCGAAGTACTTGACTATTGTAGCTAAAATTCGAAGCGTGGTGGTCACTCGTGAGGATGGCGATCGTCGGCGATGAAGACGGTGGTTGTGCAAGGATCGCAATAAGCCCTTCATTTCCTAATCTGCTGTACACTGTTTGCAGATCTTCAAATGTTAGCCCACTTCCGGATACTTTTTCAACCTTGTTCTTCTTTAGGGATAATTTCGACGGCGAAGTTTTTCTTTTAAAGTCTGCTGTAAAAGATGGCGCCGATCTATATTTAATCGTATATCATGCCTTCAGCTACATGTACAAGACCGTAGGTCTCGACGGACAACTATAGCTTTCGTCAAGGGTCAATCTGTGAGTAAAAATTATTTCTCCTTGTGCAAAAACATTGTCCATTTACTTCGACTATTTAACGTTTGTCTACTTTTGAAGCGAAAGAATTGATGTCTTTGGAAAATTTCTGCTTTGTTTTTACATACAATTTACTCTTTTGGGGATCGATATTGACTTGTAACCGGTGTAACATTGTCTCCTCTCATAAATGTTTGACTTACACTAATCAAACTTTTTGCACAACGAGTTTCAATAGAAAGTTAATAAAGTTTTTTTGGGGGAATATTTCAAAACTGAGAGGCCATGTTTGTTTTAATTTTTGCGTGGACGTCGCGCGGATTTTAAAGCTCGCGCCATAGTAGTGCTCAGGCTGCGCACGGCCAATTTACTCTAGGGAGCCACCTTAAGCAAGGAGTTTACCCGCATCTATTTCTCGCCGCACGGTATATTGGGAAAGGTGCTCTGCACTCGCTCGTGAGGCACATCCTTCCCATGATGCCATACGCTTTCAGTTTTACACGGCATAGAATCCAAACGAGCCAACTACGCAAAAGGGTGCAACTTTGCACATGCTCTATCCTAGTAAAATTTATTGTTCTGTGGGAACCAAAGCGCTCAATGCAAAGGATAAAAAGAGTAAAATGCCATAAGTAGGATAAGGGTCCTAAGGGGCCACGTAAGAAAGATTAAGCCCACAATTTAAAAAGAGTAAGCTGTTCTTTCTTAAATCTCTTTCATACTTGTAGGTTTCAGAAACAATCGTTTTTGCACCATATTAATTCCTATTTCGAAGGTTATGCAACAGTACCAACCGTCAAATTTTGAGCTACCTTTGGTCACATTGTGTTTAAATGCTGCTGACTGTGGGCCGAGCACAAACGTGCGTTAAATCAATTTGCATCGAAATTTATCGCTGTGAATTCCACGTTACCGTGTCTTAGAAAACCTTAATCATTAAAGTATTAAGTATTGCTATTTTATAGTCTGGCCAGTATGGCTCTTGGGCTGGCTCGGTCCGGGTTATGGGCTCCTGCAAATAGTCTTCTAGGATTTAACTTCAAATAAATCGAAAGCACATTCATCCGATTTCATTGCCAATACGTACATCGTACATCCATTCTTTTATTCAGAACCACTCTTGAAAGCCGACTATATCAATACTATATTGAAACTCGATAAGAGAATGATGATGATGATGATGGTGATGATTGTAAGACAAGATGAAAATGCGAATGAAGATGCAATTATTCGACATTAAGGTGTTAATGATGTTGGTGACTGATAATGATAATGATGGCGATGTGATGATGACGATGAAGATGCGGATGAGGATAATAGTGATGGCAATGATGATGATGATGTTGATAACGATGATGGCGACGATGATGACGACAGCTACGACGACGACGACGACGAAGATGATGATGATTAGAACTGGATAGGTTAAACTGGTGGCTTTCTGTCCTGGAAAACCTGAGAGACCAAAATCTACTATTTACACCCTAAAAAGCAAAAGGGCGAACATTCCCGTTCATTCCACTTCAACAAGTGAGTATTTCATAGGTAGATACATCGTATCCTTGTGATGCTGCAATGCTCACGGTACGCCGAGCAATAAATCCAATTTGCATCTTATTAAGCTCTGGTTTTTACGCTATCGTGATTTAGAAAAAACAAATTAAAAAAGACGTCATTTTGTCATTGATTAATCACTATTTTGTCGTCGTGTTTCAAAATCATGGTCAATATACGTTATTCACGCGCTGAAGCTGGCGCGACGGTCACTCTGACAAAAGCCTTCTATGATTGTTTCGAAGGCATTTCTTTACGATGGCTTATTAAGAGGCTTAAGATAGAAACACAAAAGACTGTTAATTGTGGAATGCCCCGAAGGTCATTTGAATATTTTTTTGAAGTAATTTGAAAAAAAGGTTGTGGATCTTTATTCAGTTTTATTCAATCCCTAAACAGCTAATCGGTTTGAAATATATGTATACTGGTTCAATGCTTGCAGCGGCTTTCCACCAACAGCTTTCTACCTAAATTGCATGAATGACTCCGCTCCAGCTTTCTGGGAATCATAAACCACAAAAATAATAACAACCCTCTAACAACGAGGCTCTTTGATTGGTTCATTCTCCTCTGACATTCAGAGAAAGCTAAACAAACGATCACAAGACGTCATTGTTCAGTGTGAACTGCTTCAAGGGTCACAGCTCACTGTTGTTGACGACATCATGGACCTAACAACTTTGTTTAACAATCTTCGTGAAGAAGTGTCTTGTTCGGTGTGTTCAGACTGATTCACGGATCCTAAACATCTCTCCTGTCTGCACAGTTTCTGCTTAAGGTGTTTGAAAGGATGGTACGAAACGTGCGGCGGCGGAGACGCCATTAGATGTCCAAAGTGCCAAACCCTCAGCCAAGTTCCCGCAAGTGGTGATTTAAAAGATCTTCCAACAAGCTTTTATTTGAATGGCTTGATCGATGTCCTTGCCATTAAAGAATGCAAAAACACTCAAGTGACATGCGGAAACTGCGACAAGAAGAGCTCAGAAGCTTCGTATTGTTTCCAGTGTTGCATATTTTATTGCGAAGAATGCTTACTCGGTCATAACATCATGCGAGACAAGAAGGAACACCGCGCTTTGGCCGTAAAAGAGTTCCAAGACAGGAACTATGAAGATGTGTTAAAGCGACCAGTATTTTGTTCAAGACAAGAACACCAGAAGGAAGAGCTGAAATTATTTTGCAAGGAATGTGAAACAGCAGTTTGCCAAACTTGCGTCATGCTAGATCACAAAGTTCATAAGTTAACGCTGATCGAGGAAGAAGCTGGAATCAAAGACTCGAGATAAAAACTGTTATCGAAACACAACGACACAACTTAAACGAAAAACTGAACGTTGTCACTAAGCTAGATGAAGATTATGCTAACGTGATTCAACGGAACGAAACTTTGAAGGGCGATGTCCAAAGGTTTGCTGACGGGTTGATAAAAACAATTAAAGCAAAAATGCAAAATGTTATTGACGCGATGGAAAACCAAACGAAGAAGTCACTTGAAAGATTAACAGCAAAAAGAGGTGACATTCAGCAACAGATAAATGTTATTAAATCATCGCTGGAGGAAGCTGATAAACTTCTAAAACGAAGCACCACCACGGAAGTCGTTCAGCTTAAAAAGACACTGAAAACAATCTTTCAGAGAGTGGATGAGACAGAGCCTTTTGTTCATAACCACAGCAGTCTGAAAGCGTTTGTTTTCGTAGAAAATCAGAAGATGCTTGATGTCGTCAACGGCGAAGAAATTAGATTCTTGGAAGAAGGTTACCGAACAAAAGCAAGAAAATCTCTGGCTGAAGGTGAAGGAAAGAAAGAAGGAACTGTTGGGCGTAAAGCTCAATTCAATTTGATCACAAGAAACGCAGTGAGAAAAAAGGTGTATAATGAAGAGGACCGTGTGACGGTAGAGATCAAGGACGAGCATGAACAAGAATGCGTGACGGAATTAAGAATAGACGATAACAAGGATGGAATCTACAACACGAGTTATTTTCCCAGAGTTCAAGGGAAAATAAACTTATTAGTTAAGGTAAACGGGGAACATATTCATGGTAGTCCTTTTGCTGTGATTGTAAAACCATTTCAAGTGAAACCAGTTTTACGTATTGGAAAGAAAGGCTTGGGTGAAGGACTGTTAGATAAGCCTATGGGGGTAGCAGTGACTGCTAAAGATGAAGTATTAGTAGCTGACATTTGCAACCATCGGGTTCAAGTGTTTGACAGTAATGGTACTTTCTTAAGATCCTTTGGTCACAAAGGTAAAAATTCTGGAGAGTTTGAGAATCCTACAGGAATTGCCATTGATAAGGATAGAAAAATTCTCGTGTCAGAGTATTGTAACCACAGAGTACAGATCTTTAGTTGGGAGGGGAGGCACCTGGGTTCATTTGGCAGCAAAGGAAACTTTGATAATCAGCTCCTTGACCCTTATGGTTTATCCTTAGATAGTACTGGTAACGTTATTGTTGCTGATACAGGTAACAAACTGATTAAGATCTTTACCCCGGATGGTAGGTTTGTAATGAAGATAGGTGGGCAGGGTTCATTTAGTTTTCCTATTCACTGTGTTCAGTGTGGTGAATATTTCATAGTGTCGTCAGACTCAACTGAACACTGTATCAAAGTATTTAACAGGGAGGGGCATTTTCAGTACAAGTTTGGTAAGGTCGGGGAAGGAAACGGGGAGTTTAATTATCCACGTTTTCTTTCAGTGACTCAGTTAAAGCACCTGTTGGTTTGTGATCAGAATAATCACAGAATACAAGTCTTTGAACTAGATGGGAAGTTTGTAGGAAAATTCGGTACAAATGGCAGCAAATTAGGAGAATTTAATCAGCCATTCTCAGTAGCTATTCTAAGTAATGACCAAATTGTGGTGTCTGATCACAACAATAATCGAATTCAAATATTTGAATGACATCTTACCAGTTTTCCTAAGAATTATGACAAGCATCACTACTAGTCTTTTTCTAATTTCTAAGTGTAGTAGGATTCCGTCATTACAATCATTATTTTTCAATTTCTGAGAATCAAACGTTTTGTTTAGTTTATGTCAGTGTATGAATTGTTTTCTTGTAAGCAAGACAATCAGGGTTTTCTTGCATTCACATATCAAGTATCGCCCTTAGCGACGGATTACGATGTACCTACTCGTTTTCAGGCGTCCCAACAACTGTTCTTACGCTTTGCGCTTTGCGCATGGCATCTCTGGAAGGGTGCTCTGTCACCAATCATTCACGCCTTGCGTTTTGCATCCTTCCCATGACGCTTGGCTCTGCAAAATGAGCCGAACACAAATTCAAGTATATTCTGTAACCAAATATAGACTCCATCTTTGTCATTGTTGGGAAAATTTTATTTTCACTATCCCATTTAGGTAACTTTCTGTTTAGGCATCTACCTTTTAAAGCCTTTTAACTAGGTCATCCTGAAATGAATTGACACACTGGTTTAACCCTTTAAGCCCTAAGAGTGATCAGCGTCAAATTTCTCCTTGTAATATCACTGCTTTATAAAACACAGTGGTCATGAGAATTGAGGGCCTGATCACACAAGATGAATCTAATTGATACTTCAACAAATTGTGCCCACTGTTTCTATTGAAAACATATAGGGACAACAAATGAGAATTTGAATTTTGATATTAGGGTTTAAATGGTTAACTTATGTAGAAACGTATAACAATATAGATAAGCGTAGCCACTCTGTAATAGAAAAAAGGTCGGGAAATAAATATTTTACCTCTTAAGTAACTCTATGTGATATGCAGTTATTTGTCTAATCATTCCACTTCAGAGATATTAAATATAAGTAATCCATTCTACCATGCTTGGAACCTGACAATGCCCAACAATAATGCAAATCGCTTACATTCCAAGCGCTCGCTAGTAATTGTACAACCCTTTATGTTTCAATTTATTCTTTGAGGCAATCTATTTCTCTTTTCTTTTACGGTCGTTCCCGTACTTCTGCTTTGGCTCGATAGGTTTGATGTAAAAAAGTAGTTGAGATCAAAACTCATGAAAAACAGACTGGAAGTAGGAGAGGCAGACTGAGGTGTTTTTAAAAAAGATTAGCTCCTTTTGAGTGCGTCCTGCGATTAATTATCTCATTTAATACATCGTTTTCCTTAAGCGTTGCACGTTGAAAGCAATCTAAATTGTTGAACTCTTCTTTGGTACGAGAAGTGCAATGAAAGCGCTCTTGGCCTGATCCATTTTTTGCGGATTTTCACAAGATGGTAAGTGCTTTCGTGACATTGTAAAGGTTGTTTTTCACTGACGTAGGAGTCCTACAGAGGGGGAGAGGGTACTCCCTTTAACGGCCTATACGTGGAGGATCCGCCCGAAAGGGGGTACCTTTTGTAGACTTAAGTCCAAAAGGGTGGGGATTTCACTAGTTGTAGTATATGAAAGGGTAGGGAAAGCTGTTCGGTCCGTAAAAGGACCTAAAAGGGTTGACAGAAGGATTTTGCGGCTGTGGGGGAGACAAGAAAACTTCCTGGTTTAGTGAGTGCTTCCCTCCTCCTGTCGGAGGTTAGAGTAGCAATCGGAGAATGTTAGTTATTGTGAAAGAATAAAGTAGCTGTACTTAATTAGAGAGCGAGAATTTTCTGTCTCTGTTGGTTTTTTGTGAACGTCAACGTTCCTGGAAACGTTTGAGCTGGCCTCCTTAACCCTTTAAGGTGGCTCGATACAGTTTTTCAGGGCCAATACCTCCCAAGTTTCAGCATAAACTACGTCGCCATAAACAAAGTTTTGGAAAAATTGCCACCACAGTTGTATTAGATAAAGACGAAAATTTGTTATGATCAGGTTTGCAACGGCATCGGAGTTGTCGTAGCAACGAAATGACGCTATTACCTATTTTACTTGCAGCAGTGTATCTCGGCACTGAGAAATGTTCTTTCAAAATCGTTCACGAGAGCTTTTTCCTCCAATAGCAGCCTCGATGTTCGTGAAGTTTAAGCGAAATCTGTAAGAGCGTTATCGAGATATTTTGGGATGAAGTTTTCATGATTAGAAACACAGTAAAAAATGGGCAATATTGTTGTTTGGCCGTTATCTGTAGAAAATGAAGCTCTTTTGACATGCAATTTCAGCTGATAGTAGTTTCAATATTTTTAAAAACGTGTGTTAAGGATCATGGAGATAGCTCCAGCCGATTGCTATAGAGAAGGGTTTTATTAGTATGTATCGAAGCGCTCTTGTTAGCAGTTTTGTAAGCATTTTGGTCTTTTTTAAAAAATTAGCGAATAATTTTTAAACCGCTCGATAGATTTTTTTTAAAATTTAAGATTCTTGAGATTAACCTTTTTTTTATATGACCTTTTAGTTTCAAGATTATTGATACATTGTAAGGCAGTAAAATAAGGGCTACAACTCGTTACTTTTTTATCGGAATTTCGTTATTACAAGTGAAAGCCACTCATTATTCAAGGCATTGTCTCCAAGTTTCATTTTCACGTGAACAACAGTAACTAACAATGCATTTGACATATGCAAAAATGCTAGCTATTGTTATGCGCGAAAATATGAAACTTGGAGACAATACCCTGAATAATGAGAGGCTCACATTTGTAAACACAAAATTCCTGCCAAAATATTGGCGAACTGTAGCCCTTATTTTACTGCCTTACAATATATCAATAATCTTGAAACTAAAGGGTCATATAAAAGGAAGGTTAATCTCAAGAATCTTATTTTTTTTTTTAAAAATCTATCGAGTGGTTTAAAAATTATTCGCTAATTTGTTAAAGTAGACCAAAATGTTCAAAAACCGCTAACAAAAGCGCCTCGATACATACCAATCAAATCCTTCTCTCTAGCAATCGGCTGGAGCTATCTCCACGGTCTTTCACACACGTTTTTAAAAAGATTGAAACTACTCTCAGGTGAAATTGTATGTCAAAAGCGCTTCATTTTCTACAGATAACAGCCGAACATCAAGATTATCCATTTTTTACCGTATGCCTAACCACAAAATCTTGATCCCAAAATATCTCGATAACGCTCTTACAGATTTCGCTTAAACTTCACGAACATCGAGGCGGCTATTGGAGGAAAAAGCTCCCGTGAATAATTTTGGAAGAACAGTTCTCAGTGCCGAGAATTACTTCTGTAAGTTTAAATAGGTAATAGCGTCATTTCGTTGCTATGACAACTCTGATGTTATTGCAACCCTGATCATAAAAGATTTTCATCTTTATCTAATACAACTGTGGGGGCAATTTTTCCAAAACTTTGTTTATGGCGACGTAGTTTATGCTCAAACTTGGGAGGTATTGGCCTTGAAGAACTGTATCGAGCCACCTTAAACCCCAATATCCACATACAAATCCTCCAAACTGGTCTCTATACATTTTCATATTGAATACGTTGAGAGAATTTGGAAGAAGACGAAAGCATTAGCCTGTCACTTTGGTGCTTTTTTCATTAATTCTCACAACCTTATCTCATGATTGTGTACTGATATTGTTTAGAGAAATTTGATGTTTGTCACTTTTGGGACTGAAAGGGTTAATGTCTTTCACAAATCGATATATTGTTTCTGTTCCCTTTATCATGCTTACTACTCACAAATTACTAGACAACGCGCAGTATTAACATTCAAATTTCATCTTTTAAAGCTGTGGTTTCACGCTCTGATCGTGCTTTACAAAGGCTTCACAGATTTCACTTTGTTATTAACCATTGTTTTGTATTCAGGTTTCAAAATGATTGTCATTTACGGTACTCACGCGCTGAAGCTGGCCCGGCAGGGTGGGCCTCTAACAACAGTGTTCCGTGATTGGTTCCTTAGAAGATAAAAAGCTGCAAGGCTTGATTGAATGGTGCATATTTGCTACTCAGCTCATAATGTACCTGAAGTAAGTCTAATTGTGACTGGATCTTACAATTATTTTCAATCCTACCAAGAGACTTTCTGTTTAAATTTGAAATATCATCCAGTTCACGCATTTTTTCGCAGTGATCTTAACTCGGGGGATTTCAGTTCTGGGAGTCATAAACCACGAAAACAATAACAACCCTCTCACAACGAGGCTCTTTGATTAGTTCATTCTCTTTTGAGATTCCGAAACGCTAAACATAAAGACAATCACAAGACTTCATTGTTCAGTGTGAACTGCTTAAAGGGTCACGGCTCACTTGTGGTTGACGACATCATGGACCTAACAACTTTGTTTCACAATCTTCGTGAAGAAGTGTCTTGCTCAGTGTGTTCGGACTTATTCACAGATCCTAAACAACTCTCCTGTCTGCACAGTTTCTGCTTAAAGTGTTTGAAAGGATGGTACCAAACGTGCGGCGGCGGAGACGCCATTAGATGTCCGAAGTGCCAAACCTTCTGCCAAGTTCCCGCAAGCGGTGATCTTAAAGATCTTCCAACCAGCTTTTATTTAAACGGCTTGATAGATGTTCTTGCCATTAAAGAATGCAAAAACACTCAGGTGACATGCGGAAACTGCGACAAGAAGAGCTCAGAAGCTTCGTATTGTTTCCAGTGTTGCATATTTTATTGCGAAGAATGCTTACTCGGTCATAACATCATGCGAGACAAGAAGGAACACCGCGTTTTGGCCGTAAAAGAGTTCCAAGACAGGGACTATGAAGATGTGTTAAAGCGACCAGTATTTTGTTCAAGACAAGGACACCAGAAAGAGGAGCTGAAATTATTTTGCAAGGAATGTGAGACGGCAGTTTGCCAAACTTGCGTCATGCTAGACCACAAAGTTCATAAGTTAACGCTGATCGAGGAAGAAGCTGCGAATCAAAGACTCGAGATAAAAACTGCTATCGAAACACAACGACACAACTTAAACGAAAAACTGAACGTTGTCACTAAGCTAGATGAAGATTATGCTAAAGTGATTCAACGGAACGAAACTTTGAAGGGCGATGTCCAAAGGTTTGCTGACGGGTTGATAAAAACAATTAAAGCAAAAATGCAAAATGTTATTGACGCGATGGAAAACCAAACGAAGAAGTCACTTGAAAGATTAACAGCAAAAAGAGGTGACATTCAGCAACAGATAAATGTTATTAAATCATCGCTGGAGGAAGCTGATAAACTTCTAAAACGAAGCACCACCACGGAAGTCGTTCAGCTTAAAAAAACACTGCAAACAATCTTTCAGAGAGTGGATGAGACAGAGCCTTTTGTTCATGACCGCAGCAGTCTGAAAGCGTTTGTTTTCGTAGAAAATCAGAAGATGCTTGATGTCGTCAACGGCGAAGAAATTGGATTCTTGGAAGAAGGTTACCGAACAAAAGCAAGCAAATCTCTGGCAGAAGGTGAAGGAAAGAAAGAAGGAACTGTTGGGCGTAAAGCTCAATTCAATTTGATCACAAGAAACGCAGTGAGAAAAAAGGTGTATAATGAAGAGGACCGTGTGACGGTAGAGATCAAGGACGAGCATGAACAAGAATGCGTGACGGAATTAAGAATAGATGATAACAAGGATGGAATCTACAACATCAGTTATTTTCCCAGCGTTCAAAGGACAATAAAGTTATTAGTTAAGGTAAACGGGGTTCATATTCATGGTAGCCCTTTTGCTGTGATTGTAAAACCGTTTCAAGTCAAACCTGTTTTATCTTTTGGAAAGAAAGGCTCGGGTGAAGGAATGTTAAATTATCCTATGGGGGTGGCAGTGAGTGATACGGACGAAATAGTAGTAGCTGACATTTGCAACCATCGGGTTCAAGTGTTTGACAGTGATGGTACTTTCTTAAGATCCTTTGGTCATAAAGGAGAAAATGCTGGAGAGTTTAAGAATCCTACAGGAATTGCCATTAATAAGGATAGAAATATTCTCGTGTCAGAGTGTTATAACCACAGAGTACAGATCTTAAGTTGAGAGGGGAGGCACCTGGGTTCATTTGGCGGCAAAGGATGCCTTGATAGTCAGCTCTCTTACCCTTGGGGTTTATCCTTAGATAGTACTGGTAATGTTATTGTTGCTGATACAGGTAACAAACTGATTAAGATCTTTACCCCGGATGGAAAGTTTATAATGAAGATAGGTGGACAGGGTTCTTTGAGTTATCCTGTTCACTGTGTTCAGTGGGGTGAATATTTCGTAGTGTCAGACTCTAATGAACACTGTATCAAAGTATTTAACAGGGAGGGGCATTTTCAGTACAAGTTTGGTAAGACGGGGGAAGGAAACGGGGAGTTTAATTATCCACGTTTTCTGTCAGTGACTCAGTCAAAGAACCTGTTGGTTTGTGATCAGAATAATCACAGAATACAAGTCTTTGAACTAGATGGGAAGTTTGTAGGAAAATTCGGTACAAATGGCAGCAAATTAGGAGAATTTAATGAGCTATTCACAGTAGCTGTTCTAAGTAATGATCAAATTGTGGTGTCTGATCGCAACAATAATCGAATTCAAATATTTGAATGACATCTGACAAGTTTTCCTAAGAATTATAACAAGCATCACCAGTGGTCTTTTTCTAATTTCTAAGTGTAGTAGGATTACGTCATTACAATCACTATTTTTCAATTTCTTAGAATCAAACGTTTTGTTAAGTTTAGGTCAGTGTATGAATTGTTTTCTTGTAAGCAAGACAATCAGGGCTTTCTGGCATTCACATATCAAGTATCGCCCTTAGCGAAGGATTATGATGTACTTACTCGTTTTCAGGCGTCCCGAGCACTGTTCTTACGCTTTGCGCTTTGCGCATGGTATCTCGGGAAGGGTGCTCTGTCACCAATCATTCGCGCCTTGCGTTTTGCATCCTTCCCATGACACTTGGCTCTGAAAAATAAGCCGAACACAAATCCAAGTATATTCTGTGGCCAAATATAGACCTTATCTTAGTCACTTTTGGGAAAATTTAATTTTCGCGATCCCATTTTAGTAACTTTCTGTCGAGGCATCTACTTTTTAAAGCCTTTTAACTACAGTAGGTCATCCTGAAATGAATTGACACATTGGTTTAACCCTTTAAGTCCTAAGAGTGATCAGCGTCAAATTTCTCCTTGTAATATCACTGCTTTATAAAACACAGTGGTCATGAGAATTGAGGGCCTGATCACACAAGATGAATCTAATTGATACTTCAACAAATTCTGGCCACTGCTTCTATTGAAAACATATAGGGACAACAAATGAGAATTTGAATTTTGATATTAGGGTTTAAAGGGTTAACTTATGTAGAAACGTATAACAATATAGATAAGCGTAGACACTATGCAATAGAAAAAAAGGCCGGAAAATAAATATTTTATCTCTTAAGTAACCCTGTGTGATATGCAATTGTTTGTCTAATCATTCCAATACAGAGATATTAAATATAAGTAATCCATTCTACTAGGCTTGGGAACCTGACAATGCCCAACAATAATGCAAGTTGCTTACATTCCAAGCGCTAGCTAGTAATTGTACAACTCTTTACGTTTCAATTTATTCCCTAAGGCAATATATTGTTTTTTCGCTTACAGTCGTTCCCCTAATACTGCTTTGGCTCGGTGGTTTGTTGTAAAAAAATAGTTGAGATCAAAATTCATGAAAAACAGACTGGAAGTAGGAGAGGCAGACAGAGGTGTCTTTAAAAAAGATTAGCTTCATTTTGAGTGCGTCCTGCGATTAATTATCTCATTTAATACTTCATTGCACGTAGAAAGCAACCTAAATTGTTGAAGTCTTCTTGGTACGAGAAATGCAATGAAAACGTCTAGGCCCGATCCATTTATTGCGGATTTTCACTAGATCGTAAGGGCTTTCATGACATTCTAAAGGTTGTTTTTCACTGACGTAGGAGTCCTGGAGAGGGGGAGAGGGTACTCCCTATAATTGCCTGTACGGGGAGGTTCCGCCCGAAAGGGGTACCTTTTGTAGGCTTAAGCCCAAAAGGTTGGGGATTTCACTAGTTGTAGTATATAAATTGGTAGGGAAAGCTGTTCGGTCCGTAAAAGGACCTAAAAGGGCTAACAGAAGGATTTTGTGGCTGTGGGGGAGACAAGAAAACTTCCTGGTTTAGTGAATACTCGCCTCTCCGTGTCGGGGGTAAGAGTCAGAATCAGACAATGTTAGTTATTGTCAAAGAATAACGCAGCTGTACTTAATTAGAGAGCGAGAATACTCGGTCTCTGTTGGTTTTTTGTGAACGTCAACGTTCCTGGAAACGTTCGAGCTGACCTCTTTAACCCATTACGCCCCAATTTCGACGGACAAATTCTCCAGATTGGTCTCTATACATTTTCATATTGAATACGTTGAGAGAATTTGGTAGAAGATCAAATTATTAGCCTGTCCCTTTGGTGTTTTTTTCATTAATTCTCACAACCTTATCTCTTGATTGTGTATTGATATTGTTCGGAGAAAATTGATGTTTGTCACTTTTGGGACGTTAAGGGTTAATGTCTTTCACAAATCGAGATATTGTTTTTGTACCCTTTTTCATGCTTATAGTACTCACAAATTACAAGACAACGTGCAGTATTAAAATTCAAATTGCATCTTTTAAAGCTGTGGTTTCACGCTCTGATAGTACTTTGGAAAGGCTTCGAAGATTTCACTTTGTCATTAACCATTGTTTTGTATCCAGGTTTCAAAATGATTGTCATAAACGGTACTCACGCGCTGAAGCTGACGCGACAGGGACTCTAACAACAGCGTTCCGTGACTGGTTCCTTAGAGGATTAAAAGCTACAAGGCTTGATTGTCTGGTGCATATTTGCCGCTCTGCTCAGAATGTACCTGAAGTAAGTCTAATTGTTACTGGATCTTACAATTATTTTCAATCCTACCAAGAGAGTTTCTGTTTAAATTTGAAATATCATCCAGTTCACGCATTTTATCACACTGATCTTAGCCCAGGGAAGGTCATTTCTGGGAATCATAAACCACGAAAACAATAACAACCCTCTCACAAAGAGACTCTTTGATTGGTTCCTTCCCTTTTGAGATTCCGAGAAACGCTAAACATAGACGATCACAAGACTTCATTGTTTAGTGTGAACTGCTTCAAAGGTCACAACTCACTTGTTGTTGACGACATCATGGACCTAACAACTTTGTTTCACAATCTTCGCGAAGAAGTGTCTTGTTCGGTTTGTTCGGACTTATTTACGGATCCTAAACACCTCTCCTGTCTGCACAGTTTCTGCTTAAAGTGTTTGAAAGGATGGTACGAGACGTGCGGCGGCGGAGATGCCATTAGATGTCCGAAGTGCCAAACCTTCTGTCAAGTCCCCGCAAGCGGTGATCTTAAAGATCTTCCAACAAGCTTTTATCTTAACGGCTTAATCGATGTTCTTGCCATTAAAGAATGCAGCAAGACTCAAGTCAAATGCGGAAACTGCGACCAGAAGACTTCGGTAGCATCATATTGTTTCCAGTGTTGCATATTTTATTGTGAGGAATGCTTAATCGGTCATAACATAATGCGAGATAAGAAGGAGCATCGCGTTTTGGCCGTAAAAGAGTTCCAAGACAAGGACTATGAGGATGTATTGAAACGACCAATATTCTGTTCAAGACAAGGACATCAAAAAAAGAAGCTGAAACTATTTTGCAAGGAATGTGAGACAGCAGTTTGTCAAACTTGCGTCATGCTAGATCACAAAGTTCATAATTTAACGCTGATCGAGGAAGAAGCTGCGAATCAAAGACTCGAGATAAAAACTGTTATCGAAACACAACGACACAACTTAGACGAAAAAATGAACGTTGTCGCTAAGCTAGATGAAGATTATGCTAAAGTGATTCAAGAGAACGAAAATTTGAAGGGCGATGTCCAAAGGTTTGCTGATGGGTTGATAAAAACAATTAAAGCAAAAATGCAAAATGTTATTGACGCGATGGAAAACCAAACGAAGAAGTCACTTGAAAGATTAATAGCGAAAAGAGGTGTGATTCAGCAACAGATAAATGTTATTGAATCATCATTGGAAGAAGCTGATAAACTTCTAAAACGAAGCACCACCGCGGAAGTTGTTCAGCTTAAAAAAACGCTGCAAACAATCTTTCAGGGAGTGGATAAGACAGAGCCTATTGTTCATGACCGCAGCAGTCCGAAAGCGTTTGTTTTCGTAAAAAATAAGAAGATGCTTGATGTCGTCAACGGCGAAGAACTTGGATTCTTGGAAGAAGATAACCGAACCAAACCAAAAGAATCACTGGCTAAAGGCGAAGGACTGAAAGAAGGAACTGTTGGGCGTAAAGCTCAATTCAATTTGTTCACAAGAAACGCAGAGAGAAAAAAGGTGTATAATGAAGAGGACCGTGTAACAGTAGAGATCAAGGACGAGCAGGAACAAGAATGCGTGACGGAAGTAAGAATAGATGATAACAAGGATGGAATCTACAACATCAGTTGTTTTTTCAGAGTGCAGGGGTCAATAAAATTATTAGTTAAGATAAACGGGGAACATATTCATGGTAGTCCTTTTGCTTTGATTGTAAAACCATTTCAAGTCAAACCTGTTTTATCTTTTGGAAAGGGAGGCTCGGATGAAGGAATGTTAAATAGTCCTATAGGGGTGGCTGTGACTGCTGAAGATGAAGTAGTAGTAGCTGACAACCAGAACCATCGGGTTCAAGTGTTTGACAGTGATGGTACTTTCTTAAGATCCTTCGGTCATAAAGGTGAAAATGCTGGAGAGTTTAAGAATCCTACAGGAATTGCCATTGATAAAGATGGAAATATTCTCGTATCAGAGCATTATAACCACAGAGTACAGATCTTAAGTTGGGAGGGGAGGCACCTGGGTTCATTTGGTGGCCAAGGAAGCCTTGATAGTCAGCTCCTTCATCCTTGGGGTTTATCCTTAGATAGTACTGGTAATGTTATTGTTGCTGATACAGGTAACAAACTGATTAAGATCTTTGCCCCGGATGGAAAGTTTATAATGAAGATAGGTGGGCAGGGATCTTTTAGTTTTCCTGTTCACTGTGTTCAGTGTGGTGAATATTTCATAGTGTCAGACCAAACTGAACACTGTATCAAAGTATTTAACAGGGAGGGGCATTTTCAGTACAAGTTTGGTAAGCAGGGGAAGGGGGACGGGGAGTTTGATTGTCCACGTTTTCTGTCAGTGACTCAGTCAAAGCACCTGTTGGTTTGTGAAAGGAAGAATCATGGAATACAAGTCTTTGAACTAGATGGCAAGTTTGTTGGAAAATTCGGTACAAAAGGAAGCAAATTAGGAGAATTTAATGGTCCATCTTCAGTAGCTATTCTAAGTAATGATCAAATTGCGGTGTCTGAGTACTATAATAATCGAATTCAAATATTTGAATGACATCTGACCAGTTTTCCTAAGAATAATGGCAAGCATCACCAGTAGTCTTTTTCTAATTTATAAGTGTAGTAGGATTACGTCATTTCAAACATAAATTTTCAATTTTTTAGATTCAAACGTTTCGTTAGGTTTAGGTCAGTTTATGAATTGTTTTCTCGTAAGCAAGGCAATAAGGGTTTTGTCGTATTCACATATACATCGCTCCTAGGCACGGATTGCAATGTGCCTTCTCGTTTTCAGGCGTCTCGAGCACTACGCTTACGCTTTGCCCTGCAAAATAAGTCGAATACAAATAGCCAACTTCTTAGGTTGATTAGGTAAAGAATAATTACTCCTACTGTAAGAATACTTGAAAATAAGTAATGATATATTTCATTTTTATTGTATGTATGATTAATTAACGAATCAAAAATCAGTTATAAGTAGCTTTGCAATACTGCAATACTCTGTTATAGTCATGCAATTAAAGTTGGTTTTGTTGTTATTGTTATTTTTGTTGTTGTTTGAAACACTGCTAGCTGGGTATATGAAAAAATGAGCATATATATAAACATGTTAAACATTGATTAAACTGAGCAACGGACTTCTTAATTTGCTCGGAACAAAGAATTTTTGGTTTAATTTCTTAAAACTCGGTGAAACTATTTATCAATATCAGGTCAATATAGAATAAGACTAAAACGTTAAACAGAATAAGGTTGCTCGCTATTCTTTATGCTCCACTTTTTGTTCTTCAAGGCAAACCATTTTGAAAATCCTTTAACCCTTTAAAGCCTAACACCGCATATATGCGCAAAAAATACTGTACATGCGTTAACTATTTGTTTCTTGTCATACTTTTGTCACAACCTATTGCACATTTATCCATAGCACTAAATGGTGGATTTTGCAATTATGAAAGCAAACAAACCAATTGCAAGTCCAAATTTTGAGCTTCTTTGACGGGGTAGGGGTGCCTAGGCCCTAACGGAACACCCACGCCCAAAATTTCGGGGAAAACCCCTCCTGGAATGAAACCAGTTTTTCCACTTAGTTTCCCTTATCTTTTTTCTTGTCTCTCGACCGTCTTTTGTTTCGTTTGAGTTTCTTTTTTCTTTACTCTAATTCAATCTGGTTGGTGGGATTGTAGCTAGGGAGAAAACAGCGGGCGCGGGGAATGGGAGAATGGGGGGAGGGGGGAGGGTGTGGCTATTTTAAGAATGAAAATAAAAACAACTAGCATTCCTCGATTGGTTGTCGTTCCGAAGGAATTAACGAAAGTTTCAGATCTAATCTTCTTTTGTAAACGAAACCTGCAAATGTAGGACAGCACCAGATTACTGGGGAAGAGTTTCATTTGAATGGTATGTCGTAAGATTTGGTCCACGGGCTCAATAATCTGATCAACTTAACATGTCTATTTTAATTAACTGTGTTAAGTAACCTATTAATTAAAACACCTTCATAAGCGGATGAACTTAAAAAATGGCTTAAGGACATTAACTGACTTGCGATACACATATCTCTTTTCCCTCAAGTGAAAATTCAATCATGCAGTTTGTTAAAATAATAATAAACGTGGTCAGATTTCCATGTTGGTCATTGACTCTCCGTTCCGTTTGTTTGCCTGCATTATGTCCGTACAATAGCAATCGGATGGTAGGTTTCCTTAATGCATTAACAGATTTGTTGAACATTCTAACAATGCTCACATTGTAATCTTGTCTGTTACTGTTCTGCAACTGGCGTTTGTTTTACTAACACTAAAACGTTAAAACATTTTTTGAATACTTCTCTTGACTCGAACATTCTATCAACAAAACGATCCATAAAACTGTTGAATTGACTGTTATCCTTCGGTATCGTGGAGGAATTTCTCTGTGACAAGTGGACTTTTCACTCAAGAAAACACGTAATTGGAAATCAGTAAATCGAAATACCGGAATATCTAATCAATAGTGTTTGTGCTAATCTATAAAGAAATGGCCTCCAGTCAAAGGTGTATCATTCTCACTAATGAAAATATATTACCATACCCAAAAACAAAGGAAAATAAACTTTAAACCAAGGACAAAATTGAACCACAACATATACATCGTTTCCTTGCATCATGCTTATTACTCACAGTACGCCGCGCACTATTAAAATAATAATTAAATTTAAATTGCATCTCTTGAAGCCTGTGCATGGTTTTCACGCTATCGTGCTTTACAAAGGCTTAATTATTCGGAAACGGACATCACTTTGTTATTGACCATTATTTTCTCTCCATGTTTCATAAAGATAATCATACCATTACGAGCTGATGCTAACGCGACAGGAACTCTTACAACAACAGAGGTCCGTGATAATTTGATTGTTTGGCATGGCCTTCTTTGTTTCCGAAGGAAGGTAAAGTCAGGTAAAGATAGAAAGCTACAATATTTGATTGCTCGGTGTAGAGTTTAGAGAGTAACCTCGACAGCTATCATGTATCTTAAGTAAGTCCTATTGAAAGTGGATATTACAATTATATTCAATCTCTTCTAAACAGTTTCTACATTTAATCGGAGTGAAATACACGTTCGCATCTTTCATCAACAGGTCTTAACAGTAGGTGAATGAGTTGGCAGCACATTTCTGGAAATCATAAGCCACCAAAACAATAATAACCCCTTTACAACAGTACTCTGATTGGTTCATATGCCTTTGGGATACCGCAAAAAGTTAAACATAGACAATCACAAGAGCTCATTGTTCAGTGTGGACTGCCTCAAGGGTCAGTGGCTCAGTCACTTGTTCATGAAAATATCATGGATCTTGCAACACTATTTTACAATCTTCGTGAAGAAGTGTCTTGTTCGGTGTGTTCGGACTTATTCACGGATCCTAAACATCTCTCCTGTTTGCACAGTTTTTGCTTAAAGTGTTTGAAAGGATGGTACGAAACGAGCGGGGGCGGAGACGCCATTAAATGCCCGAAGTGCCAGACGCTCAGCAAAGTACCTGCAAGCGGTGATCTAAAAGATCTTCCAACCAGCTTTTACTTGAATGGCTTAATCGATGTTCTTGCTATTAAAGAATGCAAGAAGACTCAAGTGACATGCCGCAACTGCGAAAAGAAGAGTTCAGAAGCGTCGTATTGTTTCCAGTGCTGCATTTTTTACTGCGAAGAATGCTTAATCGGTCATAACATCATGCGAGACAAAAAGGAACACCGCATTTTGGCAGTAAAAGAGTTCCAAGACAAGGACTATGAGGATGTATTAAAACGACCAGTATTTTGTTCAAGACAAGGACACCAGAAGAAGAAGCTGAAATTATTTTGCAAGGAATGTGAAACAGCAGTTTGCCAAACTTGTGTTATGCTAGATCACAATGGTCATAAGTTGACGCTGATCGAAGAAGAAGCTGAAAGTCGAAGGCTCGAGATAAAAACTGTTATTCAAACACAACGGCAAAATTTAGACAAAAAAATTAAAGAAGTGATTCAACTGGATGAAGATGGCGCTAGAGTGATTCAACAAAGCGAGAATTCAAAGAAAAATGTCCAAAGGTTTGCTGATGGGCTGATTAAATTAATTCAAGCAAAACTGCAAACAATTATTACCACGGTGAAAAACCAAACAGAGAAGTCACTCGAACGTTTGAGAGCAAAGAGGAGTAAGATTCAGCATCAGATAAATGTTATTGAACCATCACTGGAGGAAGCTGATAGACTGTTAAGACGAAGCACCGCCGCAGAAATTGTTCAACGTAAAAAATCACTACAGACAATTTTTCAGGGTGTTGATCAGATGGAGCCTATTGTTCATGACCACAGTAGTCTGCAAGCTTTTGTTTTCGTAGAAAATCAAAAGATGGTCGATATTATCAACGTTGAAGAAATTGGATTCTTGGAAGAACCTTATCAAACACAAGCAAGTGAATCTCTTGCTGAAGGTGAAGGACTGAAAGAAGGAACTGTTGGGCGTAAAGCTCAATTCAATTTGATCACAAGAAACGCTAAAAGAAAACAGGGGTATGATGAGAGGGACCGTGTCACTGTAGAGATCAAGGACGAGCAGGAACAAGAATGCGTGACGGAAGTACGAATACATGATAACAAGGATGGAATGTACAACATTAGTTATTATCCCCGGGTTCAAGGGACAATGAAGGTATTAGTTAAGGTAAACTGGGAACATATACATGAAAGTCCTTTTACTGTGACAGAAAGACCGTTTCATGCCAAACCTGTTTTCTCTTTTGGTCAGAAAGGCCCAGGCAATGGAAAGTTTCACCGCCCTTATGGGGTGGCAGTGAATGACATGGACGAAATAGTAGTAGCTGACAATTGGAATCATTGCGTCCAAGTGTTTGACAGCAATGGTAATTTTCTAAGATCCTTTGGTCACAGAGGGGAAAATCCAGGAGAGTTCGACTACCCTAATGGAATAGCCATTGACAAAGACAGAAATATTTTCATATCAGAATTGGGTAACCATAGAGTACAGATCTTTAGTTGGGAGGGGAGGTACCTCGGTTCTTTTGGCGGCATGGGAAGCCTCGATAGTCAGCTCAAGTGTCCTCGGGGTTTATCCCTAGATAGTACTGGTAATATTATTGCCGCTGATACAGGCAACAAGCAAATTAAGATTTTTACTCCGGATGGTAAGTTTGTAGTGAAGATAGGTGGGCAAGACTGTTTTACCGTTCCTTTTCACTGTGTTGAGTGTGACGAATTATTAATAGTTTCAGACTCTGCTCAAAATTGTATTAAAGTATTTAACAAGGAGGGGCATTTTCAGTACAAGTTTGGTAAGAAGGGGGAAGGGGACGGGGAGTTCAATTATCCACATTTGTTGTCTGTGACTCAGTCAAAGCATCTTTTGGTCTGTGATCTTGGTAATCATAGAATACAAGTCTTCGAACTGACTGGGAAGTTTGTAGGAAAATTCGGTACAAAAGGCAGCGAATTAGGAGAATTTAGTTGGCCATTTTCAGTAGCTGTACTAAGTAACGACCACATTGTTGTGTCTGATTTGGGCAATCATCGAATTCAAATATTTGAATAAAATCTGTCCATTTTCGACGGAAGAATGACAAGCATCTCCATTTCCTCAACTTCTAGACTTAATATGAGAAAGTCATTATAAATATTACTTTTCGTACGTTCAAAGGTATCTGTCAGCTTTAAGTCGGTTTATTATATGGCTATAGTAGCACGCGCTCTCTGGTTTGCTGTTTTTTTGTAAGGATCGGTCATTACTAGCTAGGGATCAAAGGCATATACATTAATCTGTGACTTGATAGAGGACATCCTTATCAATATCCATGTTGTGGTCAATTGACAGCTGTCAAAAAATTATGCACTGACCAGTGTCACCTGACTGTTTCGCGGGCTCAAGTGTACAACCCATTGAGGTGACGTACTTTTTAAGTTGTTGGTTTTAATTGATCGCAGGCTCAGGTCCATAATGATAAGGCCAAATAATAAACCTAGTCCGTTCGGGCATTACAGGAAATGTCAGACCGAGGCCTCGATGTATTGACGGAGCGATAGCGAGGTCAATAAATCAAGGCCTCGATCTGAGATTTCCCTGTAATGACCTCATTCTCGGTTAATAAGTAATATGTATTGCTGTTGTTTCAACATTTTTACTGGTATAACCAACCTCACAGCAAGGGTCCCCAGTAGGCTGAATAGGTTTCCTCGGGATCCAGGATTTAGCTTATTTGAAAGCAGCAGGGATTCAGGACGCAAACCTCTCAACTACATTATAGCGCAACACTAAGGGAGAGAAAAACAAAATAGCGACTGAATTAAACTTTGCAATATAAACAAGAATATGTGGTGAACGGTTATTTGTGTAATCTCGTTATTACAGAGATATTAGAACCTCACTTGCCAACGAAATTTAAGGTTAACCGTGTTCTAAGCGGAATACGAGTAAAGTCATCTAATAGGCAAACAATAATAAATTCTCCTATGGGAAAAAACGGTTAATCCAGAACGGGAAAGACCCTTCTATCTTAGTTATTTCTTTTGATAGCTTAACACATAATACAATTTCTTTATATTATTTTACTACAACTTACAAGCTCTAGGGGTTGCGTTCATCAACTCCTTTCTTCCATTTAAGCGAAAATCATGTAATCAACATTGGATTTAGCCTACAGTTTGCATTGTTCCATGAGGGAACATTGTTAACATGAGGGATCCGCAAATTATTGTTTTTTCAGTTTTTTTCCAGGTTTTTTTTCCCGATAAACAAGAACTCTTTCCATAAAGCACTTTGTTTTCTTTTGAGCAAGGAGTTTTCCCGCATCTATTTCTCGCCGCACGGTTTATTGGGAAAGGTGCTCTGCACTCGTTCGTGAGGCACATCCTTCCCATGATGCCATACGCTCTCAGTTTTACACGGCATAGAGTCCAAACAAGCCAACTAAGCGAAAGGGTGCAACTTTGCACACGCTCTGTCCTAGTAAAATTTATGGCTTTGGTGGGCTCAAGGAATAAAAAGACTAAAATGCCATAAGTAGGCTAAGGGGCCACGCAAGAAAGATTAAGCACACAATTTAACAAGAGTAAGCCGTTTTTTCTTAAATCTCTTTCATACTTGTAGGTTTCAGAAACAATCGTTCTTGCCCCATATTAATTCCTATTTTCAAAGGTTATGCAACAGTACCAACCCTCAAATTTTGAGCTTAGGGTTCCTTTGGTAACACATTGTGTTTAAATGCTGCTGACTGTGGGCCGAACACAAACGCGCGTTAAATTCAATTTGCATCGAAATTTAAGGCTGTGATTTCCACGTTACCGTGCCTTAGAAAAGCTTAATCATTAAAGTATTAAGTATTGTCATTTTATAGGCTGGCCAGTATGGCTCTTGGGCTGGCTCGCTCCGGGTTATGGGCTCCTGCAAATAATCTTCTAGGATTTAACTTCAAATAAATCGAAGGCACATTCATCCAATTTCATTGCAAGTACGTACATCGTACATCCATCCTTTTATTCAGAACCACTCTTAAAAGCCGACTATATCAGTACTATATTGAGACTTGATAAGAGAATGATGATGATGATGGTGATGATTGTAAGACGAGATGATAATGAGAATGAAGATGTAAATATTCGAAATTAAGGTGTTTATGATGTTGGTGACTGATAACGATAACGATGGCGATTTGATGATGAGGATGACAACGACGACGACGACGATGAAGATGAAGATAAGGATAATAATGATGGCAATGATGATGATGATGTTGATGACGATAATGACGACGATGATGATGACGACGACGGCCATGACTACGACGACGATGATGATGATGATTATACCTGGATAGGTAAAACTGGTGGCTTTCCGTCCTAAACAACCTGAGAGACCAAAACCTACTGTTTACATCCTTAAAGCAAGACGGAAAACAATCCCGTCTCTTTTTTATGGGACTCTCCCACGAGTCGCGACACTTCAAGAAGTGAGTATTTTATAGGTAGACACATCGTATCATTGTGTAATGCTGCGATGCTCACGGTACGTCGCGCAATAAATTCAATTTTCACCTTTTAAAACTGTGGTTTTTACACTATCGAGATTTAGAAAGGACAAATTGAAAAAAGACGTCATTTTGTCATTGATTAACAACTATTTTGTTGTCGTGTTTCACGATGATTGTCAGTGTTGTATTCACGTTATTCACGCGCTGAAGCTGGCGCGACAGGCACTCTATCAAAAGCATTCCCGATGATGATTGGCTCGTAGGCCTTTCTTTCCGATAGCTTAAAGCTAAAGATAGAAACACAAAAGACTGTTGAGTGCGGAATGCCGCGAAGGTCATTAGACTATATTTTGAAAAACTCGACCTAGAAGAAGTTATCACGTCTTTTCACACATTCAACGCACTAAAAATCTAAAAAATGTAAGAACGGTAAAAATAAAAACTAAAAGTCTTGAGATATATTTCTCTCTTCCAGCATCAAATATTGAAGTGAGTTGAAAATAGGTAGTGGATCTTTATCCAGTTTTATTCAATCCCTAAAGGGCAACAAGTTAAAATCGGTTTGAAATATATATGTATTGGTTCAATGCATGCAGCGGCTTTCCACCAACAGCTTTCTACCTTACCGAATGAATGACTCCGCTCCAGCTCAGTTCTGGGAATCATAAACCGCAAAAATAATAACAAGCCTCTCATAACAAGGTTCTTTGATTGGTTCATTCTCTTTTGACATTCCGAGAAACGCTAAATATAGACGATCACAAGACTTCATTGTTCAGTATGAACTGCTTCAAGCGTCACAGCTCACTTGTTGTTGACGACATCATGGACCTTACAACTTTGTTTCACAATCTTCGTGAAGAAGTGTCTTGTTCGGTGTGTTCGGACTTATTCACGGATCCTAAACATCTCTCCTGTCTGCACAGTTTCTGCTTAAAGTGTTTGAAACCATGGTACGAAACGTGCGGCGGAGGAGACGCCATTAAATGTCCAAAGTGCCAAACCTTCAGTCAAGTTCCCGCAAGCGGTGATCTTAAAGATCTTCCAACCAGCTTTTACTTAAACGGCTTAATCGATGTTCTCGCCATCAAAGAATGCAAAAACACTCAAGTGACATGTGGAAACTGCGACAAGAAGAGCTCAGAAGCTTCGTATTGTTTCCAGTGTTCCATATTTTACTGCGAAAAATGTTTACTCGGTCATAACATCATGCGAGACAAGAAGGAACACCGCGTTTTGGCCGTAAACGAGTTCCAAGACAGGGACTATGAAGATGTGTTAAAGCGACCACTATTTTGTTCAAGACAAGGACACCAGAAAGAGGAGCTGAAATTATTTTGCAAGGAATGTGAGACGGCAGTTTGCCAAACTTGCGTCTTGCTAGATCACAAAGTTCATAATTTAACGCTGATCGAGGAAGAAGCTACGAAGCAAAGACTCGAGATGAAGACTGTTTTCGAAACACAGCGACACAACTTAGAAGAAAAATTGACCGTTGTCGCTAAGCTAGATGAAGATTATGCTAAAGTGATTCAACAGAACGAAAATTTGAAGGGCAATGTCCAAAAATTTGCCGATGGATTGATAAAAACAATTAAAGCAAAAATGCAAAATGTTATTGACGCGATTGAAAACCAAACGAAGAAGTCACTTGAACGGTCACAGGTAGCCCAAGCTCACTATGAGAGCCGTGAACAACGTTATCCTACTTAGCTAATTAATTATTCATACAGCAAGAAAATTATAAGACGTTGTATGGAGAAATATTCTTTGCTCACTAAATTAGCAAAATGTGCATTGAATATCGCTTTGAAGCTTACCTTTAGCATCTTCTTGTTTTTCTTTGTATTCTGACTGCGTTTTAGACCTCCTAGGCACTGTTTAAGACCTTTTTTGGAGCAACAGTTTTTCACCCTGATGGCAGTAGAGAGAAGAGAAGAGAAGGTTGGCAAACCTCTCTTGACTGGCTCCGCTCTCGGAGGCGATAAGTTCCGTGACATTTGCGACATGGAGACAATTCCTCCAGAAACAGATGTCCTGATAAATAACGCACATTTTCCATCATTCACATCGCCAAAATTCCCATTTCGAAGGTCCTAAATCGCCAACGAAGTGGGCAATACACGGCTGAGGTGAGGCGAGTCGAGAGCAGACCCGCAACGGACTCCAACCGTCACGTCGACAATTCAAACCGACGCGGGCTGGCAGGGTCAAATTGTTCAACCGTCAAAGGACAATTGGAGCATTTAGCCTACTGGGCACAGTAACTGATTTTTCACTTCTCACGTTGCACTCCGGGGTCGCGGAAGTCAAGCATCGCGTGTGATAGTGACATGTAATATCAAAACATGTCGCGTTGTTAATGTTAATGTTTTCTGCCATGATTAATAGTAGCGTCAAGAAATCCAATCAATACAAAAATAGCTACTACATTTGGAATTCATATTTCAGAAATAGTTTGCTTGGGTTGTAAGCAGCTGATGTATAATTTGATCTTAAAATTGGTGTAGCTAATGTGGCAGAATTACCAAGAGAAAATTCAAAGAAATATTTATTTACATATTTTCTTTCCGTAAAAACACTCACAATAGATAAGAGCACCTGCCGGAAGATCCTGTCCCCAAACTTGCTACTTACTGCCACTTGTTGAAAAAGGGAGGAAAAATAGCTAACAACTGTTTACAGCCGTAGTAATTCTTATTGCAAATTTTTTTTCTAAATGATACATAAAAAACCATTGTCAAACGCTTTTTAAAAAGAAGAGTAGAGATCAAAACATTAACAACGCGACATGTTTTGGTATTACATGTCACTATCACACGCGATGCTTGACTTCCGCGACCCCCGAGTGCAATGTGAGAAGTGAAAAATCAGTTACTGTGCCCAGTAGGCTAAATGCTCCAATTGTCCTTTGACGGTTGAACAATTTGACCCTGCCAGCCCGCGTCGGTTTGAATTGTCGACGTGACGGTTGGAGTCCGTTGCGGGTCTGCTCTCGACTCGCCTCACCTCAGCCGTGTATTGCCCACTTCGTTGGCAATTTAGGACCTTCGAAATGGGAATTTTGGCGATGTGAATGATGGAAAATGTGCGTTATTTATCAGGACATCTGTTTCTGGAGGAATTGTCCCCATGTCGCAAATGTCACGGAATTTATCGCCTCCGAGAGCGGAGCCGGTCAAGAGAGGTTTGCCAACCTTCTCTTCTCTTCTCTCTACTGTCATCAGGGTGAAAAACTGTCGCCCCAAAAAAGGCCTTAAACAGTGCCTAGGAGGTCTGAAATGCAGTCAGAATACAAAGAAAAACAAGAAGACGCTAAAGGTAAGCTTCAAAGCGATATTCAATGTACATTTTGCTAATTTAGTGAGCAAAGAATATTTCTCCATACAACGTCTTATAATTTTCTTGCTGTATGAATAATTAATTAGCTAAGTAGGATAATGTTGTTCACGACTCTCATAGTGAGCTTGGGCTACCTGTGGAACGGTTAATAGCAAAAAGAGGTGAGATTCAGCAACAGATAAATGTTATTAAATCATCGCTGGAGGAAGCTGATAAACTTCTAAAACGAAGCATCTCCACGGAAGTCGTTCAGCTTAAAAAAACATTGCAAACAATCTTTCAGAGAGTGGATGAGACAGAGCCTATTGTTCATGACCCCAGCAGCCTGAAAGCGTTTGTTTTCGTAGAAAATCAGAAGATGCTTGATGTCGTCAACGGCGAAGAAATTGGATTGTTGGAAGAAGGTTACCGAACAAAAGCATGCAAATCTCTGGCTGAAGGTGAAGGACAGAGATAAGGAACTGTTGGGCGTAAAGCTCAATTCAATTTGATCACAAGAAACGCAGTGAGAAAAAAGGTGTATAATGAAGAGGACCGTGTAACGGTAGAGATCAAGGACGAGCATGAACAAGAATGCGTGACGGAATTAAGAATAGATGATAACAAGGATGGAATCTACAACATCAGTTATTTTCCCAACGTTCAAAGGACATTAAAGTTATTAGTTAAGGTAAACGGGGAACATATTCATGGTAGTCCTTTTGCTGTGACTGTAAAACCATTTCAAGTCAAACCTGTTTTATGTATTGGAAAGGAAGGCTCGGGTGAAGGAATGTTCAATAATCCTATGGGGGTGGCAGTGACTGCTAAAGATGAAGTAGTAGTAGCTGACAACCAGAACCATCGGGTTCAAGTGTTTGACAGTAATGGTACTTTCTTAAGATCCTTTGGTCACAAAGGTGAAAATGCTGGAGAGTTTAAGAATCCTACAGGAATTGCCATTGATAAGGATGGAAATATTCTCGTGTCAGAGAATCGTAACCATAGAGTACAGATCTTTAGTTGGGAGGGAAGGCATCTGGATTCATTTGGCGGCAAAGGAAGTCTTGATAGTCAGCTCCTTAACCCTTGGGGTTTATCCTTAGATAGTAATGGTAATGTTATTGTTGCTGATAAAGGTAACAAACTGATTAAGATCTTTACCCCGGATGGAAAGTTTATAATGAAGATAGGTGGACAGGGTTCTTTGAGTTATCCTGTTCACTGTGTTCAGTGGGGTGAATATTTCATAGTGTCAGACCAAACTGAACACTGTATCAAAGTATTTAACAGGGAGGGGCATTTTCAGTACAAGTTTGGTAAGCAGGGGGAGGGGGATGGGGAGTTTAATTATCCACGTTTTCTGTTAGTGACTCAGTCAAATCACCTGTTGGTCTGTGAAAGGGATAATCATAGAATACAAGTATTTGAACTAGATGGGAAGTTTGTAGGAAAATTCGGTACAAAAGGCAGCAAATTAGGAGACTTTAATCAGCCATTCTCAGTAGCTGTTCTAAGTAATGACCAAATTGTAGTGTCTGAGTACAATAATCATCGAATTCAAATATTTGAATGACATCTGACCAGTTTTCCTAAGAATTATAACAAGCATCACCAGTAGTCTTTTTCTAATTTCTAAGTGTATTAGGATTATGTCATTACAATCACTATTTTTCAATTTCTTAGAATCAAACGTTTAGTTACGTTTAGGTCAGTGTATGAATTGTTTTCTTGTAAGGAAGACAATCAAGCCTTTCTCGCATTCACATATCAAGTATCGCCCTTAGCGACGGATTACGATGTACTTGCACGTTTTCAGGCGTCCCAAGCACTGTTCTTACGCTTTGGGCTTTGCGCATGGTATCTCGGGAAGGGTGCTCTGTCACCAATCATTGGCGCCTCGCGTTTTGCATCCTTCCCATGACCCTTGGCTCTGCAAAATGAGCCGAACACAAATTCAAGTATATTCTGTAACCAAATATAGACCCCATCTTTGTCATTGTTGGGAAAATTTTATTTTCACTATCCCATTTAGGTAACTTTCTGTTTAGGCATCTACCTTTTAAAGCCTTTTAACTAGGTCATCGTGAAATGAATTGACACATTGGTTTAAGCCCTAAGAGTGATCAGCGTCAAATTCCTCCTTGTAATATCACTGCTTTATAAAACACAGTGGTCATGAGAATTGAGGGCCTGATCACACAAGATGAATCTAATTGATACTTCAACAAATTCTGCCCACTGCTTCTATTGAAAACATATAGGGACAACAAATGAGAATTTGAATTTTGATATTAGGGTTTAAATGGTTAACTTATGTAGAAACGTATAACAATATAGATAAGCGTAGCCACTCTGTAATAGAAAATAAGGCCGGAAATAAATTTTTTACCTCTTAAGTAACCCTATGTGATATGCAGTTATTTGTTTAATCATTCCACTTCAGAGATATTAAATATAGGTGATCCATTCTACCATGCTTGGAACCTGACAATGCCCAACAATAATGCAAATCGCTTACATTCCAAGCGCGCGCTAGTAATTGTACAACTCTTTATGTTTCAATTTATTCCCTAAGGCAATCTATTTTTTATTTTCGTTTACAGTCGTTCCCGTATTTCGTCTTTGGCTTGGTATAGATTGGTGTAACTGAAAAATAGTTGAGATCAAAATTCATGAAAAACAGACTGGAAGTAGGAAAGGCAGACTGAGATGTTTTTAAAAAAACATTGGTTCCTTTTGAGTGCGTTCTGCCATCAATTCTCATTTAATTCTCTTATAATAAAGTCGTTTACCTTACGTTTTGCACGTAGAAAGCAACCTAAATTGTTGAAGTCTTGTTTGGTACGAGAAGTGCAATGAAAACGTTCTAGGCCTGATCCATTTTTTGCGGATTTTCACTAGATCGCAAGTGCTTCCGTGACATTGTAAAGGTTGTTTTTCACTGACGTAGGAGTCCTGGAGAGGGGGAGAGGGTACTCCCTTTAACGGCCTATACGTGGAGGCTCCACCCGAAAGGTGGTACCTTTTGTAGGCTTAAGCCCAAAAGGGTAGGGATTTCACTAGTTGTAGTACATAAAAGGGTAAGGAAAGCTGTTCGGTGCGTAAAAGGACCTAAAATGGTTCACAGAAGGATTTTGTGGCTGTGGGGGAGACAAGAAAACTTCCTGGTTTAGTGAGTACTTCCCTCCCTGTGTCGGGGGTAAGAGTCGGAATCACGCAATTGTTAGTTCAAAGAATAAAATACCTGTACTTAATTAGAGAGCGAGAATATTCGGTCTCTGTTGGTTTTTTGTGAACGTCAACGATCCTGGAAACGTTTGAGCTGGCCTCCTTAACCCTTTAAACCCCAATATCCACATAAAAATTCTCTAAACTGGTCTCTATACATTTCCTTCAGGAATTAGTTGAGAGAATTTGGTAGAAGATCAAAACATTTTCCCTTTGGTGAGTTTTCATTAATTCTCACAACCTTATCTCTTGATTGTTTATTGATATTGTTTATAGAAAATTGATGTTTGTTACTTTTGGGACTTAAAGGGTTAATGTCTTTCACAAATCGATATATCGTTTCTGTTCCCTTCATGCTTACTTACTACTCACAAATTACTAGACAACGCGCAGTATTAAAATTCAAATTTCATCTTTTAAAGCTGTGGTTTCACTCTCTGATAGTGCTTTACAAAGGCTTCACAGATTTCACTTTGTTATTATTCAGGTTTCAAAATGATTGTCATTTACGGTACTCACGCGCTGAAGCTGGCGCGACAGAGACACTAACAACAGCGTTCCGTGATTGCTTCCTTAGAAGATAAAAAGCTACAAGGCTTGATTGAATAGTGCATATTTGCCACTCAGATCATAATGTATCTGAAGTAAGTCTAATTGTTACTGGATCTTACAACTATTTTCAATCCTACCAAGAGAGTTTTTGTTTAAATTTGCAATACTATCCAGTTCGCGCCTTTTGTCACACAGGTCTTACCCCGGGGGATTTCATTTCTGGGAATCATAAACCACAAAAACAATAACAACCTTCTCACAACAAAGCTCTTTGATTGGTTCATTCTCTTTTGAGATTCCGAAAAACTCTAAACATAGACGATCACAAGACTTCATTGTTCAGTGTGAACTGCTTCAAGGGTCACAGCTCACTTGTTGTTGACGACATCATGGACCTAACAACTTTGTTTCACAATCTTCGTGAAGAAGTGTCTTGTTCGGTGTGTTCGGACTTATTTACGGATCCTAAACATCTCTCCTGTCTGCACAGTTTCTGCTTAAAGTGTTTGAAAGGATGGTACGAAACGTGCGGCGGCGGAGACACCATTAGATGTCCAAAGTGCCAAACCTTCAGTCAAGTTCCCGCAAGCGGTGATCTTAAAGATCTTCCAACCAGCTTTTATCTTAACGGCTTAATCGATGTTCTTGCCATTAAAGAATGCAGCAAGACTCAAGTCAAATGCGGAAACTGCGACCAAAAGACTTCGGTAGCATCGTATTGTTTCCAGTGTTGCATATTTTATTGTGAAGAATGCTTAATCGGTCATAACATCATGCGAGACAAGAAGGAACACCGCGTTTTGGCCGTAAAAGAGTTCCAAGACAAGGACTATGAGGATGTATTGAAGCGACCAATATTCTGTTCAAGACAAGGACATCAAAAAAAGAAGCTGAAATTATTTTGCAAGGAATGTGAAACAGCAGTTTGCCAAACTTGCGTCATGCTCGATCACAATGGTCATAAGTTGACGCTAATCGAGGAAGAAGCTAAGAATCACAGACTCGAGATAAAAACTGTTATCGAAACACAACGACACAACTTAGTCGAAAAAATGAACGTTGTCGCTAATCTAGATGAAGATTATGCTAAAGTGATTCAACAGAACGAAAATTTTAAGGGCGATGTCCAAAGGTTTGCTGATGGGTTGATAAAAACAATTCAAGCAAAAATGCAAAATGTTATTGACGCGATGGAAAACCAAACGAAGAAGTCACTTGAAAGATTAACAGCAAAAAGAGGTGAGATTCAGCAACAGATAGATGTTATTGAATCATCATTGGAAGAAGCTGATAAACTTTTAAAACGAAGCACCACTGCGGAAGTTGTTCAGCTTAAAAAAACACTGCAAACAATCTTTCAGGACGTGGATGAGACAGAGCCTATTGTTCATGACCTCAGAAGTCTGCAAACGTTTGTTTTTGTGGAAAATCCAAAGATGCTTGATGTTGTGAACGGCGAAGATATTGGATTCTTGGAAAGACCCGCTTATAGAACAAAAGCACGTGAATCATTGGCTGAAGGTGAAGGACTGAAAGAAGGAACTGTTGGGCGTAAAGCTCAATTCAATTTGATCACAAGAAACGCACAGAGAAAACAGGTGTATGATGAGAGGGACCGTGTCACCGTAGAGATCAAGGACGAGGAAGAACAAGAATGCGTGACGGAAGTGCGAATAGATGATAACAAAGATGGGACCTACAACGTCATATACTATACCAGGGAACAGGGGACAATGAAATTGTTTATTAAGGTAAACGAGGAAGATATTCGTAGTAGGCCTTATTCTGTGATAGTTAAACCATTTCATATAGAGCCTTCTTCATTTTTTGGGCAGCATGGTTCAGGCAAAGGGATGTTTTTTCATCCTACACAGGTGGATGTAAACGACGAGGACGAAATAGTACTAGCTGACTACGGGAACAATCGGGTTCAAGTGTTTGACAGTAACGGTACTTTCTTAAGATCCTTTGGTCGCAAGGGTCAAAATCCAGGAGAGTTCAACAGCCCTTGTGGAATAGCCATTGATAAGAATAGAAATATTTTCGTAGCAGATTTTGGTAACGATAGAGTACAAATATTTAGTTGGGAGGGGAGGCACCTGTCTTCATTTGGCGGCAAAGGAAGCAGTGATAGTCTGGATAGTCGGCTCCGTAATCCTCGAGGTTTATCCTTAGATAGTAATGGTAATGTTATTGTTACTGATACAGGTAACAGCCTGATTAAGATCTTTACTCCGGATGGTAGGTTTGAAATGAAGATAGGTGGGCAGGGTTCTTTGATTGGTCCTTATCACTGTGTTCAGTGTGGTGAATATTTCATAGTGTCAGACCACTCGGCTCATTGTATCAAAGTATTTAACAGGGAGGGGCATTTCCAATACAGGTTTGGTGAAAAGGGGGTAGGAGACGGGGAGTTTGATAGTCCATGCTTTTTGTCAGTGACAAAGTCAAAGCACCTGTTGGTTTGTGATTGCAAAAATCATAGAATACAAGTTTTCGAGTTAGATGGGAAGTTTGTAGGAAAATTCGGTACAAAAGGCAGCACGTTAGGATGCTTTCAGGGGCCATACTCAACAGCTGTTCAAAGTAATGATCGAATCCTTTTGTCTGATTTGTACAATCACCGAATTCAATTGTTTGGATGAAATCTGATCTCCATTCTTATTTCAATATCCACGCTGAGTTGGAGTACAATTCTTTTAATCATTGTTTTTCGTAGATTAAAAGCTTTTGTTAACTGTAAGTTAGTGTATTACTCAGTGTTGCTTCAATTTTGTTATTTGTATAGCCAACTAACTGACACACTAATCAGGGTAAGCTTGGCCTGCAAGCTTAAAGAATTAAGCCAATATCTACCGATGAATGAATGAATGAGTCAATGAATGAATAAATGAATGAATGAATGAAGGAAGGAAGGAAGGAATGAATTGAATGAATTAACTTAATTTATACCCGGTAGTAATTTCAATAGACAAAATTGGTTTTCAAATTAGCCGTGTGAACAATTCTACGACCTAATACTAACTATATGACAATGTTTAAGACTATTGTTGCAACTACTAAAAGCAGACGAAATATTAAGTATTTATTTAAAAATAATGAAAATAAAACACCTAATGCAATTAATTATCATGGTGGTCTCCCAAGTTCGCTTTGAACCTTTTTAATGTCTCTAAGTCTCTGACATGATTCGGAAGCTCATTCCAATTGCAACTGCCCCACGATAAGCAAAATTTCTTTTAAATGAGTTCGTTTTAGGTTTGAGCAACTACTTGTCGATCCATCTAGACACCTTTAAGACTAAAAGTGATATTTTTTTTTACGAGAACAGGGCAGCAGTCCAGAATTGGCAAAATCACTGTCTTGTGTCCGAATGTAGCCAATAACTGAGACTAGGGTTTGTAAGAAAGTGGCCGCAGTTGCATTTTTGGAGCTGTATTCTTTTTTTTGTAAGAGAGTATAGTAATGGCTTTCGTTTTCTTCGTCCCCGGGGGGGCAGAATTTTCTTACGCGTTTCGCCCGGCATCTTGGGAAGAGTGATCTACACTCAACCAAAGGCCACACTTCGCGATTTCCCTTGCCAAGAAACTGACTTGACGAGCGCGAAACGCGAGTGTCAAGCGAGTGATTGGAGACGAAGCGCAAGGGACCATGGAAAGGAGAATTTTGATAGGCGCCTGCACTCCTTCCTGCCTAGTTTGCGCGCAAATTTTCATAGAGAGAGAGACGTCTGCGTACGAGGCAGCCAATGAAATGTGTTACGATAATAAAGCACTATGAATTTAAAAAATCCTTCCCATGAGGCCTTGCCCTGCTAAACAAACCAACTACGCAACGTGAAATAGGGCGATTTTCGTATGACCTTGAAATGAAAACTAGCGAACAAAACAGGAACAACAAAAGAACGGAAATTGAGCGATTTGATTCGTTTATCGAACGGATACAAACGCCCGTGGCTTTTGGTTGGAACGCGAACTCTCTGGTGAAAAATCTTCATGCCCCAGAACTTTCTAGAAATCAACCGATATTTCACTTTGACGTCATTCTGCAACACGATTGGCCAATCGAACAATGCCTTCTCCATATTGGCGGGAAACCGAAGGGGTCATGTTTTGATCTTTCAGAATTTATTGGCTAACAAAACAAATAACGAACACTCAGTTCCGAAACCATTTTTCAAGGTCATCCGAAAATCGCTCTATCAGAGGCGCGAAAAGCAAAACTTTTGTCCAAAAAAAGCCTTAAAGAAGGAATGGATATAGGGTGTATGGTAACAGCAGCGAATTAAATAAAATAAAGCTGCTCTAAGTCTCTTTTCTCTCATCCGTCCTATTTGTTTCGTTTATGTTTCTTCACTCTCACGGTATTCTAATTGATCTGGCCCCGGTTGTTCAAAGGTTGGATAGCGCTATCCACCGGATAAATATAGCATAATTGATTTCCGTAATACTTATCCGCTAAATAGTGATTTATCCGATGAATAGCACTATTCAACGTTTGAACAACCGGGGCCAGATAGCGCAATTATCTGTTGGATAGTGATTTATCCAGTGGATAGCGCTATCCAACTTTGGAACAACTGGGTCTTAAGTTAGGGAGACAACAGTAGGCGGGGGAGAGGGGTGGGGGGGCTGTTATAAGAATGAAATACAAAAAGCAAGCATTCCTTGATTCGTTGTCGTTCCGGAAGATTAGCAAAAGTTACACATCTAATCTTCTTTTGTAAAATAAAAGCAAGTAAAGAAAAGTACCAATTGGAGAGAAAGAAGCGGAAAAAGATTTTCATTTGAATGGTCATACCGCAGGCTTTGGTCCACAGACACAATAGTCCGATCAACTTATAACGTGTTTATTTTAATTAACTATGTTAAGTAGCCTATTAATTAAAACACCTTCATAAGCGGATAAACTTGAAAAAAGACTTGCGATACACATATCACATTTTCATCAAGTGAAATTCAATCATGCAGTAATAATAAACACGAACAGATTTCCATGTTGGTCATTGACCCACCGTTTGGTTTGTTTGCCTGCATTATCTCCGTACAATAGCAATCGGATGGTAGGTTTCCTTAATGCATTAACAGATTTGTTGAACATTCTAACAATGCTCACATTGTAATCTTGTCTGTTACTGTTCTACGACTGGCATTGTTTTACCAACACTAAAACATTTTCTGAATAAAGTCTCTTGGCTCAAACATCCTATCAACAAAAAGCACAGGTAGCCCAAGCTCACTATGACATTATACGTGGATTAATTTTTTTCCTTTTTAAGCTTGCATTTAGTATTTTATTATGGTCATTCGTGTGTGGACTGCGTTTCAGGCCTCTTAGGATGCAACAATTGGGTTCAAGTGTTTGACAGTAATGGTACTTTCTTAAGATCATTTGGCCGCTTTGGTCAAAATGCTGAAGAGTTCAACAACCCTAATGGCATTGCTATTAACAAGGATAGAAATATTTTCGTAGCAGACAAAGGAAACGAGAGAGTATAGATCTTTAGTTGGGAGGGGAGGCACCTGGGTTCATTTGGCCATAAAGGAATCCTTGAGAGACAGTTTCTTAGTCCTCGGGATTTATCCGTAGATATTACTGGTAATGCAATTGTTGCTGATGCAGGTAACAAACTGATTAAGATCTTTACCCCGGATGGTAGGTTTGTAATGAAAATTGGTAGACAGGGTTCATTTAGTTGTAATATGAGCTGTGTTCAGTGTGGTGAATATTTCATAGTGTCAGACTACAGCGAACCCTGTATCAAAGTATTTAACAGGGAGGGGCATTTTCAGTACAAGTTTGGTAAGAAGGGACAAGGGGACGAGGAGTTTAATTGTCCATGGTTTCTGTCATTGACTCAGTCAAAGCACCTGTTGGTTTGTGATAGGGATGGAAAGTTTGTAGGAAAATTCGGAACAAAAGGCAGCAAGTTAGGAGAATTTGATGAACCACGCTCAGTAGCTGTTCTAAGTAATAATCAAATTGTTATGTCTGATGGCAAAAATCATCGAATTCAAATATTTAAATGAATTCTGACCCTTGTTCCTAGAAGACTAGAAAGCATCTCCACCTTTATTTCAATTTCCAATCTGAGAAAGGGCACATCATTTTACTGGATTATATCAGTTAACTGAAATTTGGTATTTTCATTAGAGTTTAATATTGAACGTTTCGGAAACATTCTTGGAAGTTAGAAGGTTCGCATAAATGGGTGCGCGTTAGAGCATTGTCTCATCTGATTGTCTTCAGTATCGAGTGATGCGAGTGAGTCAAACGTAGTTACAACAGAGTGCATACAGCAACATGGCTAAACTTTGTTATTTTCCGCAAAGAAAAGTAATTAGTTCTGTAATATGAATATACAACTGAGCACCACTGTCACCAATTGTAGGTTTTGTGTTTTGACTTAACCCTTGTGCAGTCAGTATAAGTAATCCTTGTAAACATGCTTTAGAAGGACAATATAGACCTCATGTAAAAACGTGTAACAGTAGGGCCAAGTAAAGTCACTTTGTAATAAAAAAAATGAACGTTGTCATACGCATTTAATTGTCCGTTCACAGCAGAACTAAATATGGGTGATTTACTCTCGTATGCTTGGAACCTCACAATACCCAATGATAATTAAAGTAGCTCATGTTCCAAGCGCTAACTAGGACAAAAAATCAAAAAAATGAATCAAGCAACTATTTATTCATTCTATCATCTACCAGACCAAACAAACAGTCACCACGAAACATTTTCGAAATAAAGGGCAAGATAACTTAGCTAGGCTCTCCCTGTTAGCCACCCTTGGAACAGAATTTTTCTCGAATATGAAGAAAACCTGCTGAAATAAAGACATGCTTTTCACTTCCGGGCTGAGATGGGGTCCCGGGGACGGGCTATATAGCTGGGGTAGCAAATTATTTGAATTTGTGCGTCTTTGAAGGGGTGGTGGTGCCAAGCCTCAACGGAACAACCACGCCTAAATTTTCCATGAGAACCCCCAGGGTTTTCTCTTGTCCCCTTTAAGTTCGTTTGTGTTTCTTTTCTTTTTACTTGGTTTAATCTGGTTGATGGCACTATAGTTAGGAAGATAACAGTGAGGGTGGGGAATAGGGTGGGATGGGGGCTGTTCTAAGATTGAACCTAAAAATGGCAAGAATTCTTCGACTAGTTGTCGTCCCGGCTCAAGTAAGAAAAGTTTCATGCGATCAATAGCAGTGCAATACCAAAAGTTATAGTGAAGAGGTTTCATTTGAATGGTCTTGTGTAGGATTTGGTTCTCAGACTCAATAGTCGAATCAAAGTAACATGTCTATTTTCATTAATTATGTTGAGTAACCTATCCTAATTTAAAACACCTTCAGTAAGTGGTTAAAATGAACAGGGATTAAGAACATTACACATAACGCATTTCCATCAACTGAAACTTTAGTGATACAGTAGTAGCGCACAATTGGAGCCATTGTGCCCATGTGTTTGACAGTGATGGTAATTTTCTAAGATCCTTTGGTCGCAGAAGCGAAAATCCAGGAGAGTTCATCTACCTTAATGGAGTAGCCATTGACAAAGACAGAAATTATCCACATTTTAGTCAGTAACTCAGACAAAGCATCTTTTGGCCTGTGATCTTGGTAATAATAGAATACAAGTCTTCGAACTGACTGGGAAATTCGGAAATTCGGTAGAGAAGGCAGCGAATTAGGAGTATTTAGCGAGCCATTTTCATTAGCTGAACTAAGTAAAGACCAAATTGTTGTGTCTGCTGCTTTAGGCAATCATCGAATTCAAATATTGTGTCATGTCACGGAGTTTTCACGGACCAGTTTATTTTTAGAACGGTTTTGGCGCCAATTTTGAATATCTTTTAAGTCCCACAAACCAGTCAGCAAACCCTACAGACCTAAAAATGATAATTTGTGCCTTTTAATGACGTTACGTTTTCCTTTTTTGATATCTTATACTTCGAATGCGTTCATAGACGTGGCGGAGATTCCATTTTCGCGGGAAAAATGTGTCCTTAAAATGAAATGTGTCCTTAAAATGTGTCTAAAAATAAACTGGTCCGTAAAAACGCCGTGACATAGGCCTAGTATGGGAGTTTCTCGCTCAGGATTATGGGCTCCCGCAAATAGTCTTCTAGGAAAATAAATCAAAAGCACATTCATCCGATTTCACTGTAAGTACGTACATCCACCCTTTTATTTAGAACCAGTCTTGAAAGCCGACTATATTGGTACTGTATTGAGACTTGATAAGAGAATGATGATGATGATGGTGGTGATGGTTGTAAGGTGATAATGATAATGAAGATTCAATTATTCGAAATTATGGTGTTAATGATGTTGGTGACTGATAATGATAATGATGGCGATGTGATGATGACGATGACGACGACGACTGTGAAGATGAGGATGAGGATAATAGTGATGGCAATGATGATGATGATGTTGAGGACGATGATGGCGACGATGATGACGACAACGATGATGATAATGACAGTGATGATGATGATTATAACTGGATAGCTGAAACTGGTGGCTTTCCGTCCTGTACAACCTGAGAGACCAAAATCTACTGTTTACACCCTAAAAAGCAAGAGGGCGAACATTCCCATTATGGGACTCCCCCAGGAGTCGTAACACTTCAACAACTGAGTATTTCATAGGTAGATACATCGCATCCTTGTGATGCTGCAATGCTCACGGTACGCCGTGCAATAAATTCAATTTGCATCTTTTTAAGCTGTGGTTTTTACGCTATTGTGATTTAGAAAAGACAAATTAAAAAAAGGCGTCATTTTGTCATTGATTAATCACTATTTTGTCGTCGTGTTTCAAAATGATGGTCAATATACGTTATTCACGCACTGAAGCTGGCGCGACAGGCACTCTGAAAAAAGCTTCTATGATTGGTTCGAAGGCCTTTCATTACGATGGCTTAAGGCTTAAAATAGAAACACAAAAGACTGTTGATTGTGAAATGCCCCGAAGGTCATTAGAATATTTTTCTTTGAAGTAATTTGAAAAAAAGGTTGTGGATCTTTATTCAGTTTTATTCAACCCCTAAACACTGCTACAAGTTGAAATCGGATTGAAGTATATGCATACTAGTTCAATCCTTGCAGCGGCTTCCCACCCTTGAACAGCGTTCTACCTGAATTGCATGAATGACTCCGCTCCAGCTTTTTAGGAATCATAAAAAACAAAAATAATGACAACCCTCTCACAACGAGGCTCTTTGATTGGTTCATTTTCCTTTGAGATTCCGAAAAAGCTAAACAGACGATCACAAGACTTCATTGTTCAGTGTCAACTGCTTCAAGGGTCACAGCTCACTTGTTGTTGACGACATCATGGACCTTACAACTTTGTTTTACAATCTTCGTGAAGAAGTGTCTTGTTCAGTGTGTTCGGACTTATTCACGGATCCTAAACATCTCTCCTGTCTGCACAGTTTCTGTTTAAAGTGTTTGAAAGGATGGCACGAAACGTGCGGCGGCGGAGACGCCATTAGATGTCCAAAGTGTCAAACCTTCAGTCAAGTTCCCGCAAGCGGTGATCTTAAAGATCTTCCAACAAGCTTTTATTTGAACGGCTTAATCGATGTCCTTGCAATCAAAGAATGCAAAAACACTCAGGTGACATGCGGAAACTGCGACAAGAAGAGCTCGGAGGCTTCGTATTGTTTCCAGTGTTGTATATTTTATTGCGAAGAATGCTTACTCGGTCATAACATCATGCGAGACAAGAAGGAACACCGCGTTTTGGCCGTAAACGAGTTCCAAGACAGGGACTATGAAGATGTGTTAAAGCGACCAGTATTTTGTTCAAGACAAGGACACCAGAAAGAGGAGCTGAAATTATTTTGCAAGGAATGTGAGACGGCAGTTTGCCAAACTTGCGTCTTGCTAGATCACAAAGTTCATAAGTTAACGCTGATCGAGGAAGAAGCTACAAATCAAAGACTCGAGATAAAGACTGTTATCGAAACACAACGACACAACTTAGACGAAAAAATGAACGTTGTCAATAAGCTAGATGAAGATTATGCTAAAGTGACTCAACAGAACGAAAATTTGAAGGGCGATGTCCAAAGGTTTGCGGATGGGTTGATAAAAACAATTCAAGCAAAAATGCAAAATGTTATTGACGCGATGGAAAACCAAACGAAGAAGTCACTTGAAAGATTAACAGCGAAAAGAGGTGAGATTCAGCAACAGATAAATGTTATTGAATCATCATTGGAAGAAGCTGATAAACTTCTAAAACGAAGCACCACCGCGGAAGTTGTTCAGCTTAAAAAAACACTGCAAATAATTTTTCAGGGAGTGGATGAGACAGAGCCTATTGTTCATGACCCCAGCAGTCTGCAAGCGTTAGTTTTCGTAGAAAATCAGAAGATGCTTGAGGTCGTCAACGGCGAAGAAATTGGATTCTTGGAAGAACGTTACCGAACAAAAGCAAGCAAATCTCTGGCTGAAGGTGAAGGACAGAAAGAAGGAACTGTTGGGCGTAAAGCTCAATTCAATTTGATCACAAGAAACGCAGTGAGAAAAAAGCTGTATAATGAAGAGGACCGTGTAACAGTAGAGATCAAGGACGAGCATGAACAAGAATGCGTGACGGAATTAAGAATAGATGATAACAAGGATGGAATCTACAACATCAGTTATTTTCCCAGCGTTCAAAGAACATTAAAGTTATTAGTTAAGGTAAACGGGGAACATATTTCTTGTAGTCCTTTTACTGTGATTGTAAAACTATTTCAAGTCAAACCTGTTTTATTTTTTGGAAAGGGAGGCTTGGGTGAAGGAATGTTAAATAGTCCTATAGGGGTGGCAGTGACTGCTAAAGATGAAGTAGTAGTAGCTGACAACCAGAACGATCGGGTTCAAGTGTTTGACAGTAATGGTACTTTCTTAAGATCCTTTGGTCGCCAAGGCAAAAATGCTGGAGAGTTTACGAATCCTACAGGAATTGCCATTGATAAAGATGGAAATATTCTCGTGTCAGAGCATTATAACCACAGAGTGCAGATCTTAAGCTGGGAGGGGAGGCACCTGGGTTCATTTGGCGGCAGGGGAAGCCTTGATAGTCAGCTCCTTCGTCCTTGGGGTTTATCTTTAGATAGTACTGGTAATGTTATTGTTGCTGATTCAGGTAACAAACTGATTAAGATCTTTACCCCGGATGGAAAGTTTATAATGAAGATAGGTGGACAGGGTTCTTTTAGTTCTCCTGTTCACTGTGTTCAGTGGAGTGAATATTTCGTAGTGTCAGACTCAAATGAACACTGTATAAAGGTATTTAACAGGGAGGGGCATTTTCAGTACAAGTTTGGTAAGCAGGGGGAAAGGGACGGGGAGTTTAATAATCCACGGTTTCTGTCAGTGACTCAGTCAGAGTACCTGTTGGTTTGTGATCAGAATAATCATAGAATACAAGTCTTTGATGTAGATGGGAAGTTTGTAGGAAACTTCGGTAAAAATGGCAGCAAATTAGGAGAATTAAATAATCCATTCTCAGTAGCTGTTCTAAGTAATGACCAAATTGTGGTGTCTGAGTACAAAAATAATCGAATTCAAATATTTGAATGACATCTGACAAGTTTTCCTAAGAATTATGGCAAGCGTCACTAGCAGTCTTTTTCTAATTTGGGCCCACAATGTAAACTACTGGACTAACCAGTAATTGTGTAAGCGAATAAAGTTTTATTTATTTATGTATCTAATTTCTAAGTGTAGTAGGATTACGTCATTACAATCAAGTGATCCCCCCTAAATTCCTTCCCCCCCCCCCCCCCCCTCGGTGATTAATCCAGTCCCTTACCTCAAGGTCTGGATCCCCGACTGCATACTGTTATTAGAGAGTTTTAGATCCGAGTTTACCGCGAACCTCTAACCGGGGTTTGCGGTTACCCGTTTGCGGTTCGACGTTCAAACATAATTCGATTTAGATTGGCGGGCCGATTGGCGGTAGATTAGATTATGGCCGCCATTTTGAATCAGCAGCCATGAGTGGCACTTGTTTTCAAGATCCAATAGGATTTATCAAATTTAGCATTTCGCCCGAATTTGTGCCTCTGCTAATGGATAAAGACTTGCTCCACAAGATTTTTGTTTCATTACGTGGGATAAAACAAGAAGTATACGCTAAAAGCTTTCAGGTAAATGACATACGTGAAAACCTACCTCCCCACGTCGAAAACGCACGTCGTAAACCTCAAAACGTGGCGCGAAAGACTTGTCACGTGACCTCCAGCGGTTAGAGGTTCGCGGTAAACTCGAATCTAAAACTCTCTATTGATTGATTGCCTTCGCGAAAATCAAAATAAGAAGTAACTGTTCAATAGTAGGAAGCCTACAGTGTACCACAAAAAGAATAACAAAATAATTTTTTTATCCTAATTAACCATTTGTGATATGCAGTTATTTGTGTAATCTAGAGTTATTATAGACATAGTAAATATTGTACTTATCGAACAAAAGTCATGTTGCAATCCTTGAATTGTAGTACTGTATAAGGGCTGCTGTTGTTATTCTTTGTACTTTTTTTACTGTTATTATTGTCAATAAAGTAAAAAACAACAACAACAACAACAACAACTTATTCTGTGCTTGCAACATATCAGTACCCAACGATAATCCGAGTTTCCCATGTTCCAAGGTTTAGGAAAAAATGAAAGAAAGAAATAACTAAATAGAGTTTCATTGGTAAAGGGTCAAGCCAATATCTATTCATGAATGAATGAATAAATTAAATTATTAATTACTTGATTGAATGAATTAACTTAATTTATACACGGTAATAATTTCAATTTCAAATTAGCCTTGTGAACAATTCTATGGCTAATACTAACCATATGAGAATGTTTAACACTATCGTTGCAGCGACTAAAAGTAGAAGGAGTATGAAGTATTTGTTTAAATATAATGATAATAAAACAGCTAATGCAATTAATTATCATGGTGGTCTCTCAAGTACGCTTGAACCTATTTAATGTCTCTATGTCTCTGACATGATTCGGAAGTTCATTCCATGCAATTACCTCACGATAAGCAAAAATTATTTTTAATGAGTCCTTTCTAGGTTTGGACAACTGAGACGTCTTAAAGACTAAAAGTGATATATATATATATATATTAAGGGAACTAGGCAGCAGTCCAGAATGGGTAAGATCACTTTGTCTTGTGTCATATTCAGGGGCGTAGCCAGGATTTTTCAAAGGGGGGGTCACCATCTGGGGATCCCCGACTATACATGGTTTATACAGCTGCTCTCCCTCGTGTATAAGCGGGCTCAGTCGTATTATCGCGGCATGAAGGCCCATATTAACTAAAGACAAGAGCCGTTGACGAAAATACTTTACAAAAAAACAAATTTTAAAAAAGTGGGCTTTTCAACAATGGCTTTTACTGCCAAGATATTGTCATGGCGTTTTTGCCACCTGAATATTGTAGGTTGTTTGCTCAAAAGAAGGCCTACCAAGGGGGGTTCACGGGCACCCCAGGACCCCACCTAGCTACGCCCCTGCCTATTGTAGTCAACAACTGATCGAGACTAGGGTTTGTGAAAAGTGGCCGCAGTTGCATTTTTGGAGGTGTATTCTGTTGTTGTAAGACAGTATAGTAATGGCTTTTGTGTTTTCTAGAATTTTCTTCGCGTTCCGCCCGGCATGTTGGGAAGGGTGACCTACAAACAATGTTCGCGTTGTTGCTGGTTCGTTTTTCGCGCAGGGGCGAGCGCGAAACGCGAGTGACACACGAGTGACTGCTGACATAATCGGCTCCTGCTGCTGACGAAGCGCAAGGGACCATGGGAAGGGGAAAAATTCTACGCGAAGCGCATCTCATCCTCCCTCCTTCGTGCCTAGTTTGTGCCCAAATTTTCATCGAGAGAGAGACGTCTGTGTACGAGGTAACCTATGAAATGTGTTACTAGGATAAAGAACTATGAATTGGAAAAAATCATTCCCATGAGGCCTTGCATGCTAAACAGGCCAGCTGCGCAACGTGAAATACAAGAGGCGCAAACAACATCGTACAAAAAAACTAAGGCCTAGAAGGAATGGAAGTGGAGTGTATGATAACAGGAGCCAATCAAATAAAATAAAGCTGCTCTCGCTCTCTTTTCTCTCGTCCGTCCTATTTGTTTCGTTTGTGTTTCTTCTCTCTTACGGTACTCTAATTAATCTTGTTGGTACCGGGCTAAAGTTAGAGAGACAACAGTGGGAGCGGGGAAAAGGGGGTTAGGGCTGTTATAACGCGAATGAAAAACAAAAAGCAAGTATTCCTTCATTCGCTGTACATGTCGTTCCGGAGGATTAACAAAAGTTATACATCTAATCTTCCTTTGTAAAATAAAACCAAATAAAGAAAAGTACCAAAGTACTCGGGAAGAGTTTCATTTGAATGGTCATGTCGTAGGATTTGGTTCACGGGCTCAATAGTCAGATCAACTTAACATGTCTATTTTAATTAACTGTGTTAAGTAACCTATTAATTAAAACACCTTCATAAGCGGATGAACTTATAGAAAATGGCTTAAGGACATTAACTGACTTGCGATACACATATCGCAATTCCATCAAGTGAAAATTTAATCATGCAGTAATAATAAACAAGACTCACATGGTCAGAAAGTTAGCTTGCAAGTTCAGCAGCACAGGTCAGCAACAATCAACCAATCTGCCCATGACTATCTCAGAAAGACCATCTCTAATTCTACCTGTCAGTCACTCAGTTTCTCAGCATGTAAGTAAGTCAGTTAGTCAGTCAGTAGGTCAGACAGTCAGTCAGCAAGTCGGCCAATCAATGAGTCAGTAAGTCAGTCATTCAGCAAGTCAGTCAGTCAGTCAAACAGTCAGTGCATAGGTCAGTCAGTCCATCAACATGTCAGTCTCTCAGTCAGCTAGTCCATAAATTGATGGTGCTAGCTGTATAAGCCACAATGTAGATTGCATGTCTGATCTAAACTTCAATCAGTTTTACATCTCTTAATGTCCTTCCATGTTGAAAAGAGGGGAAATTTGATACAAAAAACACGATTCTGTGCTTTAAGTTATCAGTACTGTCAATTATCCAATTGAAAACTCATGAGAAAATGAACAAAGTTCCTTACCACAGTGCAAGCAAAATTTGAAAACTTTTAGCTTCCAAATTTTGACCGAGATTTGAGTGATCAGCCCATTAGTTTAGACAAACTTGTTGTTTGATGAAATGCAAATTTCAACCAACATTTTCATTTTTTGAGAGGCTGAGTTGAGGCCACCTTTTTGAGTTGCAGGTTTTCAATTCAAAAACGAACTTTAATTCTTTGCTTACTGTTGTGTTGTCATTTAGTTTACAACCTTTTCTTGGTGTAACGTATTTTAGTATTATATAAACTTTGTTGAAAGAAAAATTAAATTTACTGAATGATTATACAAAACTTCAATGCACATGTATAGTTCTAAATTTTTGCAATGACTGTGTGCAAAAATTGAAAACAGGAAAATGATGTAAAACTACTTTAACTATAGCAGACCTTAGCTCACATTTATTTCATAACTGTGGCGCAACTGAACAGAAGCATAAGATAAGTTGTCTTCTGAACAACCCAGCCACATTTTGTTTATCTGGTTAACTAAAGAGCTGGATTACAAAGTAAAAATTTATATACAGCACTCATGGTACTCAAGATAACCTCTAAATCCTAAATGCTGAGGAATTGATCCAGTCTGTTTGTAGCATATGCATCTGACATCTGCAAAAAAACACAAATCAACATTAGCAATAGGATATAACTATCTTAACAGATAAAATACAATCAATAACATAACTGTTCAGACTATTTTGTACCCTGCTAATGCATAATGTACATAAATTACTCAATCAAAATTTTTCAGCCCTTTTTGATTGGCTCCAATCCCTTGGCTAATTCTTAATAACCAGAGGGTGCTTACCACAAAATTATTTGCGAGCAGTATACCATTGATTCAGTGGTATAAATTATGATATAGCATCCTTCAATCTTGTTCCAGTCACAGCAGACGGCCTAGCTGTTTATTATTGGGTGAAGTACACAAGGAAATGCCATTCACGCAGCTGTCCGAAGACAAAATAGCCAAATTTCTAACTAACGGAACAGAAGAAATGCAAGAATACGCTTTTACATATTGCTTGATGGATGTTATCGATCTTGTTATCTACAAAGATAAATATCCGCTCATAACCATCCAAAGAAATAGGCCAATGTTTTTAAAGAAATTCTACCAGAAGGAAAGCTTGTTAAGAACTTAGCAATATTTTGAATGAATAATTAAACAATTAATGCCTTCAGCTATCATATGATGCGAATAATTACGCAGATCTCAGAGGATGTTATCCATTGAGGCTGAAATCTTCCTTGATCTGCATAATTCTTTACATCCTCCTCAGACTCATTCAATTGCTAATGACGATTCATGTCAAATTTGAATTCAGATTAATTACTTTTAATTGACAGAAGATAATTACCTTTGGATATAGATGTACCCTTTTCTGAGGATATTCCTTGTTGACCTTGGACATCACATCTAAAATTAGATAAGATAGTAATATTATATTTACTATATTTATATTGTGCAATAAAAATTGTCTTAACACAAACAGCAAAAGTTCCCAATGATCTTCTTTGTAGACCAAAAAAATTTTTATAAGCTTCTAGGTGGACATTTAAAATTCAGCTAAATGCAATTTGAAGTAAAATAATTGTATCTTAGTGTAATCTAGAAGAGTTAAAGTACAAAGAGTAACTTCAAGGGTTGGTCATTTTTTACCTGTGATGGCGGGCCGTTTATTTTGAAGAAGCTTAATAGAAGATTTCCAAACCAACCCCCAAATTCATCCTAGCTTTTTATATAGAAATGACCCCCCATTAATTTTACAAATTGTGAAACTGACCCCCAGCCATATTGCTGTGGAAACAACAAATAATCTAGCTACAAATTATATAGTTCATCAACAGTTGTGTTTATAACCCAGTCGAAACTCCATATGCGACTACCTCCCATAAGCGACCGCCTATCCAAATCACAAAAATTTTCCCAGTCAAAGCCTTCCAATTGGAACCTATCATAAACGACCACCTCCTGTAAGCGACCATGACCACTATTTGGGGCTTATGGTTTAATAATTAATTTTTCCATTGTTTTTAACCTCTTGTAAGCAACCACTTGACGATTTGTCTTATCTCTTATGTTTGCTGTGTGTACTATGCTACTTAGAATATACAAATAATTTTACATTCAACATGGAACTACACATGTTGTAACTTAGAGATTGCATATAATAAATTATTTCCATAAAGTAGATTTTTGGAAGAAGCCCCTGTGGTTTGATTCTTGTAAGCAACCTCCTACCGTAAGTGACCATTCAGCCTTTGCATCTTAGGTGGTTGCTTACAGGAGGTTCAACTGTATCAATGTTTTGTTTTTCTGTTACATTCAATTTCAATATTCACGCTCAGTATTGCCTTGTATTACTTTTATAAAAATTATTGAAATGACCCTTCTCAGGTAACACTTTCTTATCTGAAAATGACCCCCAAAGCTCCCCCCACCCCCCGCCAGCAAAATGGCTAGCCCTCCATCACAGGAATTACAGTATACAACCAGCCCCTCCGTGCTAGAAGTCGGTGGAAGGGGGAGGGGTACTCCACAGTCAGTGACGGGGTCACCAGTCACAGTTCACAAGTGCAGGTTAGAATACAGGTCATCGTGCTACGATAAATAAATAACACTAAAAGGTGTCCCCTAGCGCTAATCGCAATCAAATATTAAATTCTAGATTGAGGTGAAACTGCTTTTTAATACAGCTGAACCTCTGTGTGCAACCACCTCCCATAAGTGACAGTCAATCAAGCCAAAACTCCAAAACTTTCCCAGTCAAAGCCTTACAGTTGGAACCTCTAGTAAATGACCACCTCCTGTAAGCAACTGCGACCACTTTTTGGGCCTGATGGTAAATGATTTTCCATTGTTTTTAACCTCTTGTAAGCGACCACTTCACGCCTTCTCTGGTCTCTATTTTCACTGTGTGTATGATGTTGGGGGGGACATAGGGGCTTACAGTACTGTGGTATTGAGCCTTTTTTCAAATGGTATTTCAGTAAGTTTGATTTTAAAGTGCGGGATAGGTGCAGGTGCAGGATTGAGGTATCATTCAACCCTGTGATATATATTGCAGTTTTTTATCCTTTTGGCTAATGGTATTCTGTAAAAGAAGATCCTAATGAACGGTATTGTTGTACTGTTCATTGCACTCTCCTGTCTAATGCATGTCAGTATTTTTAAGACTTAAGATTAATGGTAAATAATTACACAATTTCTGACAGTTAATCTAAGATGAAATTGGTAGGGTATGGTATGGTATGGTAACTTTATTTATACATGGTATTTCCTTCAGGTACATTTACATTCAAGTATGGAAAACTAACTACCTAACTAAACTAGAATAAAATAAGATAAAACTAAAATAATAAAGATGAAAATAAAACACCTGCTTTTCAAGGAGGCTGTGTGTAAAAATAACATATCACTAATTTAAATTATCATTCGAAGCAAATTTTTCTTTCTTTTCAATGGCTGAGAGCCCATCACTTGGCCTGAAAATAAGCTGCCTACAAGTAATGGTCTGCTCATGCGCAATGTCGTCCAACAGTATTTGGCTGCAAATAATATTCTGCTCTCGCGTAAAGGAAACCGTGCTTTTCTCCTCCTTGCAATCGCTCTTGCATGAAAATGGCAGATCACTTCGCTTCCCAAGGATATTTGTTAAAAAAACAAACTCCGTGATCGAATGATAAAACAGTTATTGAGTTCAGTTATAGCAAAATATCGTGATGTTTTGCTCAACCTTGTCCAATAATTGTTAATTATTTCACATCGAAATTAAGGTCCCCTAATTTTCCCTTAAATACATTGAGGGATGTCAATTGCCACACCTCCAGAGGCAAGCTGTTCTATAACACACTTCCGCTATAAGAAACACTTCTTTTATACAATTCAGCGCGGGGTTGTGGAACAGCAAGCTTGTATTCATTTTCTTAACTAGTTAAATTGCAGCGACGAACAAAACACAAAGTCAGATATTCTGGAATTGTGTTATTTACAATGCTATGCATCAGTGTGTGTTTGGCTTGGCTTTGAGAACGAAGATCAGGAAGGTTGTTGTCCACGCTGACTGCAGGCCCGCTCGTGGCTGAGGAGGCCGATGCATCATTATTGCTTTACTAACTACGTGCTGATGGACAAGTTTCGACCACTTTAAATTTTGAAACAATTCACTTGTACTGCATTCATAATTAGAAAAAGTTAGAACGTGAGCAGCGTGAGTCTGCAATTTCTGCAATTTAGAAGATAGGTTCTTAGAACAGTTTCCCCATACTCCATCACAAAACTCAAAGTGTGGCTGTACCAAAAAATTGCATATGTTAAGAAGAATCTCAAAAGGGAGAAAATACCTAATACACTTAATCACACTTATGCCAGAAGCAAACTTCTTAGAGATTTCATTAATATGACACTCCCAAGAAAGACTTTGGTCAATGCGAACACCTAGTGATTTTGAAGTCGACACTTGTTTAATCGGTAGGGCATCCTTTTCTATCGTTGCACCGATCAATTCGAGGTCTTCTCATGTTTTCTCGCAATGGCTGAGGTTGATTGCTGGTGCATAAATGCTTGAGATAAACAAACACACGAGATGGATACAACTTTAAGCAAGCGGTACCGATCATACATGTGGTATCGGTATTCTGTTGATTGTCAGCACGGTATTTCGGCATTTGCCAATTTTTCCTAAGGTATTGCGGTACTGGGTACCCTCCAATGTCCCTCTCTATGTTACTTAGAATAGACAAAGAAGTTTAGTGACAACATGGAACTATACATATCCTAACTTAGACATTGCATGCAATAAAATTATCTCCCATAAAGTAGATGTGCCTGGACGTCTTCTAAGTGACCACACAGTCTTTGCATCTTTGGTGGTCGTTTACCGGGGGTTCGACTGTATGTCATTTAAGGGTGTCCGGAAGGTCTTAGATCTTTGGTCTTAGTTTTCCGGACACCCTGCCATTTATGCATCAATAGAGCTTTGACCTGCACTTGTGACCTGTGGGATCCTAGTGACCTGTGTTTTGTACTGGACTGACTGATGTCAAGAAATGCATGCACAAAAAACCGTTTAGCCATTCGAAAAATTAACCTTTTACATTTTTATTGACTAAAGGAAAGGTAGCCGAATTTATTCTACGAACTCAGTAAAGCCTACCTTAAATTTAAAGACCAGGCCAAGATTTTGAGCTTCTTTCCCGCTGTCGAAGTAGCACATTTCCATGTATGTAAATCAGCCAAACGACGACCAAAAAACCCACCAATACTTGGCCATTTTTAAAGTGCAGAGCAGCATGCCATTTTACGGGCAATTTTACGGGCGCCATCTTGGTTTCTTCTGGGTCCCAGGCTTCACTCAGGTGGAGGTTGGGCGGAGTCGTGACCTCATGTTGCTACAGTTACAATCAACACAGAATGTGCGTTGTTTATCAATGAAAAGCCGATGATTCTTGTAAGACTCTAAAAGCAAACCGAATTTGGTTGTAGTATTACGTTAGTAATTACCAAAAATATGAAAGTTCTCAAGGGGTGGTATTTTGTTACAAAAAATAATCAAATAGTCCTCTAGGATTAAACTTCAAGTAAATTAAAAGCACATTCATCAGATTTCATTGCAAGTGTGTAGTACGTCCATTGTTTTTATTAACCATTGTTGACAGCGGGCTATATGTACTATATTGAGATTTGATATGAGACGAGATGACAATGATGATGGTGGTAATGATGGTAACATGATAATGATAATGAAGATGTAATTATGGTGTTGATAATGTTGGTGACTGATAAACATTATGATGATGATGATGATGGTGGTGGTGGTGGTGGCGATAATGACGATGATAACGATGATGATGATGATGACGACGACGATGATGATGATGACGAAAACGACGGCCACAATGACGACGACAACGACGACGATGATGATGATGATTTAACAATTAGTCGCCTCGACTTCGTCTCGGTGACTATTCGCCGATATTCACGTAGCCTGAGGCGAATGATTGTTTTAGTATAATTACATTGATGATTATTCGAGAAAATAAAATTATTGATCAATTTCCGGCTCCGAAACATCAACAAATCTGGCTGCCATTTTGAAAACTGCTAGCCTTCAATGTTATAATCACCGCGTGGTGATTACATTGGGATGAAGCAAAGCTCCCACTCAATCATGGCGCTCTATTTTCGATAATCATCAATGTAATTATACTAAACCTGGATAGGTAAAACTGTTGACTTTCCGTCCTGAACGATCTGAGGGACCAAAATCTGCTGTTCACACCGCTACATCAAGACGGCGAACATTTCCCTCTCTTTTTTATGGAACTCGCCCAGAAGTCGTTATTATAACACTTCAAGAAGTTATTATTTCATAAGTAGACATATTAAATTCTGCAAGCAGAATACTGCAATGCTGATCCCAGTACGTGAAAATTAACTACCGTGTGGCACGAAGTTTTTGCGGGAGTTTATTTTTGCGGATTAGCGACTTTTTGTGTAGCCTGCGAAGCGCAGACGTATTTCCGGTCGTCGCTTCTCTCCCTCCGAAAAATAACTTTTCGGAGAGGAGAAGCGACGACCGGAAATACGTCTGCGCTTCACAGGCTACTTTTTGTGTTTTGTGGGACTAAATTTTTGCGATTAGGACAGATTAGTTTTTCTTGCTGGGAATTAATTTTTGCGATTTTCAGAAAGCACAGACTGTACCCAGTGCCCAGCATTGATAATATTTTCGTTTTTATTGAGTAGGTGCAATAGAAATACATCTTTTCAAACAATAATAAACCAGTGTTTCATTGTATACCGTTTTTCCTGGATGAATGAGACAAGTTGTGATTGAACAGACACGATTTATTAGTACTGTATTTTTGTGTACTAGAGAATTTACTTGTCTTGAAATATTTCTTGGTTTATTAAGGCTCCAGTGTAAAGACTACCAAAAAATTTACTCTGGAGTAAATTTTCGCGGGGAAAATGTTTGCGGTAATTTTTATAGCGGGAACTTATTTTTGCGGGTCGCTAGAAAAATCGCAAAAATCGAAAAATTAGAACTCCCAAGAATTTCTTGCCACACGGTGGGTAGACACATCCCATCCTTGTGTAATGCTGCAATGCTCACGGTACGCCGCGCAATAAATTTGATTTGCATCTTTTTAAGCTGTGGTTTTTACGCAATCGTGATTTAGAAAAGACAAATTAAAAAAAATATGTCATTTTGTCATTGAGAGACCACTATTTTGTCGTCGTGTTTCAAAATGATGGTCAATGTCATATACGTTATTCAAGTGCTGAAGCTGTCGACGCGACAGGCACTCTGACAAAAGACTTCTATGATTGGTTCATAGGCGTTTCTTTCAGATGGCTTAAAGGCTTAAGATAGAAACACAAAAGACTGTTGAGTGTGGAATGCCCCGAGGGTCAGTAGAATTTTTTTTTTTTTTGAAGTAATTTTAAAAAAGATAGTGGATCTAAACATCTAAAAGTTGAAATCTGTTTGAAATATATTTATACTGGTTCAATGCAGGCAGCGGCTTTCCATCAACAGCTTCCTAACAGAAGTGTATGAAGGACTTAGCTCCAGATTTTCGGGAATCATAAACCACAAAAATAACAACAAGGGTAATCCTCTCACAAAGAGGCTCTTTCATTGGTTAATTCTCCTTTGACATTCCGAGAAAAGCTAACAGACGGTCACAAGACTTCATTGTTCAGTGTGAACTGCTTCAAGGGTCACAGCTCACTTGTTGTTGACGACATCATGGACCTTACAACTTTGTTTTACAATCTTCGTGAAGAAGTGTCTTGTTCGGTGTGTTCGGACTTATTTACGGATCCTAAACATCTCTCCTGTCTGCACAGTTTCTGCTTAAAGTGTCTGAAACGATGGTACGAAACGTGCGGGGGCGGAGAGGCCATTAAATGCCCGAAGTGCCAAACCCTAAGCAGAGTGCCTGCGAGCGGTGATCTTAAAGATCTTCCAACAAGCTTTTATTTGAACGGCTTAATCGATGTTCTTGCAATCAAAGAATGCAAAAACACTCAGGTGACATGCGGAAACTGCGACAAGAAGAGCTCAGAAGCTTCGTATTGTTTCCAGTGTTGCATATTTTACTGCGAAGAATGCTTACTAGGTCATAACATCATGCGAGACAAGAAGGAACACCGCGTTTTGGCCGTAAAAGAGTTCCAAGACAGGGACTATGAAGATGTGTTAAAGCGACCAGTATTTTGTTCAAGACAAGGACACCAGAAAGAAGAGCTGAAATTATTTTGCAAGGAATGTGAGACGGCAGTTTGCCAAACTTGCGTCATGCTAGATCACAAAGTTCATAATTTAACGCTGATCGAGGAAGAAGCTGCGAATCAAAGACTCGAGATAAAAACTGTTATCGAAACACAACGACACAACTTAAACGAAAAACTGAACGTTGTAACTAAGCTAGATGTAGATTATGCTAAAGTGATTCAACAGAACGAAACTTTGAAGGGCGATGTCCAAAGGTTTGCTGACGGGTTGATAAAAACAATTAACGCAAAAATGCAAAATGTTATTGACGCGATGGAAAACCAAACGAAGAAGTCACTTGAAAGATTAACAGCAAAAAGAGGTGAGATTCAGCATCAGATAAATGTTATTGAATCATCATTGGAAGAAGCTGATAAACTTCTAAAACGAAGCACCACCGCGGAAGTTGTTCAGCTTAAAAAAACACTGCAAACAATCTTTCAAGGAGTGGATGAGGCAGAGCCTATTGTTCATGACCGCAGCAGTCTGAAAGCGTTTGTTTTCGTAGAAAATCAGAAAATGCTTGATGTCTTCAACGGCGAAGAAATTGGATTCTTGGAAAAAGGTTCCCGAACAAAAGCAAAAGAATCCTTGGCTAAAGGCGAAGGACTGAAAGAAGGAACTGCAGAGCGTAAAGCTCGATTCAATTTGATCACAAGAAACGTGGAGAGAAAGCAGTGGTATGATGAACAGGACCGTGTAACGGTAGAGATCAAGGACGAGCAAGAGCGAGAATGCGTGACGGAATTAAGAATAGATGATAACAAAGATGGAATTTACAACATCTGTTATTTTCCCAGAGTTCAAGGGACAATAAAGTTATTAGTTAAGGTAAACGGGGAACATATTCATGGTAGTCCTTTTGCTGTGATTGTAAAACCATTTCAAGTCAAACCTGTTTTATCTTTTGGAAAGAAAAGCTCGGGTGAAGGACTGTTATATAATCCTATGGGAGTGGCGGTGACTGCTGAAGGTGAAGTAGTAGTAGCTGACAACCAGAACCATCGGGTTCAAGTGTTTGACAGTAATGGTACTTTCTTAAGATCCTTTGGTCACAGAGGTGAAAATGCTGGAGAGTTTAAGAATCCTACAGGAATTGCCACTGATAAGGATAGAAATATTCTCGTATCAGAGTATCATAACCACAGAGTACAGATCTTAAGTTGGGAGGGGAAGCACCTGGGTTCATTTGGTGGCAAAGGAAGCCTTGATAGTCAGCTCCTTCATCCTTGGGGTTTATCCTTAGATAGTACTGGTAATGTTATTGTTGCTGATACAGATAATAAACTGATTAAGATCTTTACCCCGGATGGAAAGTTTGTAATGAAGATAGGTGGACAAGATTCTTTTAGTTATCCTATTCACTGTGTTCAGTGTGGTGAATATTTCATAGTGTCAGACCACAATGAACATTGTATCAAAGTATTTAATAGGAAGGGACATTTTCAGTGCAAGTTTGGCAAGGAGGGGAAAGGGGACGGGGAGTTTAATCATCCATATTTTCTATCAGTGACTCAGTCAAAGCACCTGTTGGTTTGTGATGGGAAGAATAATAGAATACAAGTCTTTGAAGTAGATGGCAAGTTTTTAGGAAAATTCGGTACAAATGGCACAAAAGTAGGAGAATTCAATGATCCATTCTCAGTAGCTGTTCTAAGTAATGACCAAATTGTGGTGTCTGATCGCAACAATGATCGAATTCAAATATTTGAATGACATCCGACCAGTTTTCCTAAGAAATATAACAAGCATAACCAGCAGTCTTTTTCTAATTTCTAAGTTTAGTAGGATTACGTCATTACAATAATTATTTTTAAATTTCTTAGAATCAAACGTTTTGTTAAGTTTAGGTCAGTGTATGAGTTGTTTTCTTGTAAGCAAGACAATCAAGGTTTTCTCGTATTCACATATCAAGTATTGCCCTTAGGGACGGATTACGATGTACTTACTCGTTTTCAGGAGTCCCAAGCACTGTTCTTACGCTTTGTGCTTTGCGCATGCATATCGGGAAGGGTGCACTGTCACCAATCATTCGCGCCTCGCGTTTTGCATCCTTCCCATGATGCTTGGCTCTGCAAAATGAGCCGAACACAAATCCAAGTCTACTCTGTGGCCAAATATAGACCCCATCTTAGTCACTTTGGGGAAATTTCGCGATCCCATTTTAGTAACTTTCTGTTTTGGCATCTACCTTTTAAAGCCTTTTAACTAGTCCATCCTGAACTGAATTGACATATTGGTTTAACCCTTTAAGCCCTAAGAGTGATCAGCGTCAAATTTCTCCTTGTAATATCACTGCTTTATAAACCACAGTGGTCATGAGAATTGAGGGCCTGATCACACAAGATGAATCTAATTGATACTTCAACAAATTCTGCCCACTGCTTCTATTGAAAACATATAGGGACAACAAATGAGAATTTGAATTTTGATATTAGGGTTTAAGGGGTTAACTTACGTAGAAACGTATAACAATATAGATAAGCGTAGCCACTCTGTAATAGAAAAAAGGTCGGGAAATAAATATTTTACCTCTTAAGTAACTCTATGTGATATGCAGTTATTTGTCTAATTATTCCACTTCAGACATATTAAATGTAAGTGATCCATTCTACTATGGTTGGAACCAGAAAATGCCCAACAATAATGCAAGTCGCCCACATTCCAAGCGCTAGCTAGTAATTGTACAACTCTTTATGTTTCAGTTTATTCTTCAAGGCAATCTATTTCTCTTTTCGTTTACAGTCGTTTCCGTACTTCTGCTTTGGCTCGGTAGGTTGATGTAAAAAAATAGTTGAGATCAAAATTCATGAAAAACAGTCTGGAAGAAGGAGAGGCAGACTGAGGTGTCTTTGAAAAAGATTAGCTCCTTTTGAGTGCGTCCTGCGATTAATTATCTCATTTAATACATCGTTTTCCTTAAGTGTTGCACGTTGAAAGCAATCTAAATTGTTGAACTCTTCTTTGGTACGAAAAGTGCAATGAAAACGTTCTAGGCCCGATCCATTATTTGCGGATTTTCACTAGATGGTAAGTGCTTTCGTGACATTGTAAAGGTTGTTTTTCACTGACTTAGGAGTCCTGGAGAGGGGGAGAGGGTACTCCCTTTAACGGCCTATACGTGGAAGCTCCGCCCGAAAGGGGTACCTTTTGTAGGCTTAAGCCCAAAAGGTTAGGGATTTCACTAGTTGTAGTATATGAAAGGGTAGGGAAAGCTGTTCGGTCCGTAAAAGGACTTAAAAGGGCTAACAGAAGGATTTTGTGGCTGTGAGGGAGACAAGAAAACTTTCTGGTTTAGTGAGTGCTCCCCTCCCGCTGTCGGAGGTTGGAGTAGCAATCGAAGCATGCTAGTTATTGTCAAACAATTATACAGCTGTACTTAATTAGAGAGCGAGAATATTCGGTTTCGTTTGAGCTGGCCTCCTTAACCCTTTAAACCCCAATATCCACATACAAATTCTCCAAACTGGTTTCTATACATTTTCACATTGAATACGTTGACAGAGAATTTGGTAGAAGATCAAAGTAGTAGCCTGTCCCTTTGGTGATTTTTTCATTAATTCTCACAACCTTATCTCTTGATTGTTTATTGATATTGTTCGGAGAAAATTGATGTTTGTTACTTTTGGGAATCAAAGGGTTAATGTCTTTCACAAATCGATGTATCGTTCCCGTTCCCTTTATCATGCTTACTACTCACAAATTACTAGACAACGCGCAGTATTAAAATTCAAATTGCATCTTTTAAAGCTGTGGTTTCACGCTCTGATCGTGCTTTAGAAAGGCTTCAAAGATTTCACTTTGTTATTAACCACTGTTTTGTATCCAGGTTTCAAAATGCTTGTCATTTACGGTACTCACGCGCTGAAGCTGGCGCTACAGGGACGCTAACATAAGCTTTCCGTGATTGGTTCCTTAGAAAATAAAAAGCGACAAGGCTTGATTGTCTGGTGCATATTTGCCACTCAGGTCATAATGCATCTGAAGTAAGTCTAATTGTTACTGGATCTTACAATTATTTTCAATCCTACCAAGAGAGTTTTTGTTTAAATTTGCAACACTATCCAGTTTTCGCCTTTTGTCACACAGGTCTTACCCCGAGGGGATTTCATTTCTGGGAATCATAAACCACGAAAACAATAACAACCCTCTCACAACAAGGCTCTTTGATTGGTTCATTCCGTTTTGAGATTCCGAGAAACGCTAAACATAGACAATCACAAGACTTCATTGTTCAGTGTGAACTGCTTCAAGGGTCACAGCTCACTTGTTGTTACCGACATCATGGACCTAACAACTTTGTTTCACAATCTTCGTGAAGAAGTGTCTTGTTCGGTGTGTTCGGACTTATTTACGGATCCTAAACATCTCTCCTGTCTGCACAGTTTCTGCTTAAAGTGTTTGAAAGGATGGCACGAAACGTGCGGCGGAGGAGAGGCCATTAGATGTCCAAAGTGCCAAACCTTCAGCCAGGTTCCCGCAAGTGGTGATCTTAAAGATCTTCCAACCAGCTTTTATCTTAACGGCTTAATCGATGTTCTTGCCATTAAAGAATGCAGCAAGACTCAGGTGACATGTGGAAACTGCGACATGAAAGGTTCGGAAGCTTCGTATTGTTTCCAGTGTTGCATATTTTATTGCGAAGAATGTTTAATCGGTCATAACATCATGCGAGACAAGAAGGAACACCGCGTTGTGGCCGTAAAAGAGTTCCAAGACAAGGACTATGAGGATGTATTAAAGCGACCAGTATTTTGTTCAAGACAAGGACACCAAAAGAAGAAGCTGAAATTATTTTGCAAGGAATGTGAAACAGCAGTTTGCCAAACTTGCGTAATGCTCGATCACAATGGTCATAAGTTGACGCTGATCGAGGAAGAAGCTGAGAATCAAAGACTCGAGATAAAAACTGTTATCGAAACACAACGACACAACTTAGACGAAAAAATGAACGTAGTCGCTCAGATAGATGAAGATTACGCTAAAGTGATTCATCAGAGCGAAACTTTAAAGGGCAATGTTGAAATATTTGCTGATGGATTGATAAAAATAATTCTAGCAAAAACGCAGAATATTATAACCATTGTGGGAAAAAAAACAAAGAAGTCACTTGAAAATTTAAAAGCAAAAAGAAGCGAGATTCAGCATCAGATAAATATCATTGAATCATCGCTGGAGGAAGCTGATAAACTTTTTAAACGAAGCACCACCGTGGAAGTTGTTCAGCTTAAAAAAACACTGCAAACAATTTTTCAGGGAGTGGATGAGACAGAGCCTTTCGTCCATGACCGCAGCAGTCTGCAAGAGTTTGTTTTCGTAGAAAATCAGAAGATGCTTGATGTCGTCAGCGGCGAAGAAATTGGATTCTTGAAAGAACGTTACCGAACAAACGCAAAACAATCACTGGCTGATGGTGAAGGACTGAACGAAGGAACTGTAGCACGTAAAGCTCAATTCAATTTGATCACAAGAAACGCAGAGAGAAAGCAGGTGTATGATCAGAAGGACCGTGTCACGGTAGAGTTCAAGGACGAGCAAGAACAAGAAAGCGTGACGGAAGTAAGAATAGATGATAACAAGGATGGAATCTACAAAATCAGTTATTTTCCCAGAGTTCAAGGGACAATAAAGTTATTAGTTAAGGTAAACGGGTAACATATTCATGGTAGCCCTTTTGCCGTGATTGTAAAACCATTTCAAGTCAAACCTGTTTTATCTTTTGGAAAGCAAGGCTCGGGTGAGGGAATGTTTAATTATCCTCGAGGGGTGGCTGTGAGTGATGGGGACGAAATGGTATTAGCTGACTGCAATAACCATCGGGTTCAAGTGTTTGACAGTAATGGTACTTTCTTAAGATTCTTTGGCCGAGAAGGTAAAAATGCTGGAGAGTTCAAATACCCTGTTGGAGTAGCCATTAATAAGGACAGGAATATTTTGGTAGCAGACAATAACAACCACAGAATACAGATCTTTAGTTGGGAGGGGAGGCACCTGGGTTCATTTGGCGGAAAAGGAAGCCTTGATAGTTAGCTCAACTTCCCTTGGGGTTTATCCTTAGATAAAACTGGTAATGTTATTGTTGCTGATTCAGATAACAAACTGATTAAGATCTTTACCCCGGATGGTAGGTTTGTAATGAAGATAGGTGGGCAGGGTTCTTTCAGTTTTCCTATTCACTGTGTTCAGTGTGGTGAATATTTCATAGTGTCAGACTCACGTGAACATTGTATCAAAGTATTTAACCGGGAGGGGCATTTTCAGTACAAGTTTGGTAAGAACGGGGAGGGGGACGGGGAGTTTAATTATCCACGTTTTCTGTCAGTGACTCAGTCAATGCACCTGTTGGTTTGTGATTGTTTTAATCATAGAATACAAGTCTTTGAACTAGATGGAAAGTTTGTAGGAAAATTTGGTACAAATGGCAGCAAATTAGGAGAATTTAATCTGCCATTCTCAGTAGCTAATCTAATTAATGACCAAATTATGGTGTCTGATCACAACAATAGTCGAATTCAAATATTTGAATGACATCTTACCAGTTTTCCTAAGAATTATGACAAGCATCACTACTAGTCTTTTTCTAATTTCTAAGTGTAGTAGGATTCCGTCATTACAATCATTATTTTTCAATTTCTGAGAATCAAACGTTTTGTTTAGTTTATGTCAGTGTATGAATTGTTTTCTTGTAAGCAAGACAATCAGGGTTTTCTTGCATTCACATATCAAGTATCGCCCTTAGCGACGGATTACGATGTACCTACTCGTTTTCAGGCGTCCCAACAACTGTTCTTACGCTTTGGGCTTTGCGCATGGCATCTCTGGAAGGGTGCTCTGTCACCAATCATTCACGCCTTGCGTTTTGCATCCTTCCCATGACCCTTGGCTCTGCAAAATGAGCCGAACACAAATTCAAGTATATTCTGTAACCAAATATAGACCCCATCTTTGTCATTGTTGGGAAAATTTTATTTTCACTATCCCATTTTAGTAACTTTCTGTTTAGGCATCTACCTTTTAAAGCCTTTTAACTAGGTCATCGTGAAATGGATTGACACATTGATTTAACCCTTTAAGCCCTAAGAGTGATCAGCGTCAAATTTCTCCTTGTAATATCTCTGTTTTATAAAACACAGTGGTCATGAGAATTGAGGGCCTGATCACACAAGATGAATCTAATTGATACTTCAACAAATTCTCCCCACTACTTCTATTGAAAACATATAGGGACAACAAATGAGAATTTGAATTTTGATATTAGGGTTTAAAGGGTTAACTTATGTAGAAACGTATAACAATATAGATAAGCGTAGCCACTCTGTAATAGAAAAAAGGTCGGGAAATAAATTTTTTACCTCTTAAGTAACCCTGTGTGATATGCAGTTATTTGTTTAATCACACCAATTCAGAGATATTAAATATAAGTAATCCATTCTACCATGCTTGGAACCTGATAATGCCCAACAATAATGCAAGTCGCTTACATTCCAAACGCTCGCTAGTAATTGCACATCCCTTTATGTTTCAATTTATTCTTTAAGGCAATCTACTTTTCTTTTCGTTTGCAGTCTTTTTCGTATTTCTACTTTGACTCGGTGGGTTGATGTAAAAAAATAGTTGAGATCAAAATTTATGAAAAACAGACTGGAAGTAGGAAAGGCAGACTGAGGTGTTTTTTTAAAAAAACATTGGTTCCTTTTGAGTGCGTCCTGCGATTAAATATCTCATTTAATAAGTCGTTTCAGCCTTAAGTGTTGCACGTTGAAACCAACCTAAATTGTTGAAGTCTTCGTTCTTGGTTCGAGAAGTGCAATAAAAACGTTCCAGGCCTGATCCATTATTTGCGGATATTCACTAGATCGTAAGTGCTTTCATGACATTATAAAAGTTGTTTTTCACTGACGTAAGAGTCCTGGAGAGGGGGAGAGGTTCCTCCCTATAATGGCCCATACGTGGAGACCCCGCCCGAAAGGGGGTACCTTTTGTAGGCTTAAGTCCAAAAGGGTAGGGATTTCACTAGTTGTAGTTTATGAAAGGGTAGGGAAAGCTGTTCAGTCCGTTAAAGGACCTAAAAGGGTTGACAGAAGGATTTTGTGGCTGTGGGGGAGACAAGAAAACTTCCTGGTTTGGTGAGTACTTCTCTCACCCTGTCGGAGGTAAGAGTCGGAATCGGACAATGTTAGTCACAAAGAATAAAGCAGCTGTACTTAATTAGAGAGCGACAATATTCTGTCTCTGTTGGTTTTTTGTGAACGTCAACGTTCCTGGAAACGTTCGAGCTGGCCTCTTTAACCCTTTACGCCCCAATTTCGACAGACAAATTCTCCAGACTGGTCTCTATACATTTTCATATTGAATACGTTGGGAGAATTTGGTAGAAGCTCAAAGTATTAGCCTGTCCCTTTGGTGATTTTTTCATTAATTCTCACAACCTTATCTCTTGATTGTGTATTGATATTGTTCGGAGAAAATTGATGTTTGTTACTTTTGGGAATCAAAGGGTTAATGTCTTTCACAAATCGATAAATTGTTTCTGTTCCCTTTATCATGCTTGGTTTACTACTCACAAATTACTAGACAACGTGCAGGATTAAAATTCAAATTGCATCTTTTAAAGCTGTGGTTTCACGCTCTGATCGTGCTTTAGAAAGGCTTCACAGATTTCACTTTGTTATTAACCATTGTTTTGTATTCAGGTCTCAAAATGCTTGTCATTTCCGGTACTGGAACTCTAACATAAGCATTTCATGACTGCTTCCTTAGAAGATAAAAAGCTACAAGGCTTGATTGAATGGTGCATATTTGCCACTCAGATCATAATGTATCTGAAGTAAGTCTAATTGTTACTGTATCTTACAACTATTCTCAATCCTACCAAGAGAGTTTTTGTTTAAATTTGCAATACTATCCAGTTCGCGCCTTTTGTCACACAGGTCTTACCCCTGGGGATTTCATTTCTGGGAATCATAAACCACGAAAACAATAACAACCCTCTCACAACGAGGCTCTTTGATTGGACAATCACAAGACTTCATTGTTCAGTGTGAACTGCTTCAAGGGTCACGGCTCACTTGTGGACCTAACAACTTTGTTTCACAATCTTCGTGAAGAAGTGTCTTGTTCGGTGTATTCGGACTTATTTACGGATCCTAAACATCTCTCCTGTCTGCACAGTTTCTGCTTAAAGTGTTTGAAAGGATGGTACGAAACGTGCGGCGGCGGAGACGCCATTAGATGTCCGAAGTGCCAAACCTTCAGTCAAGCTCCCGCAAGCGGTGATTTAAAAGATCTTCCAACCAGCTTTTATCTTAACGGCTTGATCGATGTTCTTGCCATTAAAGAATGCAGCAAGTCTCAAGTCAAATGCGGAAACTGCGACCAGAAAACTTCGGTAACATCGTATTGTTTCCAGTGTTGCATATTTTATTGTGAAGAATGCTTAATCGGTCATAACATCATGCGAGACAAAAAGGAACACCGCGTTTTGGCCGTAAAAGAGTTTCAAGACAAGGATTACGAGGATGTATTGAAGAGACCAGTATTTTGTTCAAGACAAGGACACCAGAAGAAGAAACTGAAATTATTTTGCAAGGAATGCAAGACGGCCGTTTGTCAAACTTGTGTCATGCTAGATCACAATGGTCATAAGTTAACGCTGATTGAGGAAGAAGCTGAGAATCAAAGACTCGAGATAAAAACTGTTATTGCAACACAACGACATAACTTAGACGAAAAAATGAATGTAGTCGCTCAGCTAGATAAAGATTACGCCAAAGTGATTCAGCAGAGCGAAACTTTGAAGGACAATGTCCAAAGGTTTGCTGATGGGTTGATAAAGACAATTCAAGCAAAAATGCAAAATGTTATTGACGCGGTGGAAAACCAAACGAAGAAGTCACTTGAAAGTTTAACAGCAAAAAGAGGTGAGATTCATCGTGAGATAAAGATTATTGAATCATCACTGGAGGAAGCTGATAAACTTTTAAAACGAAGCACCACCGCGGAAATTGTTCAGCTTAAAAAAACACTCCAAACAATCTTTCGGGAGGTGAATGAGACAGAGCCTATTGTTCATGATCGCAGAAGTCTGCAAACTTTTGTTTTTGTAGAAAATGAAAAGATGCATGATATTGTGATCAGCGAAGATATTGGATTCTTGGAAAATCCCGCTTATAGAACAAAAGCCCGTGAATCTTTGGCTGAAGGTGAAGGACTGAAAGAAGGAACTGTTGGATGGAAAGCTCAATTCAATTTGATCACAAGAAACGCAGAGAGAAAGCAGGGGTACGATCAAGGGGACCGTGTAACGGTAGAGATCATGGACGAGCAAGAACGAGAATCCGTGACGGAAGTAAGAATAGATGATAGCAAGCATGGAATCTACAACATCAGTTATTTTCCCAGAGATCAAGGGACAATAAAGTTATTAGTTAAGGTAAACGGGGTTCATATTCATGGTAGCCCTTTTGCTGTTATTGTAAAACCATTTCAAGTCAAACCTGTTTTATCTTTTGGAAAGGAAGGCTCGGGTGATGGAATGTTTAATTATCCTCGAAGGGTGGCTGTGAGTGATGGGGATGAAATAGTAGTAGCTGACTGCAATAACCATCGGGTTCAAGTGTTTGACAGTAATGGTACTTTCTTAAGATTCTTTGGCCGCGAAGGTTATTATGCTGGAGAGTTCAAGTATTCTGTTGGAGTAGCCATTAATAAGGACAGGAATATTTTCGTGGCAGACACTAACAACCACAGAATACAGATCTTTAGTTGGGAGGGGAGGCACCTGGGTTCATTTGGCGACAAAGGAAGCCATGATAGTCGGCTCACCTACCCTTGGGGTTTATCTTTAGATAGTACTGGTAATGTTATTGTTGCTGATAGAGGTAACAAACTGATTAAGATTTTTACCCCGGATCGTAGGTTTGTAAAGAAGATAGGCGTTCAGGGTTCTTTTAGTCTTCCTGTTCACTGTGTTCAGTGTGGTGAATATTTCATAGTGTCAGACTCAGATGAACACTGTATCAAAGTGTTTAACAGGGAGGGGCATTTTCAGTACAAGTTTGGTAAGCTGGGGCAGGGGGACGGAGAGTTTAATAATCCACGTTTTCTGTCAGTGACTCAGTCAAAGCACCTGTTGGTTTGTGATCAAGGTAATAATAGGATACAAGTCCTTGAACTAGATGGGAAGTTTGTAGGAAAATTTGGTACAAATGGCAGCAAATTAGGAGAATTTAATAATCCAATCTCAGTAGCTATTCTAAGTAATGATCAAATTGTGGTGTCTGAGTACAATAATAATCGAATTCAAATATTTGAATGACACCTGACCAGTTTTCCTAAGAATTATGACAAGCATCACCAGTAGTCTTTTTCTAATTTGGGCCCACAATGTAAACTACTGGACTAACCAGTAATTGTGTAAGCGAATAAAGTTTTATTTATTTATGTATCTAATTTCTAAATGTAGTAGGATTACGTCATTACAATCAAGTGATCCCCCCTAAATTCCTTCCCCCCCCCCCCCCCCCTCGGCGATAAATCCAGTCCCTTACCTCAAGGTCTGGATCCCCGACTGCATACTGTTATTAGAGAGTTTTAGATCCGAGTTTAACGCGAACCTCTAACCGGGGTTTGCGGTTACCCGTTTGCGGTTCGACGTTCAAACATAATTCGATTTAGATTGGCGGACCGATTGGCGGTAGATTAGATTACGGCCGCCATTTTGAATCAGCAGCCATGAGTGGCACTTGTTTTCAAGATCCAATAGGATTTATCAAATTTAGTATTTCGCCCGAATTTGTGCCTCTGTTAATGGATAAAGACTTGCTCCACAAGATTTTTGTTTCATTACGTGGGATAAAACAAGATTATACGCTAAAAGCTTTCAGGTAAATGACATACGTAAAAACCTACCTCCCCACGTCGAAAACGCACGTCGTAAACCTCAAAACGTGACGCGAAAGACTTGTCACGTGACCTCCAGCGGTTAGAGGTTCGCGGTAAACTCGAATTTAAAACTCTCTATTGATTGATTGCCTTCGCGCAAATCAAAATAAGAAGTAACTGTTCAGTAGTAGGAAGCCTGAAATGTACCAGTAAAAGAATGACAAAATAATTTTTTTCATCCTAATTAACCATATGATATGCAGTTATTTGTGTAATCTATAGTTATTATAGGGATATTAGATATTGTACTTATCGAACAAAGGTCATGTTACAATTCTTGAATTGTAGTACTGTATAAGGGTTGCTGTTGTTATTCTTTTGTACTTTTTTTCTGTTATTATTGTCAATAAAGTTAAAAAAAAGCAACAAGTTGTTGTATGCTTGCAACATGTCAGTACCCAACGATAATCCGAGTTTCCCATGTTCCAAGGGTTAGGAAAAAAAGAAAGAAAGAAATAACTAAGTAGAGTTTCATTGGTAAAGGGTCAAGCCAATATCTATTCATGAATGAATGAATAAATTAAATAATTAATTACTTGATTGAATGAATTAACTTAATTTATACACGGTAGTAATTTTCAATATACAAAACGGGTTTTCAAATTAGCCTTGTGAACAATTCTATGACCTAATACTAACCATATGAGAATGTTTAACACTATTGTTACAACTACTAAAAGTAGAAGGAGTATGAAGTATTTGTTTAAAAATAATGATAATAAAATACCTAATGCAATTAATTATCATGGTGGTCTCTCAAAGTACGCTGTGAACCTATTTAATGTCTCTGACATGATTCGGAAGTTCATTCCATGCAATTATCTCACGATAAGCAAAAATTATTTTTAATGAGTCCTTTTTAGGTTTGGACAACTGAGACGTCTTAAAGACTAAAAGTGATATATATATTTTTTAAGGGAACTAAGCAGCAGTCCAAAATGGGCAAGATTACTCTGTCTTGTGTCCTATTGTAGTCAACAACTGATCGAGACTAGGGTTTGGGAGAAAGTGTCCGCAGTTGCATTTTTGGAGGTGTTTTCTGTTTTTGTAAGAGAGTATAGTAATGGCTTTCGATTTCTAGAATTTTCTTTCCAGGCATGTTTTAAAGGGTGACCTACAATCAATGTTGCGTTGTTGCTGGTTCGTTTTTTGCGCAGAGGCGAGCGCGGAACGTCAGTGACACGCGAGTGACTGCTGACGAAGTGCAAGGGACCATGGGAAGGAGAAAAATGATAGGCGAAGCACATCTCACCCTCTCTCCTTCCTGCCTAGTTTGCGCGCAAATTTTCATTGAGTGAGAGACGTCTGTGTACGAGGCAACCTATGAAATGTGTTACTAGGATAAAGAACTATGAATTGAAAAAAAATCATTTCCGTGAGGCCTTGCCTGCGAAACAAGCCAACTGCGCAACGTGTATACAAGAGGCGCAAACAACGTCGTACAAAAAAAATTAGGCCTAGAAGGAGTGGAAGTGGAGTGTATAATAACAGGAGCCAATCAAATAAAATAAAGCTGCTCTCGCTCTCTTTTCTCTCGTCCGTCCTATTTGTTTTGTTTGTGTTTCTTCTCTCTTACGGTACTCTAATTAATCTTGTTGGTACCGGGCTAAAGTTAGAGAGACAACAGTGGGAGCAGGAAATAGGGGGTTATGGCTGTTATAACGCGAATGAAAAACAAAAAGCAAGCATTCCTTGATTCGCTGTCATTCCGGAATTGTAAAATAAAAGCAAATTGGTCATGGTCATGTTGTGGGATTTGGTCCATGGGCTCAATAGTCAGATCAACTTTTAAATATGTCTACTTTAATTAACTGTGTTAAGTAACCTATTAATTAAAACACTTTCATAAGCGGATGAACTTAAAAAAATGGCTTAAGGACATTAACTGACTTGCGATACACATATCACATTTCCATCAAGTGAAAATTTAATCATGCAGTAATAATAAACACGAACAGATTTCCACGTTGGTCATTGACCCACCGTTTGGTTTGTTTGCCAGCATTATCTCCGTACAATAGCAATCGGATGGTAGGTTTCCTTAATGCATTAACAGATTTGTTGAACATTCTAACAATACTCACATTGTAATCTTGTCGGTTACTGTTCTACAACTGGCGTTTGTTTTACCAACACTAAAACATTTTTTGAATACTTCTCTTGGCTCGAACATCCAATCAACAAAAAAGATCCATAAAATCATTGCATCGACTGTTATCCTTAGGTATCGTAGAGGAATTTCTCTGTGACAAGTGGACTTTTCACTCAAGAAAACACGCAATTGGAAATCAGTTAATCGAAATACCGGAATATCTAATCAATAGTGTTTGTGCTAATCTATAAACAAATGGCCTCCAGTCAAAGGTGTATCACTCTTACTAGACTAATGTGTTTACTTTACAACGTATTCTGATGCAAAACTTGTCAACTTCCTTTGTGCCTCCGAAATGCTTCTGTCACAGTTATTTTAAGGAAAGGAAAATACGCTTTGAAAGAAAAACATTAAACAGCTTCAAAGATTTCCGTTTGTTAATGGGAAATGCGAAATTAATGCCTAATCACATTATTGGCCAAGGGTAGTGGAGACAGAGGGTGTCAAATCTGATCGAACACCCGATCGAGCTCTAAAATAACTGCTAATTGACTTAAATGCGATTACGTGTTAAATAGGTGTGCTTTTTAAAGTTAGGCGATTTCCTAAAGTATTTCTGCACGAACCATCTCTTTTGTTAAAACGTTATATCCTCATTGAACTCTCTCAAGATATATCATGAATATAAGTAATGCGAAGTGCTATAACAGTTCTATGATCTTAATGCAACATAATGGCATATATTATTTTTTCATGATAGTTTTGTATAGTGTCTAGAAACGAATCTTTGGGTTATTTGCGGTGATGTTAGCATGTCAACGCGAAAAGCGCCTTATTTGATTGCTGGTTGGTTATCTTTTTACGCGCAGGGGAGATCTTTTAAGCCGGACTCAGTGGGATTTTTCTAAAACTAAAAATTATGAATGAACCGAAAATAGTTTGATTTTGTCATCTGATCTGATACGGAAAGTAAAGACCACAAAAATCAACAAATCAACGCTAATGGATCAAACGTGACGGCAAACAAAGACGTGTCAACAAAACTTGTATGCGGAGAACAGAATTGCTACACTAAGGCTGGTTCCATTCTCGTCAATCGTGCGTGCACATTTTTCATCGCTTTTGTCTCCGTGAAAATCAAAACCAAGCGTGAAGAAGCTAAATGAACTACGAGCAAAGACCAGATGATCGCCCTAGGGTAGCTTCGTTTCTTATTGACGATATCCTGGCCCCACAAGCTGTTTCCTCTGTGCCATTATGCAGCCCGAGTCAGCCAACGCCAGAGATTGCAAATTTAAGGATTCCCCCCACCGGAACCACCACGGAGAGCGCCTTTTCACCTAGCCAGCCCTTTGCTACATCTTGCCTTCAATGCTACGGTAACATTTATCATCTTTTCAGTTCTGTTTTGGTTTCCAGTAAGAAACTGTGAAAAATTCTCTCAAATATTCGGTCATTTTCTTAGTGTTGACTGAGACCCTTACATTGCGAAATTACTCAGTTCTTTATTGCTTATATTATCTCCCCGGCAATATAACTTGCTAACAGTATATAGTGTGCTAAATAATTGTTTCTCAAGAAGAAAGTCTGAATGAGTTTTCGGACCCATGCGGAAAAGTTCAAAACACGGTGTTGGCCAAGTTTAACACGAACCTTGTTTTTCTTTCCCTTTGTTTGCACTGCCCGATTTCACTTTTCTTTTGGCGGTTGCAAAATTGTCTTTCAGTTAAATGGAATATGACAACGGAATAACAACATTTTAACTTAAACACTGCCTTTCCGTGAGATAATGGGGTTACATACCTTTGTTTGATATAGAGATATTTTACTGTATACTGAATACTGCTTGCTGTAGACATTGATTTGAACGGAAGTCAATGTAATTTGCCTTGTTTAACAACTGATACCACACTGTAAGCTTAATCGCGGATATTCAATTTCTCAGACTCTTAACTGAAAAAATTGCTTCTGAGATAAACTAGGTGCTCATCTCGCTACATTACCGCTCAGCTTTTGTTTAAAACATGGTCGACTCGCTTTTCACATTCTTCTTTCTTTTGTTAGAAACAAAATCTTTCACTAATTGTCACTCTTTCGCAAGAGATGAAAGCCCTAAAGCCATTTTCAGTGTTTCACGATTTATCTTCATTTTCTGCGCAACTTTGAACTCTCGTTCACGGTTTTGTTCTTGAAGCTTGGCCGCCCTTTTGCATCCAAAAATGCACGCAAAACTATTGCATCGCCCTTTTTCAAACCTTGTTTAAAAAAAACAGTTTCTGTTGAGCATTTGAAGCCAAAGCACACACCGGCGGAAAAAGAGAGTCTTTGTTAGTCCTGCAAGCTTTGATGTACTTGGTGACAAGTTTTTCGCGTTATGTTTGGACTATAGAATTCACTATTAGTTCCACTAGGAAAACAGAAACAGATAAGTTAACCCGATACACGGGTACAGATACGAGCTGATAACTTTGATACCTGGTCGTGATTGATCAGTTATGATAAGGAAATAATGTTAAAAGCTCCAGACGTACAGCTTAGCTTGTATACTCGCCCTGACTACTGCAAATCGCAACAACAATTAGGCTTTTGATAGTGGCCGAATTAAACATTTCATGAAGCCTTATCAATACTACACTGTAACCAATCGCTTTCTTAAGAATCACCACGCTTAATGATTTCGAAGAGACTCATTAACAGTAACAGTACTGCTTCGTAAATCCTATTTAAAAGTTGAAACAACAGGGATTTTTCCGGACCCACTAGTCAGACCCGCGTTTAGTGCGACGGCGGCGAAAACGTAGCTTAAAATATGAACTTGCCGTAATTATTGCAACTTACCGCTTACTTTGTCAAATGAAGGGCAACTCTCCCGGAGGTAAATTGCTAGAAACCAAATCCAAATTCAGAAAGAGAAAGACAGTTTCGTCGTCGCTTGTTTACGTCCTCCTTGAAACGTGAAATTAGGCATTTTCACGCCGTAGTCGTGCAGTGATGGCAAAGAAATGTACAAAAGTGTGCTGCACGTGTAAAATGATTGTTTTTTATACAATTTGCTCATTAAACCTAATGCTTTTTTATGCTTTCGTTACTGTAGCCATCGTCGGATTTTAGGTCCTTTTATAAACAGTACCACAGGCAAATACGGCTCAGTACCTTTTATCTGAATGGAGACATTAAAAAAGGCTTTCCGAACAACCTTGGGCGGCTCCACAGGATAACCGGTATCGTTCAGTGGCTTTCATTTGAATGGTCACTCTGTATAATTTTATCAACAGATTCAAAGTCAGAACCATCTTGCACTTGTAGTATTTTGGCTTGAGTACAAAGAGAGAAATTTGTCCTGTTTTCTGCAGAAAAAGAAACTGGAGGAGAAAACGAAAAGATGAAAAGAATGCAGAAGCTAAAAGAAAATGAAAAGATCGCTCTTTCACCTCGTCAAAACGTCTTTGTATGTGAAGTAAATTAGTAGCTAGAGATTGGAATAATAAAAAATCAACAGAAAATCAACATGGCATTCCACATTCTTAAGAGCCTGATTCAAAAAATAAAGCACATTAAATGATCTTTGAAAAAACAAAAAGCTTGGAACCGAAGAAAAAAGCCATCACGAACTGAATAGTGTATAAAGCTAAAATGGTTGTTTTGGGATCGAAAATAAAATGGAAATTTTGTTTGGAGATCTCAGCTTATATTATAAAAAGACATTAGGCAGATCATTTTTATCCCAAAGAAAATCACACAATAAAAATGAAAAAAGACAACAAAACGCCAAGCAATGTGTTCTTTTTTAATTTATAGTTTCTGTTCTATTTACCGCGGCATAGAATTATTAAACCCAAGTTCCATCTCGACTCTAAAAGGCCTTCTTTTCTCGCAAAACTGATCATTAACATAATTCAATGTTGTTAGTTAACTGCATCGTTATTACAAAGCTGTTCACACAATCTAATGCTTTTATGACATATTTTAATTTGTCCCACATATTCGCCTCTCTCTTTTCGACGGTTTTACTTTGAAGTTGCCTCTACGTGTCATTCAGCCTTCATTTAATTCATCAGGCATTCATTTCAGCTAAATTTCGTTTTCATCAACCTCGAAACTTTCATTAAGAAACAAGTTATGGTTAACTTTTTTTAACACTGATCAGTTTTCGTTCTACCAAATTTGACATTCATTAAGTTTATCGTCGTTCATTAAGATCCTCTTATCCAGGGAAAAAAGGTAGAATTTTATTTTAAAATCATAGTTCAATGCATTCCGTTTGCTAAAGAGAGTGGTGTTTCAAACCTGAGATAACTTATTCTTTTCTAAATTGTTTTTAAATCAGTCTACTTCTTTCAGCCGGGTCTCCATTGTTAATCCGTATTGTTTGATGTTTTGTTTTAACAGGCTAAAAACATAAATGGCTATAAATCTGCCTTAAACTCTAAAAAGCGCAAATATTAGACCTCAAACCAAAGACTTTTAAAACTTTACCATTACAAGCTGTGCAAAGATTTAAATGATTATTATGCCGAGAATGAGGTAGCAATTAACTGACTTGTCACAATTGGTGAAAACATCTTTTTTTGAGAAAGAGAAAATTTAAATACCATCTTTTAGAATATTGCATAGCCAGGAGCACCATAAGAAACGAATACTCAGTGTGACATACATTTCGACTGTCCACACTTTAAGAGAGGTTTCGATTCATGTACGGACTCAAAGTTAGAAACGTCACACAATTTCATCCACAGACTCAAAAGTTAGAATCACCTTTACAGCTTAAACAGTACCACAGGAAAGTACTGCTCAGTAGCTTTCATTTTTCAATCAAAAAGAAACTCCCAAAATGCCTTTTATTTCCTTATGAATTTATCTTAACACTAAAAACCATTGCACGTCCGAAGACAGGATAAACGTTTAGAGTGAAAGGAAAAACTTTCAGCTGTGCTCAAGTGTCATGTGGCTGTCAAATGTCTGATTGATTACTCAGGTTTGAAAATTTTTCGGTGGTGTATGACTTTCCTTGGTAGTTGAAAAAAATATCTGGTCAAAGACTTAACTCCGAGTGAAAGGTACTCTTACGAGGGAAAAGGAACCCAACGAATTCATTGACAGACTGTTCAAGGTTGATTATCACTCAAAATAACGTTTTGCACCTTACTTAAATTTGCACAGACCGAATATTTGCAAGTCAACTCATTTTTTTTTGTCTTAAGACTTTTTTGATAACACTTTTCTTTATTTTTGTAAATTTTTTAAAATTCCACCATCTCATACTAAAATCACAATTGCGCTAGAAACGCTGAACATGGACCCGCTAAAATAAGTTGGTGAGGACAGAAAAAGACCCCGAATGTGTTGTGCTAAATGCTGAAATATAATGTTTGCTTTTTCAGGATCACGCTGTCACGTTTCAAGACATCCCTGCTATTGGAATGCCCCATACACGTGTTACACAGGGTCACGTGGATACAGTTGTCATGGCAACCCATCTTTTCTTGGAGTGCAAGGTAAATGTTTTACTGTTGAGGAAACATTTTTTCAAAGGCTCAAAAGTTAGTAAAATAAATTTTTAAAAAAATTATTAAGCGTCCGAATATTTTAGCTAAAACAAATTTAATTGTCATAGGGTGAGTGTCGGACCAAAACAAAAACACAAAAATTATTTTTGTAAAATATTGAAAAAAAGTTGCATCATGTGAAAGTGTTACTAAATTGTTTTCATCTCAATGGTTACATCAACGAAATTTATCAAAAGACTACAGGTCAGTTACACTTGATGTCACGGCAGCCATGTTGGTACTGTACCAAAAAAATCCTGCGGGGAATGAACTCTTGTCTATGAAGAAAATTTCTTTTGTTCTAAGAAATTTGCATGGCTGCTGACCACGTGATTGAAAAAAGCCTATTAAACGATACCACAGGAAATTACTACTCAGATTTCGTCCACAAACTCAAAAGTTAAGTTTTATCGAACTTTCTTATCATTCAATTGCAATTTTGGAAGCAAAAAAAAGGTCACAGAAAAAAAAAAAAAGGACCGGACCCCTCCTAATGAAGAACCTAATCAGCTATATTAAAGTTGAAAGAAACTACAGCAGTACAGTTGTGTTCTTTTCGCAGATTGTGGAAGCAATCACCCGTCATCTTCTTCAGAACAACTTACCCAGTCTATTCACGGACAAACGAGACCGCGCAGACCAAGGAGACCCTGGACACGAGCAGTATTTTCAAACTTACAGCGCAAGGGACTCGAGAAGCGTTTTCAAGTGCAGAAATACTTGACCAAAGCAGACAGGCATCAGCTAGCCTCCATGTTAGGATTGTCTGATAATCAAGTCAAAGTATGGTTTCAGAACAGACGGATGAAATGGAGGCAAGAAGCGCGGGAATCAGTGACAAGTACAAACACGGAGGCTGAAGACGAGAAAAGCTGACAGCGTTGACCGAGTTTCTGGTCATGCGCGGAAGGCAAAAAAAGTGTAGAGATATATGCAGAAAAGTCTGATAAATTGTCTGCTTGGTCGATGTACGGCGTCTTTCCAGGCCTTCTCGATCAATGCATTTCGGTGACGTCGCTCAGACCACGTGATCCGAAGCCCAACGACCGCGCGGAATATTAGGGCCTAGGGACTAGGTAAATTAGTAGTCTAGTTTCGAGTTCGTTATGACCAGTGAATAAAAGAAGTGAAGACGCATTTTTTACAGTCTCACCCTCCATCCAAAGTAAATATCTACAAAATCCAACGAGAAGATTCATTACTCTGTCTATTGTGTATTTTCCAATTTCAAACACTTATTTGCACTGCCGGAATTTGTGAATATTTTACTTTAAATCGAGGCTAACCCTGTATGAAGGCGTCGTTAATGTTTGTATTGAGCGGTAATTTTTAATTCGAAACTGGACTATTGTAACGTTTGCTATAGGGAAGTTTGGAGGAGTGATTCCCCAAGCGGAATGAAATGCTTTATACAAGAAAGCACGGAAGTGGTCTCCTCCGCAACTGTCGTCACGCAATGCTCCACCCCATATCGCGTGACGACTCAAAAAACAACTGCGTGCGTAGGACACCTTTGATCCGGGTTGGAGGGTGGGGGGGGGGGGGGGAGGGGGGAGAGAAAGGAGACAATGGGAGGTGGAAAGTGATACCCTTCCAACCACCTTTGACCAGTTATATAATGTTATGGGCTGGAATCGACTGGAGCTTAAAAATCATAAGGCCATTATTTCAGGTTTCGAATAACATTATTTTACGTCCTCAAAATTTAGCTAATAATTTAATTTACGTAGTAGTACTTTTACAAATATTACATTTGAATTATTCGCCACGTCTACCTGACTTTGATATTTATACATCTTTTAAATATTAACATTTTCACCGCTTGAATTGCACAAAACAAACCGTAAAGGGCAACTGTAACAGGTGATTATTAAGAAGTTGGGTCTTATAACATTCAACCAATTCAAGCAGTTTAAAAAAGCCTTTTACAATTGTTTCTACAAAGATTACCTTCAAAAACAGGTCATTTACAAGCTGCTCCAATTTCATTCTCATACAAATAAACTCATTTTCACAAAAAAGCTTTTACCCTTAGCCTCGTTTTGAAAGTGAGAGTTTTGGAAACTCGTAAAAGGCCTATTCCTGTACGAAATTAATTAGAATGTAGTCCTGCCGGGCATGCAACCTATAACAAAGTGTCACTTCGCGTAAGAAGATAGGTTAAATGGCAAAACAGAGCGGTAATTACACACAACTTTACCAAATGCAATCCCTTTTAAATTAAAAAGTGGATGACTTTGGGAGAAAACTTTGCTTCCGGACAAATATTTCTTACTGCTATTAATTACTTAAACTTAAGTCTTCACCAAAACGATGGCAAACTTGTGATAATTGCAACTCTGTCTGGCCTCTTCTCGCTCTAATAAAAGTCAGAATATTGCATGTAAAACGATATAAAGTAACTAGGAAAAAAATGCACATACAATATGCCATATTATAATGTACAAAGTCGCGTACACTAAAAAGTACAGTATGAATAAAAATTCCTTATCTACAAACAACAGAGTTTCTGAGAATATTTTCAACAGGTACTATTTTAGCACCACTCTGTTGGTAAATTGAAAGACATTTAAAAATTCACATAAATTTAAGTAAATGTCTCTTCAGTAGGTGTTTTTCCGAGCTTGCTCAATTGGCGTCATTTTTTTTTCGATCCATAACAAGTAAAACGTGATCTACCCTCACGGTTGTTCCCGCGCTTTACGGTGAATCACTATATTTGATGTGATTGGTTCACGAGATTGTCTGCTTTCCATTGTGATTGGACAGAGTAGAAAAACGCTGTGTTACGTAAGTTATTAGTTATTTTTAAGAAAACGCAACGTCAAATGGGAACTCTTAAGTTGAAAGACGGCGGAAAGGTTACGGTGCTCAGTTTGCCGTTCGGCCATAGAAGCGCACCGAACGTATTTCCTTGGTGTGGTTAAACAAAGTAATACGTAAACATATGCTTGGTGTTAAGAACGCCACGTAGGCACTGTTAACGCTTGATTTTTCCTGTACATTAATCACTCCAAGGCGACCTCTTGATCGCTAAAAAGGTGACAACAGCTGATCACTATTAAAAACGTTGTTTAGTGTAAGTATTGTTATGTTCCATCCAAAGACGCTTACTTTCGTCCACTTTACCTAACAAGTAGACTGTTTGCAGTCCCCTGTTCCTTATGATCGTCGAGACGTAACAGACGGCCATTTTCGTCTCAACTGGGAAGAGTATAAATTCTGCTTGGGGGGGGGGGGGGGTAGGGAGCGGGTTATGAACCCCAACACCCGCCACCTCGGTAAATTTGAAACCAAGATGGCCGCCCGAGAACATGCGCACGGTTTTGACGATAAGGAACTTTAAACAGCCTACCTACCAAGCGGTGAATATTGGACAACTATCAAACACCGTTGAACTCGAAGGGTTGTTCAGGTATCTGCTATACTTGAGTATCTTTATGCATTTGTAAAGCGTCCATTTGATCCATTATAAAAGTCACAGTGGTCTGTTTCAGAGAGGCCAGCTGCTCTCGTAGCGAGCTTTCATTGCGTTGAGCGACCTGCAACTCGCCTCGAAGACGGGCGTTTTCCAACAAGATTTCTTCGTTACACTGCGAAGTTAAAAAATAATTTCAACATTTTAGCCTCTACATAACGCTGTCTGATTGGTTACATGATTAATTCCGCGTTACAAAAAAGGCAACAGAACAAAAAAATGCTAGCATGAGAAAACAACCAACATTTGTCGACGCCACCACTGGTTTCCCTCGAAATAACGTCTGAGGAACGACTTCAGAAATTCCATACTGATGACGTGTCACTACCCAGGTCTGGGCTGTGCTTCTGATTGGTCGTGCCGCGAGGGAAACTTGCTTCAACCAATCAAAAGCACTGCCCAGACCTGAGAAGTAACACGTCATTAGTAAGCATTTTCTGCGCTCGTTTCTCAGACGCCATTTTGTGGGGAAACCAGATGTAAGGTCGTGAAATGTCGGCCGTTTTTTTTCAGGCTACAATGATCCAAAGTCTGTGAAAAACCGTGACAACACAATAGGCTTGACAATAAAATGTAATATGGACTTTCAGCAACTACGACGGCAAAGTTGAGGCAACGTTGCTTAAAAAACTAAAAAAAAAAAACAACACAAAAACACCACAAAATCAATTCGCGCCCTTCAAAATTAATTTAAAATTGTTCTAGAGTTAGTTGTTATTGAATGAGTGAATGAATGAATGATTGTTCGAATATGAATGATTGATGAATGATTGCTCGATTGTCACTCTTACTGATCCTTTGATTTGCTGATTTGTCTTTTTATCAGTGTTCATTAAGATGTTAATTGTATGTTATTATTGTTAGTAGAATTAGTAGAATTAGTGTTATTAGTACACATCACTGCAACTTAAAGTAACCTGTTGTGTCTTCATGTTTTCCATAATCGTGTCAATTTGACGTTGCCGTTTTGCAATGAACGGAAGAAAAATATACAAAACACTGAAAACGCATGTGAAAACGCACCCCGTTGCTTTATTGCTTTATTTCTTTTTCTTTTTTATTGTGTCAAAGCCGCCGTCGCTAACGCTGCCGTCGTGGGTGCTTAAGGTCCCTAGCAGATTTATGCTCCCAGCAAAAAACGCAAATGTTATTTTTTGCTTACGAAAGACTTAAAGGATCTGAAGAACTGGTTTGAAAGTGTTCGTACGCTACAGATGAAACTGGAATTTGCAACTGTTGGCTTATTAAGGGGAGGCGAAATAGAGAAAAACCTCTCGAAGTAACAGCAAACTTTATAGAAACAACCAGGGAATGTGGCTTAACAAAAAGAAGATTTGTTTATCTCACTGACCTGTTGTGCCTTAAGTAGTTGTTCGTATTGGTCGATTGGTATACTAACGCAATCGCCGTTGAAACTCCTCAAGGAATAATCAGAATAGCGCTTGCTGACGCTCTCTCCATTAATGCTCCTTAGCGAGTCCATTGAGCCACGCTTTTCTCTGCCTATACTCTTTAGCGATCCATCCGAGTGGTGTTTATGGAGCTTCATTCTGCTTTTCAATTTAGATCTCAGTAAAACCGATTTGCGGGGAGATATTTCTGCAGGTGTTGAAAAGAGTGAAAATCAGAAAAGTAAGATATTACTTGTCACGTTGACCTGATTCAAGCGCCATGCTTCGTCACTCCGCTTGCTCTTTCATCTAGAAAACTGTCTGATACCTGGGTTCACTTCAAGCCGATGAAAAATTCCCGTTTTCTACAGTCGCCGAGAAATCGGTTTGGCATGAACAAGCTGAGACATTTGAGGCCAAAAAAAGCGATAGGATTTGACGCGACTACTGAAGGAAGTAGCCGATGTCATGACTCGCATTTTTAAATTGTTCAATTGTTTTTAAATTGACTACTTGAAAAGGTAAGTGGCAAATTTAAGTATGGAAATTGATGTGAGGACAATAATTATTATAAACCAATCACAGTCTTGCTAACAATGAGTAGGATTCTAAAAAAGGCAGTACATCCGCAGATATTCAGATACCTTCAAAAGAACAAGAACTTGCCAACCCCCCCCCCCCCCTCCCCTCCTGAACATTTTGACTTTCGTCCAAATCTTTCTCTCGGCTACGGAGATCGTTTTACATGTATCACGCATAACTTATTCTAAGTTGTGGAGAATTAAGGGACCGAAGCCTTTTTCGTGCACTTGCCGAAACCCTTTGGTACCGTAGATCAGACCATTATCTTATTACCTGCCGCGACTGGGTTCCTTGGAAAAGGTTGTTTTTTGGTGCAAATAAATTACCTCTTCCATACAAAATAATAAGCGGCAAAAGCCAATTGTCTGTCACAGATTTTTTAAGTTTAGATTGCTTCAAACTGTACTGATGTTATGAATTTAACTGTTTTAGATTTTTAGATTTCTTAAACTTTTTAAATACAGTCATTACTTTTAGGCATTCGTTTTAAAAATACTCTGTTCTGTTTCCGAAAGTGTCATCAATTTTAATACCAGCGCCTCCCAAACAGTTGCAGTGAGTGGAGACTCCTGGTTGAATATTTATTTATTTATTTTTTATTATTATTATTATTATTATTATTACTTTACAAGTCGCAGAGAAGTGGGAAAAACGCAGACTGATTATTGATAGCGGGCATTGTGCCTACTACAGTTCCCTTAGGTTTTACAACTTCATCGAAAAACTGAGACTTCTACCACCTGGCTTCCAAGGAGGCGACGCACGAACAGGAAATCCTGACGGGACCTCGTGGTTTAAAAGTTCATAGTTTATTTATTTAAATGATTATTTTCTTCTTGAAAGACGCGTTCTGTTTTCTGTTTTTATTAAGTTAATATTTAAGTTTATGTTGCGGTTCAATTCATCCTTTTTTTCAAATTACTTTTTAAATGAATTTTAGGTATGTCAATGTGTCGTAATGAGTTTCAAACAAAAGAGGATAAAATTTAAAGTAATAAAACAATAAATTTTTACCATGTGACTGAGGAGCTGGTTTCTGACAGTTTTTGACTACCTCCGCTTTGCAATGCTTGTGGCAATTAATATGACAATCTAGAAGAGTTAAAAATAAAGCGCTAATTAACAATCAGCATTAAATTGACTAGATTAACTGATCTATATTATTTGAACATACAAACTTCATTGCCTTCCTCTATAAAGTGTTTTCACATGACGTCACGGCGGCCATATTGGTGTCCCAAAACAATGAAACGGCGGCCATGTTGGTGTCCCAAACCAGTCCCCTGGGAGTTGAACTCTTTTCTTATGCAAACGCTTTCTTCTGTTCAAATAAATTTTATAGATGCTGGCCACGTGAGTGAATATATATGTGTGTCTATATCACGCCCATATGTCTTAAAAGCTACTAGGACCATTCCCATAAATTCGGTTACACGTATTGTGTTTAACCTACACTTGTTAAAACGAAAACAATGTTTATGCAACCCATAAAGGATTTTGCAAATAACATTACCTTTACATCTGTATCCCTGTTTGATGATTCCCCATAGCTGTAAAAAAAAGAGATAATATTGAAAATAAAATGTAAACAAGACAAAGACATGTTCAAATATAATGTACCAACTTTCCCCATTTTTTTAAGTGGTGAGGGATCTAGTTTACATTAGTTGTTTTTTCGTGTGTGTGCTAATTTGGTTCCAATCTAACAAACAAGCCCCGTCTCGAAAAAGTCAGTGAGACTCGCACGCTTAAGCTTACAGTCACAGTCAATGAACTCACCATGAATAACTAGCTTGAAGCAAGCTCTCGAATCTCAGAATGGGAAATGGAAAACTACACGAAAGCCAAGCAATGCCTAATAAGTATGGCCCGCAAAATCGCGCGGAGCATTTTTCACTTGACGTGGATCAGCTGCTAAAGTGTGCGCCAGATTTGCTGGGAGACTAGCAAGCCTAGGACAGGCAACGTGTTTGGCCAGGGGTCAAATTCAACTTGAACAATGCCACAGAGGAATAAGGAGATATTTGCTACTGCTGAAAATGCGAGCGAAAAATGCGGAAGTTAACGCATTAAGTAATGTAGCTACTGCGCGTAAACTGTGCTATGAGTCCTGCCTCGATTATTGGCCGATATGAGAAATGAGATATGAGATTTTCTTACCAGGCCACCACAGTGATCACAGTAGGTTGGAGTGAAGTATGTAGTTTCTTGAAAGTTATGCGAAAAGCCTTTACTCAGTTCATGGCAGTTTGCTTTCATAAAATAACTTTTCATCTCCTCTTTACTAATTACACCATCACTGTAAAACAAACACAGAAAGTTACAGCAATTACTATACTATGTTAAGACCTGGGTTGCGTTCTACAAAAAAATTTTAAGGGCCGTGTAGGAGCTGCACGTAAGGTCTCTCCTAATTGGTCGCAGGAAACAATGGCAGGAGACACGCGAAGCGTAATGTATTACATTACCACTCTTGACCAAAAATGGATAAACATGTATAATTCATTATTAAAGTCATCTCTTGGAAGTCTTCTTAAATTCTCCTCTCGTTTTTAGCTGAAAAAATTCCTTGTTTCAAATAACATGTACGTTTTCGATGCCGAAAAGTTATAAAAAAGGTTTTTACCTGTTGACGTCGATAACGCCAAATGAATCGATGAAGGGGAAATTTGTAGCGATTGTTTCGAATTCCTCTACTGAAATCGAACCATCTTTATTGACATCGTAAATCTTGAAGACAGCCTAACAACAAATAAGAGATAATAATTTATTAATAATAATTTATTTCTTATTAGGCGCAAATTAACATCTGAATATGATCAAATGCGCCTTACAACTATAACTACCTGTAATAATTACAATAAAGTATACTTAAGAATACCTAAAATTTATAATCTAAAATTTATCAATCTAACTATAACAGGCAAAAGCCTTCCTATAACAGGTTCAAAGTTAATATAAACACTTAGAGTGGTTACTGGTAAACTTGAAAAGGTATTTAGACCTTTCAAAATTTGCACTGTTCTAAGGAGTGGAGGGTAGAATGACCCAACCGGTGTATCGACGTGTAAAGGGGAGACCCTTGAATTTGTGCCGCTCCTAAAAACGCCTTAAGTGCAAGAGAATACTGTCACAATTGGGCGTTGACCTCAAAATTATCAAACACTTTTCAACGAAAAAGCTTAGCGAATTCCTTGTTAAATATTTAAATAGTTCGCTTTCAATCTAATTAACTGCACTGTCAAACAAATTTTGCTTGAGTGAGCAAGGGTAAAATCTCACAGTCTAATACTCACATCTACCATTGAAGACACATGTCTGGCTGTGGTGTCGGGATCTGGGGCTGAGTGTAGTAACTCGGCTGCCCAATCAGCGAACATGAGATTCTGCTCACTTGTTTGGCTTCCGGGACTCTGAAGAAAGAAGAAAAAACCCAACCGTTTAATTTAACTTTTCAGAGTCTGGCCCGAGTTGTTCAAAGAGTGGATAACACTATCCGCTGGATAGGATCCAACAGATAAGCAATCAGTTCCCTTAAAACTTATCCGTTGGTTAGTGATATATCTGGTGAATGGTACTATTCAAGGTTTCCACAACTGGGGCCCGGTAGTTAGAGATTTCAATATTTTGACACTTTACATAGATAACATACAATAAATGAATAAAAAAACTTACAGAGGAAGAGGGGCTTCTTGGTTCCCTGGCAAGAGAGAGCTCATACAACTCCTCTTCTGTGAATCGCGGCTGCAGTGAAACCTACACACCAAGTTATAAATAAAATTAAAAGTTAAGCTATAGTTCATGGAGTTACAAATTCAAGCACCAGCTAAAGGTTACATTTCAGGGCTGTGCTCCAGCAGTGGTGGCCTGGTGGCCTCTGGCACCTTACTTTTGTGCTTGGGCGCCTAGGATTAGGGGTTGGCAGAGGGGACTATGGCCCACCCTTTCTTGTCAAATTTTGTAGCATCTTTAAAGGATTCTCGGTAAAATAAATAGTACTCAGGGCTTTCAGTAAGGTTTTAAGAAGGTGACAAAAGCTTTGAAGTACGCATAGAAGGAAAAAGATTTTGCCACAGGAGCGACTTGTGAGCACCGAAGGCGCAAGTTGCTAGGGGGGTCCATCCAGGGGCAAGTCCCCCTGGAACAATTATGAGATCTGGGCCTCTAAGAATGTATTTTGAGTTTTAGAACAGAACTCAAACATTAAATTTTGGCTTTTTGGGGGAGGGGGAGTGTGCTTTCCAAAGAAAAGTAGCCGTTGTAGAAATTTGCTGTCTACTGGCTCCTAGTAAAAACCCTGAGTACTATACAGCTGGCAAGTGTGCTAGCCCCCTTTCAGAATTTTTTGGATCCACTCCTGGAAATCATAGTTTATTCAAAGAAATGCTACAAAAATGTACATTGGGTGCCCTGTATTTCACAGGTTCAGACCACTGGCCCCTTAACTCTTTAAGTCCCAGTACTGACCAATGTCAATTTACTCCTAACAGTATCCATACACAGTCAAGAGATGAGGTTATGAGAATTAATAAAATGATCACCCAAGAGAAAATGCCTCGATTTGTTATCAAATTCTCTCAACGGATTCTTTAGGAAATGTATGGAGACCAGTTTGGAGAATTTGTATGTGGATACCGGGGCTTAAAAGGTTAATTTTCTTAGAGTACAACTTCCCATTCCTCTTACCCTCAACATTTTAATGAGGTCCATATTTGGTTGAATAGGTGGTTGACTGCTATTACCCGGTAGCAATGGAGACATGATATGTGCCAATCGAATCATCTTCTGTACATTAAGGAGGCCATCGTCAGTCTTATCACGAAGGACTGTGTGAAGGGCGATAAAATCCTTCAGTTGAATACCTGCAGGAAGAAAAAATCACCTGCATGAAACCTTTTGAAAAATGATGGTCCATTTATCATGGGTAGATGGTGCCCAAGTGGGTGGAGTTCTGAATAAGACTGTTAGAGACTGAGTGACATTTTCAACAACCCATGCAGTAGTAGTAGACAACAACCCTCATGCTTCTGGGTGTCTTACAGGTTGCCCAAATGCCAGTCACTGCCAAAATTAGTCCTATTTAGGACCACACTCACCTGGAGCACTGATGCTCTTTAGTTCAATTTAACAAGTGTGACCTAATACAAACGCAACCCTGACATTCATAAGAACAGCTTCTTAACTAACGTTTAACATCTTGTACTTACAGATGTATTGGTGCATGCAGGAATTACTCACCTCTTCATTATTTGGTTTCCAAGACATTCAGGATAAGAGGAAGGAAAAGAGAAAATAAAACACACATGATGAGCAATAAATCAAAACCTACACTTCCATTACGGTGGTTTATAAAAAATTTCATGTTAATGAGAGGAGCCATTTTGTTTACAAAGGTATCTATAACATGCACATCAAGACAACCACGACAAGAATCAGCGTTGTCAAAAGTAGCCGGCTGCTGGTGAAAATCACTGCCTACTTGGTTAGTATCAGCTGGCTACTCTGCTTGGCATTTCTTTATGGATGGCGTTTTTTAAAAAAAATATCCCTGGACTGGCTGCTTACTTTGACAACCTGGCCATCTCCTTCAAAATTTTCTGACAACCCTGAGAATGCTCATGTTGAAACTGACTGACTGCTCTTCAAGAGTTTTAGCAACCATTGAACTGTTTTTCACTATATTACACAGGACTCAAAAAAAGGGTGTTCACTGCACAGGCTTCCCGTTGGACCTTGCAGAGACATTACATCATTCTACACCCATTACTCTTGGCCCAAAATAAATCTCTTGCTCCCTAATTCCCAGGTGCCTTGTAGGCCTTTCTGTGGGCACCGTGATCACAAAAGCAACAAAGGAACCAAACAATAGAGTTCTCCAGGGGGGGGGGGGGGGGGGGAGGGGGGCTTTATTGTTTGGTTGTATTGTTTCTTTTGTTGTATGTAATCTGTGCCTCAGTACCTACAGAAGGAACCCACCTTTTAGTCATGAATAAGGAAAACTTACTGGAGATGTATCTTACTTACAAGATAGGAATATGGAATCCATTATAAGCAGCATCATTTAATGCTTTCCTGTAGAATGCATAATTCCCATTGGAGGATAAAAACTCCATCAACAGCTTCATGAACTGAGAAAAGAACAAAAAGGAAATTAGATAATTTGAAGTTAATTAACTCAGGAAAGATTCTGTTGATCTTTTCAAAGAATATTTCAACACTACTCCAGTATTCAGTATATCTGCATTCTGATTGGCTTACATACTTAACATCCATGAGCTCAGAGATAGCAGGAAGAGAAAAGTCATATCACCTGATTTGCAGTAGTATACACCCAAAAACAAACAAACGATTAAACAAGAAACAAAAACCAAGAGGGATTCCCTGCTGATTTTTACTGGACTTGTCAACAAGGGGAAAACTACCCACAGAAATCTCCAGTTTCCCTTCTATCAATATTAAATTAAATAATTAGAATCTAGGTGAAGAAGTAACCCAACAGGCATTTGCATCATGAGAATACAACGGTGACATCACAGAGTTCATATTATTGCTGTACCTCTCTACAGTCTTGGCTGACCAGCTCTTGAGTTTTTTGTAATCTTGATAAAGCTGTACTCCTTAACCCTCCTGCCACGGCCATGAGACCATTAAAATTTTGCAGCTCTTTTAAATGCTAATTATTGAAAGAAAATAAATTGGTAAGAGACATGCAAACATGCTTCATCTAGCCCAAAACAGGGAGACAATAATATACATTCCAATTGGAGAGCACAATTTTGTTTTATCTTGTAACCACTATAAGGACATCTTACTTACAGCTACCCAGTGATCAGAGCTTTCTTTCTAACACAGCTTCTAGCAATCACGAAGTCTTTTGCATGGCTTGTCAATCACATAGTTGGTTTGTTTATGCTTGGAGAGCTCATCTTGAGTTTCTCTTTGGGAATAAACAGACCAAATATGCGACTGACAAGCCACTCAAACAAGGCCATGCCAGAAAAAAACCTCCTCTGCTTGCAGTGTAAATTGCAGTATAACTGACCTAGTACCATTTTAATTACTTACTTTAGCTGTTTGTTGGAGTTTTTCAAAGCAAGCCGCTCTTTCTTGAGGGGAAACACAATTTAACACCATGCCTTGTACCCAACGTGATACACCGTTAAATAGAGCTACATATCTGTCCAGATAGGTGGTGTCCTTTAACTTGCCAGTAAGAACATATGTCTTCCACTCTGAAAACTGGATATGAAAAATTAATGTTGATAATCAAGGTTCCATATATATACTTTTAAAGAAATGCAATGGAGGCTTAGGTAAACTCTTGGAAGTTGGTCTGTGTTGTTCTACATATAATAGTCATCTTCCTTGACTATCTAAAGGGCTGACTATCTCTCAGTAGGACACCAAGTGCATGTGAAAAGCTGTCTACTTTTTAGAGACTTGGCTAAATTTTCTTTGTCTGTGAGCTAAAGAAGTGAATCAAGCCATATAGGTATGTGCTGCCCCATTGGCTCGGTTTTTGCGCTGTTTTGGTCTGAAACGGGTATACACTTTGCCCATTTTGGTCTGAGCAGTTTTTGGCCCCTGCTCCAAAAAGACTGCCCTGGTGGTAAGGTTCCATTTCTGAGAAGAAAAAAAAACAACCCAAAAAGGAAATGAACAAGAAATGAGTTATCCTTACTGGTATTCTACGAAGCATTCTGTATTCAAGAAAAGTAAGTTGTTCCGCAATGGTAGTAGCTGATAAATCCTTAAAAGCCATAGAACCCTTTCGTTGTCCTAATGGTTGCTGTTCGCCAACTGTCACCCCACTGAATGAATGGTGCCGCATCTCCTCAACACCTCTGAAAAGGAAGTAAATGTCAGGCACAATGTTATCCCTAACTTAAATCTTCATCTTTAAAGAGCAAAGGTAGCAGGTCCAGGGTCCGAAATTAACTTTTTAATACGGGCGCCAACTGGTGATCAAGTAGAAATTTTTGGTCGCCAGAGGGCAAATTGTGGTCGCCAAAAATCCCCCCTCCCTTTTCTTTAAATAAAAGTTTAAACACGAATAAAAAATGCATGGTATGGACGTTTTCATGCTCAAAAATTGCACTACTTTCGCTCCCAATACCAGAAAGCAACCGTACGTGTACGAGTGAAGTCTTATTTTTTCCATAAATTACTTCTTGGAGATATAAAGCTATCTGACCTAGAACGTAGGAACAGAAAGCTGTCTGCCCATGACTGCACTGATCATGTCAACACTCTGTTTTCTTCCAATCACTACCAAGAAATGTATAAAACACGAGTCAAGCCGCCATGTTGCTCCTACCAGGCCACGACTGTGCCACATTACTCGTAGCAGTCCACAAAGTACATAACGTACTTTAACTTACCGTATTTCAGCTGAAAACAACATGGCGGCTTGGAAACGTTCAACTCGTATTGATCGTAGCTGTTGTAGAGGTATTACTATAGGAAGATTCGTTTCACTTTTAATTAAAAAATATCAGCAGGACAAAAAGGAAGACACCTGTTTGCAAATAGCTTCGAGGTTTCAATTCTTAATCAGTTTCTCCGAACGTTAAAGTCCACAATAACAACCAGCTTTACAAGTCGCTAGCTGGCGACCGGCTATGAACTTCTGGTAGACAGGACTACATTTTTAGTCGCATTGGCGACCAGGAAGGCGCAATTTCGGACCCTGAGGTCATCATTTACAGTACAGGATTAGTTAACTTACTTCCAATCACTGGATTAAAGATTAAAGAGTGACAAAATGAAAATGAACAAACAAAACAAAGAAACCAATCAAACGAAAAAACAAACGAGTGAGCGAATGAATGAACAGATGTGCTAATGAATAAATGACTGAAAAAATGAAAGAAGAAATAAAAGAAGGAAGGAACAAATGAATGAATAAGAGGGATAATTGCTGGTCCCCTTACATATTAGAAGGATCAATGGCTTCTCTTTCCACCTCAAATTCTACGCTCTGGTGAAATTCTTTCAGTAGTGATGTCAATTTTTCATTCTTCTTGAAGTCATTTCCATATCTTGTTATCCAAAACCTGTGCACATAAAAATGACACGCAATTCATTGGATGATCTTGTAACAATACTTCATTTGGTGATTTCAACTGAAGCTGAAATAAAATCAAATACACTTAAAAAATGATGATAAATTAATATTATTTCTTTAATTCTTCATCCATAAAAAATATTAACAAGTTTTTAATTAGTTTCTAGAATAACATGCTTTTCTAAAACTCATTTACACAGTTAATAATTTAAGCCCGGATTAATTTTAGAATAAAATTAAAATATTTTACATACCCAACAGCATAGCAAAGACTTGTCCTGAACTTTCTTTGTTGTTTGTTACTTGAATTGGAGAAATCAGAGTATCTGATAATTGACTTGAGTCAAGAAATAAATAACATTTGCCTGATGATTGCTTCATAAGAGGCATGAAACTCTGAGTAGCAATAAATGATCAAGATTTAATCCAGATCTATCACTCTACTTCTATTTGTGATGCTAATTATTTTAATTTTATGAAAAGTTTTTTAAAATTTGGTTTCAAATAGTACACTGTTTCAAAATCTTTCAGTGAAGTTGGTCAATTTTGACACTAGAGGGAAGTAATCTAAACAAAATACTAATTTAACACATTTATTTCTTGATAAAAGCTAGGCTATATGGTTTATAACCACATTTTTTTCTTGGAAAACTAACCTTCAGTTGCACAAAAATAAAATTATAGAATGCTAAATGCTAATAAAGTGGACTTGCATAAGAGATGATGTTTCAGTTGTACATTAATTTTGTTTACAATGTGTAAAAAAAAAGGCTCTATGCAATGTTCTTAACAACAACTGTCAATTCTCAGAAGAAAAAGCAATCTCAGGAATGTAATTATCTTATAATAATCACAGGTAAAAACTGGAATATACAACAACCTTATCATTACAACACAACATTTAACATGTACAAACATAAGAACAATATTTTTATCATGGTAAAAAAAAACACCCAACTGTGCTTTCATACAGTCAAGGATACCGTTGCATAAACTTCTTGAGAAGCTCTTCGGAGGAAAGGAACCATTTGTATGTCATAAATACACAATTTGAAAGAAACGCCTCTGACATTGTAGGCTGAGGATTTCCACCTGCTAAAAGACAGAATCAAATCAGTCTTAAAGGGGCTGTGTCACGGCAGTCCAGTTCATTTTGTTTAATTTTGCCAATTACTCGCCCTCAATCGCTATGGAACTTAAAGTAAGCACAGAAATTACATGTAAATGACAAAATAAGAGACCCGAGACAAACACATGTGTCTCCTGAGCATTATTTTTGAAGTTGCAAGCAGCAGGGATCAACTTTGAAAAACTGTTAGGCTGAACAGATTTCAAAAATGCTAATTTCAGTCCGTTTCAATCTTCTTCAGTTTTGCCCATCAGTGACATCTGTTGTTTCTGTTATCTTATTTTAACCTTCCTTTAGCGTTTTAAGCGGTTATTTTTATGTTTCTCTTAATTGAACGGGTATCCGTAATTTCCTAATTTGGCTGAATTTCGTGACACAGCTCCTTTAATGTTAACATGATGTAAAAGAGACCCTCTAAGGAGGAGGGGGGTAGGGGGTATGTACGTCCCTAGTCTGAATATCAAAATTTGTCAGAACTGGCCGGCCAGACCCTTCCCAATGCAATGAGAATTTCACTGTTAATCAAAACTATTCAGCCAGATTAGTCAAATCCTACAGAGTATGTAGGAAGGGGATGGTTTTTTGGCAAAAACCCTTGCAAAAAGCCAATTTCATTGTCAAAATGACAGGTCGGGCCGGCCAGTTCTGACAAATGGAAAGCGCTGTAAGTTTGAGGAGTAGGCCATGATCCCTGTGAGTGTTAAACCCATGCTGCATGTCACTTGTTGCAATTTTACTCTAAGAAGGGCCTGGTACAAGGCAAACAATTACACACCACAAAGGCTTCTTGGAAAAAATAAGTTGCAGATCTTCGTATCAGACAGTTTTTTATTAAAGAGATAAAGTGATCTTGATCCGATACCTACATGCAATAAACTATGGCAAAAATATTCTTAGAAAGTATAATTAAAGACATGTACTCCATAAGAATGATTTCAACTGTCATCATAAAAATAGAAATTACAGGTTCAGTTAAATATTGGATCTTCGCTCTAAAGTCTAAGCTGTATTTCTATTTAAATTGCCTGACTCGCAGAAGTGGGAGGAAAAGCTACAATGATCACAGTATATCATGTCATGGTAACAGTCATGAATTTTCGGCTTAGTTGTATAAAATGGTCCCAAAAAAACACACACATTTAAGACTTTCCTTATTAAGAAAATTCCTTTAATTCCTCAACCCCAAACAATTGAGGGAATTTCCCATACACGACATGTAAACATACATGCAGAATGCAATCTTAACTCTTACTCTTAAAAAGAAAAAGCTGAAGTGTAAGCAGTTCTAAAAGTGTGAAGTTATTCATTGTGATTTTCTAGTAGAGTACAGTCAAGTAGCTTTCATAGGCTCTTACTTACAGAGTAAAGCATACAGCTGAATACAGTGAATGGGGATGATCACAGAAGTGCGCGGCTTGGATCCGCATGCACAACCACAAATCTTCAGTTTTTTTTGAAAAATCGCTAGTACTTAAATCAAGCCAGCCCCAAAAAAACTTAACAAATTTTCCTACCAAAAGAATCCTGGGATCAAAAATTTCAAACCCAAAAAATACCTGCGATCATCCTCATCACTTGAAATCCAAAGTACCCCTGCCCGGGCATAGATCCCGCTCCCTTTCTAGTTGTACACGCATTAAATGTAAAAACAACTTTTTTGTCAAAAAATTAATTCGGTTTTTCGATTCAAATTTTTACTGAAGAAATGCTTACACACAGATGTTTGCTGGAGGGTATAAATTCTTTTGACTTGCAACTACCAAAACCCACTCACATTTTGCCAGCACGTTAATTATGAACCCTGACTGACATGTACTAACAAAAGAAGATAATATCTGATCCACATGTTCATGCATGTATACACTTGTAAACTAAACATACTCTATATGATCAACAATATACAAGGTAATATTCATGGGAAGTTTGGTGCAATGAAGCTTTTAAAAAATTTTAAGAATATTGATTTTTTAAGACATTCTAATAATTCTTTAAAGTGAAATCTACGGGAGCCGGAACTCACAACTGCACACGTACTGAGGAAACATAATCTTTGTTTTTACATCTTCTGGAACTTAACTAATCGCTGAAGATACAAATTAAGGTCACCAAGCAGGGTTTCCTTTGACATGAGATCAGATTCAAATTACACCTCAGGCAGACAGCTAGCAAAGTTAGACAGGAAAACAAGACCAGATAATCCCAAAGAGGTCAAGTTACTCTATTGAAGAAGAGTTACTAGAATGATCCATGTCACATTAAAAAATTTGACTTTTAATCTTCCTTTAGTGTTTGAACGTGAAGTAAACTTGAATCATTTGTTTTGTACACCTCCTAAACACGTGCCCTTTTCTTTCACTAACAGTTGTTTGGTCTCAAAGACAGCAAATCAAGTCATGTGATCCCTTACATCTCTGTAATACAGACACACACTAGATTGCTTCCGCTTCCATGTCCCCATTAAAAAGGTTTTGTTATTCTCCAAAGACTCAGTGCCATAGCAATGAAATTTAAAGGCCATCAAGCAATACACAGTGGCCAAGCCTATTTTATCATACAGTCGACTCCCGGTAACTCGAACCCTCTATAACTCAAACCTCCCGCTAACTTGAAGCAATTTTCATTTCCCTTCAGATCATTTCTATATAATTTTACCCTCGATAACTCGAACTCCCGATAACTCGAACTGTTCTCTATTTCCCTTGAAGGTTCAAGTTATCGGGATTCGACTGTAGTTTTACACCTGTAGATGCCTAATTGTGAGGAGTGCCTTTTCCTTCACAATTGTTCCTTTGTTGGCACAACTTATGTACTGGACAATAACATAAGTATGATTAAAAGTTACCCTTTGTTTGTCTCTGCAATCCTTACTGCCTTATAGTCACATAAAATTATACATGTATCTGTTCTCCGGTTGAACCAATATCCAACGTTATTACGAACAATAGGAGACAGGGAATTATGCTTTAACCTTTGAATGGATTTTTCCTTCATGTGAAACATACACATGTACGCTGAATTCAAATACATCCAAACTATGGTAAAAAAAACCCATATTCTTATTTTTTCTTGTTTGTCTGTAGCTTTTTTTTCTTTTTTTGCTATCATTAATGATCATTGGCTGGACTTCAACAAATAACAGTATTATTATTATTATTATTATTATTTCTTTACAACATTACTATTTTTGGCACAATGGGTTATTTCACTTTCATATATAGGAACGACAAGAGTAGGAAAACATTGTATTTCATGGTTTTCCATGCATTATCACAAACTGTCTTGAGTTCCCTCTGCAATTATCAAAGCCCTTTTTTAACTTCGTACTTATATAACTACTTCCTGTGGTAGTAATTGAAGGGTTTCCTGAAAAAGGGAGTAATTTACTTATCAATAATAAGCAAATAATAATTATGCCCTTTTTTCAGGAAACCCTTCATTATTGTTGTGGCAAAATAGAAAAAAAACTTTTTTTTAAAAAATATTTTGGATCTCATGAGAGCCTAACTTTTCTTGGCTCAGATACTACACCAAGTTATTTGGTCATAGCACCTACAGCACTTTTTGGCTAATTTTCATATACCATTTTTCTTTTTTCAGCCATGCCCAACCCATAGCAATGGAGCAGTTCATCGAGCAACTACATGTTTACGTACTGTTATTATTAAGTAGCCTATATGTTGAAATGTAGAATCTGTTCTCAGGTTAATCCAGAATTAACTTTGTCTCCTAACTTAATAACTATTAATAGAAAACAGTGGAAATTCCAAAACAAACTAGGTTAACTGCTGGTTTTACCAGAGAATGGATTGAACCTACAAGATCAATAAAATAAAATAAATTGTATTCTTTATAAATGCCACATTCACAAACAATAAGGTCTAACAGAAACCTTACATGTAATTCAATATTTTTTTACCAGACCAAATTAATATCAAATTTTTGGCGAAATATAGAGTGATTCACAACTACGCTTCAGTTAATGACTTTCTAGAAATTCTAAAATGAGTTTTTTCCTAAAAATTGACATAATATGTCAAATGAACCTGTAAATAATTCATTAACCTTAACATTAAGAAATATTATTGTCGATCCACACATACAGACAACGCTGATGGTTGTAAGAAAGGAAGATATATGTAGAAACCTCTGCCTCTCGGTTAAAACTTCCTTGAATCACGTGAATTATTTGCGAACAATGCTCAATGAATATTGCTAAAGTACAAGACTCAATATAATCCTCCTCTTATTTTCATATCCACTGTTCGACAACACCTCTTGATGTAGCATAAGCGTATGCAAATTATTGCCGGGTGGTTATAAACATATGGATGATGTCCAAATTTTTTTGTTATTACACGCTTGAAAATAAAATAAAAGCTACTCGATATGGCGACAGAGCAATCAACAGAGATGTATTTTTGTTAGTTACGCCACGGATGTGTATAATAAACTTATACACACGCCCATGTTTTAAGGGTCGATCTTCAGCGTTTTCGATTATTGTACCCAGTGTTTTACAAACAAAGGCTTCCTTTTCAAATAAGTCATCTTTTTGAACATAATAGAACAATCACTACACCCATCGAACATGAATGCATGGATCATAAAAACAAACAGAAAAATTTTCCCACTAACAACACGCAAGGTTCTTGTATAAACATAAAAAATATTAGTATAAATAATGGCTTACCGAATTCCTCGACGCAGTAGTCCACCAGTTTATCCAAGGAGGCCGCGCGCTGGTATCTCTGTTCTTCATCACTTGTGATAAAATCATCATCAATTCGGGGCTGTTTGTCACTGTGCACATCATTCGTCATGTCTATAGTCTCGGTTGACTCTTCTTGGCTGGCAAAATAAAATTTTACAACCATTATAACGGAGTGCAGCGTCACTTCAACGTTCGAATTTAGTATTGATCTTAGATTTCAATTCACACGATGCGAAAACGATAAAGGAATAATTTTCGGCGATAAACTTTTGAATAAGCCGTTCTTTTCCAAAATGCTCTACCAGAAGTAAAAATTCCCCGCTATCGTTAGTTTATATTGAAGAGGGGAAGTCAAGTCATAATTCCTGGATAATTCGATCGCTTACCTTCTCGCATCGTTGGTCATCTTTAAATAAAATACAGTTCGAAATTCGCACTAGCGACAGGCGTCGCCATAAATGGTGACCAAAGTTTGTCAGCAATCGTTTCATACATAATGTAACCGAAGATTTATCGCGTCATAGCGTAATGAATATCTTTTTACGGAAATAGTCAAAACTGAAGATCGTCCTCGCTGCACTGCCTTGTCATCGCGTGGCTCTAAAACTACGTAATCGTATCAGGTCACGTTAGGGGCCGACTATTTAACTCTTGAGAGGGGGTGGGTGATTTTGAAAAAAAATTTCCTGCAAGCGCTTGTCGGAAGAAAAAAATTGCATGCAGCACAAATGTAATAGAAAGCTTATGGGAAAAAAAGGGAAAAAACATCCTGCCCACCAGATTGCTAGAAAAAAAAGTCTTGATGATCAGAAATCACCCACCCTATCCCTCAAGAGTTAAATGGTCGGCCCCTTACTCGTTTGTGACATTTCCTTCGCGAATTTTCGGAGATTCTTCGTCTATTTTCGGACCATGAACCGTCTATACTTCGTCTAGCCAATCAGATTGAAGAACGGTTGAGCGCAGTATTCGAATTTTGCTCAAGACAAAACACGACAAGAAACAACTTTTTGTATCCGAAAAATTGAGAATGAAGGACTTTTCCTCTATCGATTTCAAAGACAATGTTCGATTTGTTGTTAGACGTTATCTGAAGACTATTGGAATCAAAGTACCGAAGCTGAAAGGACAGAAAATTCAAGTAAGCGACGCGGTTTTACTGATTCGTTGTAAAGATTATATGCTTTATGAACAAACGTTGATCTTAAATTTTATGATCTAATTTGATATATTGCTAGTTTTTCTACTTTATATTTAACTGTTTTAGTGTATATTCGATTGCAGTCTAAAAATTACGGCCAGTTTGCTTTAAAGAGCATGAGGTTACATGCATGCATGATGAATAGCAATGAACAGTGAAACTGACTTCATCATCCCACCTCAACCAACTGCTTTCCGATGGCGATGGCGTTATTTCTGCCATTAGCCAAATTTATCCCTGTTATAAACAACATTTTTCACAAATGCTCCTTTCAATAAAAACAGACTCACCTATGGTTAGAGTGTAATATTGAAGAAAAATATGCCATTCATCAAGTCCAGACATTCACAAGTCGGACGTTTGTTGAAATCGACCTTAATTAGCCTCCACTTGAGCTTGACTAACCACTTGCCCATGTTGCTTCTTCAATCGGATGTGCAAAGCATCCATAAAACCACCAACCAATGTACGCTGTATGATCATGTCTTACACAAGGACGCAAAACAGTGGGTCAGTACAGTTTGCACGTAAAAAGGTCATCGCCATCGTCAATGAAATTTTCATTCCTTTATCCGTTGTAGGTATAAACAATTGTTATATTATCTCTTCCATGATCAGGTTAAATCAGGAGTTAAACTATTTAGGTTAGCTTCCTGCTACGCCTAAGGTTTTACCCTGGTAATGATTTAATGATAAAATGGATTTCACCTACCACAAGAACAATTAATATATAAATGTTGCAGGTCAAAATTATATTCAGGTTAAAATTTTTTAAACAAGGTTAACTCTCAATTTCCTTTGTCTCCTGTACCAGACTATTCATGGATTAGGGATAAGAGAAAAAGGAAATTCAGAATCAACTAACCATGTAGCCTAGGTTAAAAACTTTTAAACTGAATTTTATTTTGACCTGTGACATAAATGCTGATAACCACTGAACATCAGATCAAGATCTAATCTTGAAGCATTTACAAATATTTGCCACTTTCCATTACCTTCATTAGTGACCTTATGCAACAGGATGGGAGAGGAAAGAAGACGGCAAACCTTGTGTGACAATCAGGACAATAATTTTGTTTGATAAACTTTTTCGCCAAACTTCACCCTTCTTTAAACAGGTCTGGTAAAAAAACAGAAAACATTAACTTAAGTGAAGATTACTACAAAACACCTCAGTAACGTGTTTGTCACACTTGCATTTTGCTGTCCTCTTCTTTCTGCTATCCTGTTGTATAAATTCTTTATTGTTGGAAGAGAGGAGAGGAAGGTGTATACACTGGCTTCTACTGTGTAACTTACAGTTGATTACAGTTAAGTTTACACGCTGTAACTGTTCCTTTCAGCCTTCTGTGGACAATAATAAAACTGGAGTATTTGGTGTTTGCCTTGAAAAAGTGGAATCAGTCAATGTGGGAGAGGATTTCTATTGTAGTGTTCCCAAGTAAGTGTGCAACATTAACATTTTAATAATAGAAAATAGACTTTTTAAACAATGGGGTTCATAGAATATTTTCCCAAATTTGTCTTAGATTCTTGGTAGATTCTGCAAGCTCTCTGCAACAACATTTGGCAACAGAGGGCCTATTTAGAAAATCTGGATCTATTCAACGCCAAAAAATACTTAAGGTAAGAATCTCAAAATAGACATCTTTTTTTCCCCAACCAGCTTTGTATTATTTTTATTTTGTTGGATTTGACAATAAATTTGATTACTTAGCATTTAAACACTCACCTGACAATCTATTTCCAACAGCAAAGAGTAGAAGATGGTGAGACACTCCAAAATGCTCAGCCTCATGATGTCGCAAGCTTGATAAAGCAGTTTTTCAGACAATTACCAGAGCCACTCCTTACCAACCTGCTCCATAACTGCTTCATTAAAAGCCAACATTTGGAAGACGAAGGCGATCGGATTGAGGCTGTTTTACATCTTTGTCTGCTCCTTCCTGTACATCATCTCACCACTCTACAGTTTACAATGAAATTTCTAGCAAAAGTAGCGTCCTGTTCACAGCAGAGTAAAATGGGAACAACAAACCTTGCGATTGTTCTCACTCCCAACCTGATACACAACACTAAGAAAGAAGGAAACAATGCTTCTGAAAAACAGCTCAAAGAGCAGACGTCAGTCATTGACATTCTCTTGAAGAATGCCAATAAAATTGGTTTAGTGAGTGAGGATATCTATGAACGTGCTAAGACAATTGGAGATGATTTAGTGGATGGCTTGACATCATCCAGTGATGAACTTGACAGTGATAATAATTTTAGAAGAGGAGGTAGAAGACAGTCAAGGCCTAGGACAAGGACTGGCTCACTTTCTGGTACGCTTTTCGTTTATTAAAAATTAATAATTAAATCAGACAGAATAGAGTTTTTTTTCTTTTGCAAGCTGAGATGTAAGTCAAATTGTTGGCCAGAATAATCTAGGATCCTGAGTCCTTGAGGTAAACTGTAATGGCGTAACGTTAAGACCTTGGCCTTGTCTTATTTGTCCTTCCTGAACAATTAAGAGGGGATCAAAATGAATGAACATTCCTTTTTGAAAAGAGTAGGATGTAGGAGTATTGACATCATGCTGCTGTGGTTGCCCTAACCAACAGTTGGCAAAACTAATATTACATAATCATTCAATGCAGGTGTTTACTTTTGTTTGCCGCAGGGTTTGTATCCGGTTTAGGCCAAAGTCTTAGCAAGTTCAAAACCTCATCCACCAAGACACCAGTTCATCACAGACGTTCCAGGAGTGTGAAAGCAGATCTCATGCGAAATAAAGAGAAATATATCCTTGATGATAACTGTAATGTTAAAAAAGGTAAGCTGCAATGATCTGTCCTTTCGTGGAGACGCTAAGAGATATGCTAGTCCTATAAAGAATACAGATGCCACATAAAACACATGATCAAGTTTGTCAAGGACAGTTGACTTGGTCCTTTCAACACTACATTTCACCCAGTTCATACAAATATCTCTGTCTGTAACAAGGACACCAATGGGTCAATGTAATGCATAGCAAACACTTGACACTGTTCATTTGGTGTCCATATTAACCAATCAATAGTAGAACACCCGTGAAATGCAGACAGTTGGAGCTGCCTCTTTGGTGACTATAATATTTAAAAATATTATTATTATTATTTAGAATTGTTTTGACTGTTGATTAAATTGTTTTCAGGTAATTACTTTTGGAAGGCTAAGACATGAATGAATTTCCCCTTGAATTTTACAATCATGTAGTTTGTATCTGTCATTATTAACACATAAATGTATATTATTTTTTTTGTTATACAATTCAGATGACCTTGAGTTGGAGCATTTTGTGGCTCGTAACAGTCAACGCATGAGCCTGAGGTTGCAAAGCAAGCGCAGACCGGCGGAAAACATGTTACCCCTTTCTCCTGCTGTGAAAAGGTCAGTACTTTTGTCTTTTTGCAAGATGAGTATACTAAATGCTTTTCACAGTGATGTCTCAAATTGTAAAGTCAAAATAGCAAGGTTTTACAAATTCTTATTTACACTAGGTTGAAGATAAACAAAAAGTAAATCTTTGTAGAAGTTTCCATTCCCATAGCATGATTCATTTTAAAAAAAGCAAATTGAACTTCCAAGTTTTCACAGTGCGTGACACCAAAATAGGGATGCTGTCTCGTTGAAAAAAGTCTCTCCTCTTGATTTTCAGCAGTACACGTATAACCATTTCAGGTATTAGAAGATTTGTTTATGGGCACGTATGCTAGTTCTTGAGTGAAAAGAAAGAGCTTTATTAGAAAAGTGAACTCCAGATGTTTTTGTTTATTTCTGGCGGCCATATTTGTGCACTAAAACAGTACACAAATATGGCGTCTCCATAAAAAGCTCTACAAAGGTGCATAAGACCTGAGACTTGGACAAATTGTTTACATAGTAGTCTTTTATAACATTTCATTTTCTTTTCTTCCACTGGACAGTTTCCAATTTATTTTTTTGTTGCATGACAATGAAAACTATATTTTATAACTTTAGTATTAATAAGTTACCATAAAATTCCGAAAATAAGCCCCTCCATGTATAAGCCCCTCCAAATAGAAGCCCCCTAAACCGGTAACGCAAAAAACCCTCAGTTAAATCGCCCCTCCAAATATAAGCCCCCTGGGGGCTTGTACTGAGAAAATTGCCCTCAAATGCAAAGTAAAAAAAAAGCAAAAACGGTAAATTTACTTCCAACTATAAGGCTAGCCCAATCGATTTTGAAACGCAAATTTCCCTCCGTAGATAAGCCCCTCCAAAAATAAGCCACTCAAAAAGGGCCTTTGAAAAATATAAGCCCCAGGGCTTATTTTCGGAATTTTTTGGTATATATTAGAAAAATTTGAGGTTTAACTGAATCAAGTGCTGGTGTTTCATTTTTTGGAATGATTACAATGTTCATAGTAATTTGTCTGGATAGCCTGCCACACAGACATTCTCAGGACTTCGTTGTTCATGGGGGGAGAATGCATGGCAAACTCACACAAATGTTTATGTGGGAGGCTGACTGACTTGGTACATTAAACATGTTTTCAGAGTTCGTGACAAGAATAACAATTCCCTATCATAAACTTTTTCCATGATTATCCAATAATGTACACCTCAATATTTTATCTTCAGGAGAGCAATGTTAAGTGATATGACCAACGCTCAAGGTATCAGCCATCCTCGTCTTGTGTCAGCATCAACACAAATGTTCACCACGCCCATCAAACCTCTTATGCCCTCAAAACCATTGAATCAAATGGGTAAGAGTGAGAAGTTTAGTGAGCCTGCTTTGTGTGTAAAGTTTGATCACTTAATTCCTTAATCTACCTGCGATGAAACTAAGAGCAATATTTTACAGGTGCATGAGACAGGCACGAAGTTTACAGCTAGTTAAAATCAGTGCTAAGAGAAGAAGTGGTAATTAAGGTGGTGCAAACCTATTTATATGTGTGTTGGCTACGATTTTGAATCATGTTTTTCGGCAGAACAACTTCACCGATTTCTATGATTTTTGGCATCCTAAGTAAAGAATGATCATTGGTGGAACTTTAAGAAAATGTTACTTATTTTCTTGTAGTTATAAAAACTGTTAAGATATTGGCATACATTAATAACTGCATTGTTACAAAAAATGTAAATAACTTTGAAACCCTACAGCAGATTTTTCTCTAATTTCAGAAAATAAGCCTCAAATCCCTCTAGTTTTATATCTGTAAGTTTGAAGTAGTCAATTGTGACCGTACAACTTGTTGCACAAAATCCTGGTCAAATTTAACCTTAAATTGCTATGCTAACATATTTGTGAAAGTTGACATACAAGTAGAGGAAGAGTGTTGACTGATTATCTCCTGTCTGCAAGGGTATTCTTGCCCATTGCTTCATTTAAAGTTTCTGCAAACTACAAGTGTATGAAGATATTACAGCAGGAGTCAAATGTCCATTAAAAGACCGCTATGAAGTATACACATGCCTTTTAGAGTAAACATAATTATACCAATCATGTATTGTCATTGTCTAACACTAAAGTTGCATGACTTTCTTGCTTTTTCAGTTAAACCAGGTCATAGCAGGATTCTTCTGTCCAATGAGACAGAGCTCGTCAAGGTAGTGGATACTAGGTCCTATGTGCCGTCTCCAGGCAACGAGAATGTTTCACCCGGTGTAATGTTGCCAGGGGACAGTGAAGTGTTTTGTTCACCTTCCGCCGTCAACGTTGACAAGCATAGAGATACTCACACACCACGCAGACGGGTCAGAAGAAGGTATCTACTGCATGTAGTTGTTAATTAAAGAACAAAATGAAAAATGCCTGCCTGTGGAAACTCAGTTTGGTAGAGCAAATTTACTGGTAAGACTGGCTTGGATGATAACCTTAAGCCGATGCACCATTCACACCAAAGCTTAAACATGTTTAAAAGCTGTTTAGCTAAATACAGTTGGGATTTGACTTCTTCATAAAACCTGTCTACTGTAAAAGCCTGTGTTTATATCTTCTGTTAATGTTTTTCATCATAGTTTAATCAAACATGTTAAGTTGGTGTGAATGGGGCACAAGTCAAACTTACAACTTGGCAAGGAGGTATTTTTAGTCATGCTCTCTCTAACAAGCTCAACAAATCCCACAATTTCAAAATTATAATACTAGCTTGTGACATCACACGTTTGTATTTTGAAACTACAACCTCTGTTACATTAATATAACACTATTGTTTAAGCATTCTGAAAAATGCTTATACTGAGAAAGGTTGCTTATAAATTGTCCTTCCATATTCATTTTTCAGACACTCATCTGGGGCGACCACTTGCTTCTCCTCATCTCCAAGGACCAGATACCAAGGCAGCTCTAAGACCACTGTAAGTTTCAGGGTGCAGTTGGCACTGTTTCTGGGGCAATTTGATACAAAGCAATATAAGTATGGTACATGTAGCTCTTATTTTAAAGTTTGGAGGCCATAAAGTGAGACACTTTATAAGTTTTTTCTCTGTTGATCTTCTAGATATCAAAGGAGTTGGATCAAGGAAAACAGGACAACCAACAGTGCCACAGTCCAACCATTGTGGCTTCCTCTGATTCACTGGACATAAGCCATATTTCAGTTGCTGCCCGCGCTTTGGAGCACACACCTCCAGCTCGTGTGAAATATTCTGGAGCAGCGCTGTTAAAGCCAAGTAATGATCTAACACCATGTAAATTCCATCGAGCTACTCCGCCAGCTACCCTATATAACACTGAGCTTAAAGAGGTCTTATCTCAGAAAATCTGAATGTAATCTTAAAAGGCTTAAACCCTTAGACATCTTTGGCCAAGACTCAAACAATGGAATAGCACTTATTTTAAAGAATAGAGAGAACCAAAGGAAACTAATAATCAGTAGCCAAGCTTATGTTTGAATAATCACGGCACAGTCACTTGTACAATGATGTAAAAGTTAATGAACCATACTACAGGAAAAAACTGCATAGTAGCTTTCATTTGAATGGACACATGTTTAAGGATCTCATCCACAGACCCAAAAGTTTGAACATTATCATCAGCACAACAGGAAAAATCTGCTCTGCAGCTTTCACTTGAATGGTTACACTGCACCTGATTTATTTCTACACCTTGTAAATACAGCATAATAACTACTACAACAGGAAAGATCTGCTCTGCAGCTTTCATTTGAATGGCTACAAAATGGAGGATTTTTTTCATGGATTCAAACATTTAAACACTGTATAACCAACATGAAAAGCATCATTGATCATTTATGCAATACCTGTACATGTACATGTCCTGTCCTGCACATGTACCGCATGAATGTTTTGCTTAATGACTTTCACTTGAACACCAGTAATCACACCTTGTACGAAATAATAGACAGTGATTAGCCGCAGGAAAGAACTGCACAAGTCCGTTTTCATTAGAACAGCCCAAACTTTGCTTAATCTGACCATAGTTTATGTATCTTAGATTAGGAAGAGGTGTTTTGGGTACCTACAATTTGCTACAAAGTCAACACTTTTGAAAGTCCTATTAAAACCTTGTAGACATGAGGGCCTTGTTTTTAAGTCTGTTGTGTTTTATGTTGAGCTCTAAATATAATGATTAATGATTAGACTTCACCTTATTTCAGTCAAGTGCTGTAACATCATAAATTTTAGGTGCTCATGTCAGCATTGATTAGAGGAGTTTATTTTCAAAACAGACAGTCAAGACAGTTTTATTAAATTTTTTTGAGAACCATCATTCTATCCCACGATAACATGGTAAGCTAAGCATTATGATAATTTATTTTCATGAACATAAGACAATACTATTTGTTGTTAAAATAATAGAGATCTGGCAGATTTCAAAAGATATTGCTGTTCCAATTTAGTTGCCCCTTGTAATACAATAAATTTGATGAAATAGTTAAAACGCTTATGCATTGGAGTGTCAAAATTTAATGTACTTAAAAAGATCAAGTTTTCAATGCCTTGTTTACTGGCAAGTACACTGTAGTTCAATAATGGTCACAGAACTGTAATTAGAAGTTATTATTAATTTTTATTATTTTGTGGAATTTTCTTATCTCCCTGTTTTAATTATTTTTTGAAAATGTACAGACAATATCAGTAATGTTATGACTCAAAAGACAAAATTCAAAAACTAAGTGTAGCTTGACACTTTAAGGTCCTATAAACCCGAAATATTTTTTATCTCTCAGTTTTTCTTTATTAATTATTTTATGGAATATTTGAATTATTATTGTTATTTAGTGTAAAATGAAAATTATAAATTGTTATTAAGACATTTTGCAGTATAAGTAGGGCTAAACATGTAAATAGCTACATTGCCAATCAGAGTTACAATCAATAAAGGGATTGAAATTTGAGGTGTTTAGAGTGGTAGTTTCAACTGACAAAGTAGCCTACTTTTTGGGCAGAGGGAGACAAAAAACGAAAAGATGTCTGCATTTGCAGGCTACTGACAATATGACCCCTTCACTCCCATTAACAGTAGCCACTGGGAAAAATTCAAAATTCCCTTTTTTAATCCTAAGGGGAAAAATAGCACCATACTGTAGTTATGCCAAAGATGTTTCATTTCGTCCACAGCTTTAAAGTTATACAGTGACAAATCATCCTGCCATATCATTTATTGTACCTTGGTCCAAGGGTAAAAGGGTTGAAAGAAAGCTAGCCACAAATCTGTTACACGTTTGTCTTCAGTGTAGATCTCAGCTGTGAGCATTTCAGAGAAAGAGCTCTAGGTAATTTTTAATTCTAAGCCAGTATTAACTTTTGTGACTATAAAAAGTGCCACAGGAAACTTTATTAGACAACAAAATTAATATTTATTTAATTAGTAAACATTTTTTTCACATTAACAATATGAGAGACATCGTTACAGTACAGCTGTATCTTGTTTCATACCTGCATAAAATGCAATTTATGGCTATACAGATCAAAATTAAATTTAGGTTAAAAATTTTTAACCCACCATAGGTTGATTCTCGATTTCCTCTATCTCCAAGCCCTAATTATTAATGAATTAGTGCTAGGAGACAATGGAAAGTGAGAATTAATCTAGGGTAAAATTTTTTAACCTGAATTCGACTTTGACCGGTAACATTTTGAAAATAATTCTTTTAAGGGAAAATCTCCACCCAGGAGGCTTCATCACGAAAAACACCAGTTGATAAAAGTTTGAAATTAACAGTGGTGCATAGCACACCTTAAGTGGCAAAAAAGTATTGTGTCAGAATTACGTAGGACACTAAAATGTATAAAATCCTGTTTGAGTTGTCCATACCTTGAAGAGACCCTTTACTGTATCAAGTGGAAAATGGCGACAAATAAGTCACTAACAGTAATATTTATAATTATTAATTAATAGCAATAAGGATGTTGCATTTGGGAAACAAATACGTTGTTACTCAAATGAGACATTCTTATTGCTATTGAAAGTATTTATTGGCTTACAACCACAAAATAACATTCAGGTACCTTCTAGAGGTGTTTTCAATCTCAAAAAATATTCCTGTCATTTTATATGGGACACAAACTCACTACCAGTTCTGCCTTTAATAGAGGTTGTACAAGTATTTGAATAGTAACATCATACAGTGTACAAGTTCATGAACGGCCACAAAAGTAGTTAAGAACAATCTGCCCCATTATGGTGCTCATATCATGGACTTCGCAATGTGACAATACAAGGTAGAAATACTATTATTAAACAGGTACATCCCAACTTGATTACCTTTCTATTTGCTGCACTAACTACACTGTTTAGTTTCACTGTCATTTTACTCCAACTGCTGAAGCATCTGTAGCTGTTTTAAAACTTTGCTTTGGCTTGTTTCTCTTATTTCACCAGCTAAAAACATCTCATCCACAACAGCATAAACCTGAAAGGAGACATTTAAATGCCAGTCAAAATAATGGCTGTTAGCAAATTACAACGAATATCCTCTCACTGTATTAGGTAAAACTGACAGTTGAGGAGAAAAAAAGGTTTAAGTTAAATAAAGATATAGATCCTTAAGTGAAATCAATAATTACTTTGCAGTACCTTGTAAAAGTTAAAAACTAAGTCCAGTTCACAAACATTGTGAAAAAATTCATTCAAAACCTGAAATAACAAGAAGATAAAGAATGATATAATTATTTTGGTTACTCACTATAATGAAGCTAAATGTTAGCTAAGGCCTGGTTCAGACGCCGAACTTTTCATGAGCTGAACCTAACACATTGAATTAAGTACATGAAAAGTTTGGCATCTGAATCAATAAGAACATCTGTTTCAATTTGGAACAGCTCACCCGTTCTTTCCACCTACCCCGGCTGGGAATTTCGCCTTTGGAGCGACTTTGGAACGGCTTTGATTAAGATGCTGAACTTTTCATGAACTGAACCTGAGATCCGCGTCTGAACCGGGCCTAAGTTATTCATTTCGATAACCCTGTCTTAACAAGCTACACCATGAACGTTAATCTTCACTTACAACACAAGACACACTGGCGTGAAATCCCAATTACCAGCAGAAACAAGGTTTTAGACAAGAGTGTCGATGCGTCCTGTGGATACCCACTTTTGGATGTAAATGCGACTAAAATAATATTTTATACATCTATTCACATAATCTGTTGTAGTTTTGTGGGAGAACATGATTTCTGGATGCCCAGTTTTCAATGTTTGGCTAAATGCCTCAGCAGAAATGGAGACACCCTTCAAGTACACTTTTAGGCTTTGGAGCTTATTGAGTTGGGTGTAAGTGATTATGGGGTGGGGAAAGCTAATTCTTACCTCAACAAAGTTATGAATAGCTTCTAAATAATATAAGTTGTTGTCAAGTACATCCACGCAGAAACAGAAGTAAAGGCCAGCATATCGTCGGTATACAATCTTGAAGTTCCGAAACTAAACAAAAAAATTATACCAATCAGAAAAGCCCCATTTACCGTCAATTGCATCTAAGCATGTACAGGTGAGGAAAAAACATGTTCTAATTGGGTGCAAACATAACATGTTTTGCCACCAAACATTCGCAGTTTGAAGTAGACGGCTGTTGTCCACTTGATTTGTTTTTGTTCAAGAAAAGATTCTTTGCAAGAATTTTTAGACTGTTGTTGAGAATAATCTCTGGAGGCTAGAGTGCTAGGCGTGCTTCATGCAAAGGAAACTGGAACAAGCTCCGGCTGTTTGGGTCTTTGGCTCACGTGTGCCTTTACCTAGAAATGATCCTACATATATTATGCCAACTCTCCTAGAATTTCCAGCAATCTCCTGGAAAGAAGACAAATCTCCTACTATAACCTAAAAGAGGCTTTTTTAAGCTCTTTGGAATTTAACCCAAGTATTTAAAGTTAAAATTATGATTTCTGGCAGCATTATTGTGTGAAAAAGATAATTTTCCTCCTTTGGGTTTACCACAATATGTGGGAGGAGTGATGGGGTGGGTTGGCAATATGGGGGAGAGGATAGGACAGGGTTTCAGTATTTGTTAAAGTAGAAGGGTGCCCAAGGTTGAGTGCAGGGGGGTGGGGTGGTAGCAGAGAAAGTAGGTTTGAGAGTCAGCTTTTCCATTTTGCCTGGAGGAAGCTACTACACACACTGGTGCAGAAACCCAGGTCCCGGCTTCTAATAAAACCCTGACAAACAGTAGATGGAGAATATCTATATTTCAGATCTCTAGTGGTTAGCATCTCTGCACTCAAAGGCTAGGGCATAAAGTATGACACTACACATGTATTGAGAATTTAACATGGGACCATATATTCCAATGGTAACCAGTCATTTCGCCCCAGTAACTTAGCCCCCAGTCTGCAGAGTATGGCAGGTGCACGCATAAATTTTTAAAAAAAATTACAAGAAATAAGGGCCTAAAAACGGCCTTGCACGCGCGAGTTCTCGTCGAGTTCTGCCATACTCTGCAAACAGACTTAGCCCCCTATTTTCTAGTGATATTCCTCATTCTATAAGCCATAAATCAAAATAAGCGCGATTCAAATGTAATATTCCTCATTCTTTAACCTATAAACCAGAACAAGCACACTTTAAATATAAGTTTACTCGTTCTAGAATATAGGCAGCCAAGTAACTGGGGGGAAATGACTTGGGGGTGAGACGACCGGTAACCTATCCAATAAGTACAGGTGTTATCCATGCTGTATGGACAATACTTTTTTCCTTACATACCTCGACAAAGTTAGTATGCTTAGCATCTCTGACTGTAACTAGAGCATGGACTTCCTCGATGAGCTTTTGTTTTTCATCATCATCGAAATTCATGTACCATTTTGCTAGTCTTGTTTTGCCAGCTCGATTTTGGATCAAAATGAACCGAATCTGTAAAGCAACAGACATGCAATGGTGACATAAGGTTTTCAAGCTGCAGTAAGATGCAAATCGAATTCCAAAGACTGTACCATCGTTCTTTAAGTCGCTATCTAAGTTGGACAAGGTGAAACTCTGTCAAAGATCCAATATGGCTGCAATATTTTATTGCCCGCAATGTGTTATGGGCTACTATATCGACTTCCATCTACAAAAGGACTGGGAACTAAACCCGAAATAATGGCGGAGGAGTTGTCATCGGTTCGTGCAGAACACAAATTTGATGAGACCGCCCTTCACGAATACCTAAAGAAGAACTTGCAGGGTTTTCCCAGAGGTCATGGTACTTTGACTGTCTTGCAGTACAGGTTTGTATTTGATCTGATTGTGTCAATGATCGGCAAGACTTCGGATCTATCGTCTTGCATACCAGCTGATCAATTTCTCTGACGAGTGTTTACTTTGGGGAAATTGGTGCTGTTTTAAAGTGTGCTCTGTACTAAACTTGGTAGTTTTGTTGTCACTCTCCATTGGTGCTTCACATTCTACAATGATTAGTCTTTGCTAAGATCCAGTTGTTGCACAATCTAGATCTGAGTCTTACCACCAGTCTGCGAGCAAGCTCTCCGCGGCGCTCTGCTGGCGGGGCTGGAAAAGGAAGGAGATCTTGCACCTATGTCTCTGGAATTTGAATTCCACGTCCAATTCCCCTGTGGGTTCACGTAGACTGAGCTGTCAGATTTCTGCCAATCAGCACGAAGTGGAGACGAGCACAAATGTAAACAAATATTGAAAAACACATACCAAGGATAATGACGTTACTAATGTCATCTTCGCAAATCAGCATTTCTCCTCAACTTTTTGATGCAGATATTCAAATTCCAGAGATGTGGTTGCAAGCTCCCCTTCCTTTTCCCACCCCGCCGCCAGAGTGCTCTGGAGAGCTTGCTCACAGGCTAGAGTACCACTGTCGCTCCCTGCCTCCCATGTTGATAACAAAAGAAGTACATTCCTGATGTTCCCAATAAAATATCACATTGGTGGGGATATGATTGCAAGTTAGTTAATCCAAACAATGACATGCGCTTTCTCCTGAACCAAAGGGATCATTACCCGACCCCTTCCCCTCCCATCTTGATGGGATTTTCTGAGGGGAAGCTGTGTTCAGACTCTTTTATAGGTGTAGTTTTTTCTAAAGAGAATGTCAAAAAGAGTCCTTGTCAGCACTTTGATATTATTGTTATTTTTTTGTCTTTTCTTCATTCCAGTTTATGCTGGTCTTTATCTGATTTGTCTATATCAGTGAGCAAGGATATACGTCAATTTTATTATTGAAATGGATCTTTTTTCATTCCATCTGGTCAAAGCATTTTCCTTTTGATCATATATTCTGGCGTTTGCAGTTTTCTTTGGTTGACAGTATAATGTTCTTCTCTAGTGCAGGGCAGTCAAATCCAACATTCTGCTTGAGCAAGAATGGAAAAAAATTTGTCTTGAGGAAAAAACCTCCTGGAAAGCTGCTCAGAGGAGCTCATCAGGTATGCCTTGTTCATACTTTATATCCTTGTAGTTTGATCTCGTAATTCCATGTTTTGAAAAGATCATAGTCCCCCACCATTATAAGGGGTAACAGCAGAGTCCAAAATCACCTTCCTCCCTTTCCTTGAATTCCCAGCTTCTTCCCTTCAGCACAATATTTATTTTGAGACATTAAACATTGTATTTTTTGGCTGCATGCCTCCCTCAATTTCTCCTGCTTTCTCCCTTTGAGAACTGCCTACTCTTGTTTTTTCTCTTCCTGCCCCCTTTTCTCCCACATCGTTTTTGGCAATAGAGTAGTGAGAAGAGTAAGAATAATATTGTTCATTTAAAATTATTAATCTGTTCATGTTATCCCTCAGCAGCATGATTGATTGTTCTAATGAGGCCTTAAAATCCTGTTTTTTAAAAAATAAAAATAAAAACAGCAGTTTAGACCTCATTAGAACAATATTTTTTTATTTATTATATTCATATTTTTGGAGCCCAGACAATGGTCTGTAAGTCAAGAATAATTCTATCGCTGTAAGAACTTTACTTTGATGTTGTTTGAGAGAACTTTTTTCAGTCTCACTGAGATTGTTTTTATTGCAGGTTAAGAGAGAGTTTAGAGTGCTGTCTGCTTTGCATAGCATTTCTTTCCCTGTGCCCAAACCTTATCTTTACTGTGAAGATGCATCTGTTATTGGGACAGAATTCTACATTATGGATCATGTTAAGGTAAGTCTTTGTCACCTTGGATTGTTCCATTAAAAGTGTTTTTAACTTTCGGAAAGCCTCATCTGAGTTCTTCTTAATAAGGCTTTGGAGGTTTAAGCCCTTTCTGTGATTGAAATGTTAATTTTAATATGAATGCCTTCCCTTTGCCACAGGGACACATATTTCGCAGACCAAAGCTGCCTTCTCACTCAGCCAGTGAGAGAAGGGTTCTTTACAACTCCATGATATCCACTTTGGCCAGGCTGCACAGTGTCGACTGGAGAAGCTTAGGACTCTCCGATTTTGGTCATCAAACCAACTACTTAAGGAGGCAGGTAAGATTATCAAAAATGATTAATTAGCTATTTTACTGTAAGTTACTTTAAGTTTCAAATAAAGGTAAAAATTCGTGACAACCTCACATTTCTGTTGCTCTAGCTATAATAGCATAAACAATAAAGGGCTCTACTAGATCACAGTACCTTTAGTTAGTTTTTATTTTTTGTTAAGTCTAGACTTCAACTTGAGAAAGCAAAAACCTTTTAAATTGGTTGGGTGAGAACCAGCCACATTAGAACAAAATGATTCCAGAGGATAAGACACCATACTTTCATACATGTCACCAAGTCTCTCTCACTTTGCTGTTTCCTTGAACAAGAGGGTTTTTTCCATTGAAACTGTTCTACTTAATTTTCACCACTCTTGGTGTGTATAAAAAAAAGATAATAGAGAGTTTAAGCTTTACGTAAAGGGCAAATGTCAGATTCAAGTTGAGAATTTCTCAAATAGAAAGTGAGCAGATAAAAACAGCTCAAAACAATTTCTTATGGATAAAACATGGTGTGAAACTACTAGTTTTTGTGAAGAAGTAATGAACAGTAAACGGCAAGTAATGGGGGAAACTTGGTCACGTGATACAAATTTGTGTTTGCCATTTGATGTAAACGTGATGGTTAAGCTCCCTAGATATTATAACCCTTTGATGAATTAGGGTGCCCCCCTTTTAGAAATGACAATATCTTTATAGCTTTATTTTTTAGAATAATACTTATTGAATAGTGAATGTTTTCAGGTTTCCACCTGGGGCAAACAATACAGAGCATCAGCAACTCAGCCGATAAATGCAATGGAAAAGCTTTTATCCTGGCTGGAAAAAAATATTCCTCCTGAAAGCACACAAGAGACAGGTAAGTGGTTAGATTTCACTGAATACTTTGGGAAATCATGCCATCATTTCTTGATAGGGAAAATGGGTATTTTCTGGACTTCATGTTACCTGCTTTAATCTAACTGTTGAGGTAAACTCTTTTTTAGAGGTTGTTTTTTCATCCTTTGTTCCACTTTAGCCATTGTTCATGGTGACTTCAGACTGGATAACCTTATAATTCATCCCACGCAGGTAAGTGATTTAAAATTAATTCTGCAATCAGAGCAGTGCCATATAAAGAAGTTTGCTTTTCGACAAGTAAGAAACATAAAATACGGTAGCAGACAAGAGGAATGTGTACAGGACATTTTCAAAGAGAGGCGTCAATAATAAAATTATTTTAGAACTTTGCAATGGTGCTCCATAAAACAGGTCATTAAAGAACTAATGCTCACCAAAAAATACTCCTAACAGAGGCTAGCACATGAAATGCACTGATGATCTCAAGCACTGTCTAACTTTTACATTCAGCTAACTGTGGCAGCTGTTTTGGACTGGGAGTTGTCAACTCTGGGTGATCCAATACTTGATCTTGCTTACAATTGTGTTCCTTATCACTGCCCAAGTGAACTTGCAGACGTGCTTCCTGCATTTTCCTTAGGTGAGTTTTATCAAACTTATTTGCCAATTCCCAAAGTATTTCATTTTCTTGAAACTGCAACAATGACATGTCTTGGAAAATGCTTCTGAAGGGATTAACCCATTGCTATATCACCAAAGCGACCTCAGCTCCCACTAATATAAAATCGTTTTATTCTTTAACTGTTTTAGCAAGTCCAAGTGCTGGTATTCCATCAGAAAAGGAGTTGGTCTCTACATACTGCAAGCTTCGTGGCTTTAGTAAAACTTCGTTTCCCAACTGGAACTTCTACCTTGCTCTGTCTTTTTTCAGAATGGCTGCTATAGCCCAGGTTTAGTATGGCCGTTTTTTTTTTACCACAAACAGGGCCCTATAGGTGTTAGGAAGTTCTCCTTGGGGATGGGGGAGTCACATTATGAAAGGAGAGTTACAGGTAAAATTTAGAATATTTCATGGATGACAAAATGTATGTGACATGATTGATTAGATCAGGTTAATTGTTATTTAGCCAGCAAAATTTGCAGAGAAGGCAAAGGCTACTCTCAATTTTCAGGGGTCTGCCCTGGTTTCTGACGCATCAATCCCAGTTTCTTTGCTGTAGATGAAATATCACTAAAAAGACTTAGGTCACTTTTCATTTGTCATTACTGGCCAGCCAGACCATTCTCGTCGCAATGAGAATTTCACTTTTAATCAAAACTATACAGCCAGATCAGTCAAATCCTAAATAGTATGCATGAAGGAGATGCTTTTTCAGCAAAAACCCTTTGGAAAAAGCCAATTTCATTTGCCAACTCACTGGTCTGGCAATGGTCTGGCCGGCCAGTTCTGACAAATGTAATGCGCTGTATGACACCAAATTTGTGATTGGTTTTACAGGGAATCTATGCAAGAGCCATGCAAGGCAATGCTAGTGCACCGAATGCTGCTTCATTTGGAAAAACTGTGCAGCCATTGGCTGAAGCAGGGTTGAGATTAGCTCTACAAGATCAGTAAGTTGAAGCATGACGATGCTGACTGTTTAGTCACGACCCATCTGGTGTGATTGTGATACATTTTCATACTTTGTCAAGAAATCCTGATTTATTGTCATAATCCTAACTGCTATTGTGTGAGTGTGGTGTAATTTGTCTAAGAATAATTTTTTTACTTTGTTTCAGAAAACCCCATGTTAGTCACAGCATTGCTCCACGCCAATGTAACAGTACCTCAATCTTTCAACCATCTGAAAAAGCTCAAGCATTGTATTCGAAAATGAAAGCATTCATGGACAAATATGTTTACCCAGCTGAACAGGTAATAATTTTAGCAGACAACAGTATTAAAATCATACCCTGACCCCACAGGTTTTTCTTGAAATTTTTCCTTGTGTGAGGGAGAATGAGTCATGTGAAGCAGCAAAAACGAGTCGCAAAGGTCCAAGATAACCAAGGGGTTTTCTCTTCCTCCCCACATTGCAATTTGTTTTCACTACTTTGTAGCTTGTTCACTCAAAATGATGATGAGAAAAATTTCAAGAAAAACCTCTTGACAAGGGTAATAAAATGCTTCAGGCAGAGGAAATTATATCTATCAACAATACAACTTTTGGAAACATTGGGAAAAAAAATTGGTAATTTGAAACATTATTCTTCTCTAGGCCTTCTATGAGCATGCAAGCAATCCTGAAACACAGTGGAGCATCCCCCCCTTAATGGAGAAGTTAAAGGTATTCTACTTACAGTATTTTTTAAGATGTAAATGTGTAGATTTTGATTGTTTCCTTACTGATGTTAGTCCACTCAGAACATCTCTGGGAAAAAAAGCAATGAGATTTATAGTGGAGTAACAACTTCTACAATGCTTTTTTTTCCAGCAAAAAGCAAAATCAGAAGGCTTGTGGAACCTATTTCTTCCTGGTGTATCAGGTTTAAGTCAACTAGATTATGCTTTATTGGCTGAGATTACTGGCAGATGTCCTTTTGCTCCAGAAGTCTTCAACTGCAGTGCACCAGGTAAATAATCATGTTTCTATGAGACAATGTTTTGCAATTAAGTGAAATAATGGTAGCTCTGAAGGGTTTTCTAGGAATGTTTAAGGTTTTTTTCGAGAGGTGTATTGCAGTGTTTGCCTGTCAACCTAATTCAATAGAATGAATGTACATTTATCCCCAGCAGGTTGCTAATGAACATACAATTACGAAAAGCATTTACTTGGTTCTTAGAACTGAAAAAAGGGCAGATGTAAGCTAGATGGCAGTGTGATTTGTAGTCCATTGTGATCATGTACTCGACTTCAGTTCCGTCTTAATGTCGCTAGTCAGTCGCTGTTGCTTGTCTGGGGGCATTTTGGCTGATGGAAATTATTGAGGCAAGCAGCTTCAAAGGGAAAGATGGGGAGTCTGTGCACCCTACTCACTCTTATACTGTGTACAGCTACCCCTCCCCTAAAACAAATCAACTGTTTTCAAGGGGAGGGGGAGGCGGTACACAGTGTACCTCCTCCTAAGAACCTGTGAAGAGGGCAGGTTCAGTTGTGCTTCCTATGGCCATTTCTTTTGATGACTGTATTTGTGTTATGTTTCCTCTAGACACGGGTAACATGGAGGTCCTTCATTTATATGGATCAGAAGAACAAAAGAAACAGTGGTTAGAGCCTCTTCTCAGAGGAGAGATACGCTCTGTCTTTTGTATGACAGGTACAGTAACAACATTGAGGTTTGTTAACAAAGAGCATGCTAAGTAGATGCATTAAAAATATGAGCTCCTAGTGAGTGCAGTGCATGCAAGGGAGGGAGACACAAGTCTAACAGAAGGCCATGCGTGCATCAACACCTCTTCATTCACACAGGACAAAAAATTGGCGTTACAACACGTAGAAAAGAAAAGTCGAAAGTACATTGCTTTTGTCGCTTTGAACATTGTCTTCAATTTCTTTTGTCTCAGAACCTGACGTTGCATCTTCTGATGCGACAAACATGGAGTGTCAGATCACTAGGGAAGGCAGCGAGGTTGTTATCAATGGAAGAAAGTGGTGGAGTAGTGGTAAGTGAAATTTATCTTTAAACTATCAATTTTATCAACTGTATTGTTTCAGTCGGAGAGCAGTCAACATCAATCATTACGGACGAAAGAAAACTACCGCACAGAAGCTTTCATTTGAATGTTCACAACATAGGATTTCATCCATAGACTCAAAAGATAGAACCACCTTGTACAGCATAATAAACAATACCACAGGAAAGTACTGCTCAGAAGCTTTCATTTGAATAGTCACACTTTAGGATTTCATCCACAGACTCAAAAGTTAGAACCACCTTGTGCAGCGCAATAAACAGTACCACAGGAAAGTACTTCTCAGTAGCTTTCATTTGAATGGTCATACTTAAATGAGCGAGCAACAAACACAAACCATGTAATGCCATTATGACGGCAAGAAAAAAATTAAAAAGAAAACAGAGATCAACGTGCATGAAACAGGTTGCTTAGAAGTACAAATTATTTTTAGCGGCACAATACTAACAGAATTCTTTTCATATCAGGTGCCGGAGATCCACGTTGTAAGATTGCTATTGTGATGGGATGTCATGCAGGTGTAAACTTACCAAAGTGAGCACATGAAACTCTTTGTAATAAAACAATTTATCAGATGCCACAACTTGTAGATAAAAATGCCTTCAGTGTTGAAATTTAGCCTGCGTAACACGCGGAAAGAAAGAAGGGCAACGCGCGTGAGGATGAGAGCTTCCTTATCGCGTGTGTCCTGACACCTTGCGCGGGCCGCATTTCCTCGCGCCCTTTCGCGCCATACCTTGAGAGGCCCATATATACCACTCTGGAAATAACAACGAGAGAATAATACTTCTAGAGTAGTTTTGTTCGCCTTACCTGTGCACGAGTACAAGTAAAATGGAACAGGACTACGACATAACCTATCCCTGTTACATTGAATATATTTTCGCAGTCCCTTCGGCACTTTGTTGTAATGAGATTTCACCGTAGCAGTCTTCGCACCTCATTTCAGGCACCAGCGCCATACAATGGTACTAGTCCCACTGGATACCCCAGGGATAATAAAAGTCCGAGCCCTCACGGTGTTTGGCTACAATGGTGAGTACTTGCTTGTATCGTCCTTACTTCTTTACCAACAGGTGACTCTCTCTTTCCTAAAGGTCGTTTTAGCTTGGAAAAAAGAAAAACACTAAACTCGCGAGAACTGTGGGAAGGAATGAGCCCCCTTGCCTTCCCATCGTTCACCACGCGCCAATGTTTGCTTATCGCAGCGACACTTCTGCACTTTTGAGGAGTTAAGCCTCTGACAAGATCCCGAAACTAATGGTCTCGTTAGTTTAACGCTCCCGAGAAGGGAGAAGAGCATTTTTCCGCCCGAAAGTATGATTGAGGTCAATTTAACTAGTACGCAGTGACTATTGTAATGAGATTGTCTAAGCCTTTTTTTCTTCGTCATTTAACACTGAGAGTTTTATCGCTGCTATAAGACTTATAATTATTCCACAGCTTGGGGTACGTAACTATTCCGGTCCATTTTCCGCAAGATTCTCTCTTTCCTCTTTGTTTTCCATTTTAGACGCACCGCATGGCCACTACGAGATAGTGTTCAACAATGTTCGTGTACCTTTGACGAATGTTATACTGGGTATGTATACAAGAGTTAAATCTCATGGTACTATCAGTGACACAGACGGGAGAAAATCGGCGACATCGTGAATTTCAACTATTATTCGGAATTTATGAGGAGCCCGTTGCAAATTTAGTCTTCAAGTCTTCAATTTTTGAGCTCGTCTTTATCAACAATATTTATACGAAGATTTACACATATTAAGTGAATTGGAACTTCAAAAATGCGTATTTAAGTTTCTATATTAACCAGTTATTTTCACATTTATTTGAAATCCTTATGGACTCTTACCCCCATTATCTTTAATGATCCGCAAGGGTTTGGTCTACTTTTTCACCCAAGGGTATTCGTTTTTAGTAAAATCCAACTAGTGGTCTATTATCAATGCTGCGTTCTGATTGGTTGAGCTACTACTAGGCTATATGTTATAGCCCACTAGTAGCGAAAAGCGCGGGCTTTTTGGCGGCAAAAAAGGATTAAAGTCTAGCTTTAACTAGGTAAAATTTTTTTATTCTTGTTATTTTTGACCAAATAGTTGGATTTTACTAAACAATTATTCCTTTCGCCCTTATGGCCTCTGAGTCAATAGCCCATTCGGGCTCGAGGAATAATTGTTAATTATGCTTTATTTTTAATTTATTAAAAAGGGATTTTCATGAACTAGTTTACCCTAGCAAATTTCTGCGAAGTTATGATGAGTTAATAATATCATCCGTGTAATTTAAAATATTCAACTCTTCTTTGTTTTTATTCTTGTTGCTTTTGTTTTATGACAGGGGAAGGGCGAGGATTTGAGATAGCTCAAGGCCGTTTGGGTCCTGGGCGAATTCACCACTGCATGCGTTCAATTGGACTAGCAGAACGATCACTCGAACTTATGGTTCAGCGGTCTTTAGAGAGAGTGGCCTTTGGAAAGCGTTTGGCCGAAAAGGTTTGTAGTAGAAGGTTCAAGGTCCTGTTACACGACTGAATCTGTTACTTTGCCAAAGATGGCAATGGGATCCTACTGGTAGCTAAAACGAGTACGCCGGACGATAACGTTGTGACGTTTTGTTGCCAACGAGGCTTAGGGACTAAGCAAGGCCACAAGTAGTAATACCACTTACCTCAATAGATTACACTCGTGATAAGGAACCCGTCGTATGGTCGTCTTGTCGTGTATTGCAGTTACTAAAACGTTGTATCACTGATGTTTCTTTAGGGAATGGTACAGGAGCAGATCGCTCTGTCAAGAATTGAAATTGAACAGGCCAGACTGCTTGTGCTTAAGGCGGCACACACCATCGATTGCCATGGAAACAAAGCTGCAAGAAAACAGGTGGGTATGTCAGCAGTATTGGGAACACAGGGCTACCAGGACTGTCTGGAATGTCACACGTGTGGTACCCCTTAGTTCTAGTCTACAGTTTAGTGTGACTTAAGTTAGTGACCAAGCCGAATTGATCTTCGACGGCCACGAGAACGGCAAATAAAATAAAAGGTTTACAGGGTCTCGTACGGGTCATGGAAAACTTGGAAAGTCATGGAATTTAAGCATTTCATTTTCAAGGCCTGGAAAGGCATGGAATTTAATGTTCGGTCCTTGAGAGTCGTGGAAAATAAAAATTTTTGTTTGATAGATTAGTTATATAGTGTCGATGACAAGGCAAGGACAATATAAAATAGAGAGAAGTGATTGAACAGCGCGAACGGCAGGCATTTTGGTGGACACCAGTGTTTGTGTCTGTTGAACTGTTCAGGTCCAGAAATATCCGAAAACAAGGAAAGTCCTAAAATGGTTTAAAAGTGACAGCTAAACCTAAGATCTTGCTGGAAAACTTTTAAAAGGTCATGGAAAAAGTCATGGAATTTGAATTGCTCAAAAGAGTACGAACCCTGGGTTTATAATTAGATTGGAAAAACAACATTTTTGCACGTGCATCACGCTTTTTTGTACATTTCTTTGCCGTCGCTACACGGCTAGAACCGGTGAAAGTGCCTAATTTCACGTTTTGTCCAGGACGTGGACGAAGACAACGACTTCCTTGTTCTTTTCCTTAACTTTGATATAGTGTTTTAGAATTCAACTCCAGAAATTTTGCCAACATCTGACGAATTGAACGAGTTGGAATAAGCGCGATAAAGTTTGAAGCAGCGCGAATTCACGTTTATAGTGACGCTTTCGTAGACCTCCCCGTACGTCGTTGTCGCGTAAGCTCCCTAATGTTCTCTATCTCAACCTGAAGTTTTTCTGGCGGCTCTGTGTGAGAAAGAAAGTACGGAGCTGTGAACACGAATGAAACAGCTGAACCTTTTCTTGTATATACCTCTTTTTTGGTAATTAAGTAGTGTACTGTTATAGCAAGATTACTTTGATGGCGAAAATTTCAGTAGTGATCTGTCTTGCCATGGCAAATGATGTTGAATTTGCTTACCTGGTGAACCTACCAAATTCCAGCGGAGAATTGGTTGAAAAAGAGTGGCACAAGACTGTTTTACATCGATTGAGAACTTCACTGTTTAACTCTTGCAGATTGCTATGGCAAAGATCGTAGTTCCTCGCATGGCCTGTAACGTCATTGACCGAGCGATTCAGGTGCATGGTGGGAAGGGAGTATCCCAGGATACACCGCTGGCTTATTTCTATACAGGAGCTCGGAGTCTTCGCATTGCTGATGGCCCGGATGAGGTTCATTTGGAGGCAGTGGCTAAACTTGAGCTGAAGGAAGCACTCAAGTCCAAGATGTAACCTGCTTATACTATCGATTTGGTATAACGATGAATCAACTGATCGTTTACGTATGAACATAAATATTTTATAAGTAGAAGGAGTCTGATCGTCCACGTGATCGTAGCCCTGAATGTTATTTCAAATTCAGTGACGGATTTAAGAGGGATGAGAGCGATGACGTCGAAATCTCTCGTATTGCATAAGTATAGAGGTTTAAATAACCACGATGATGAATGCAGCAAGAGCAGCACAAAACTAACGGTTTGATGAACCAAAACAATACCTCTGTTCGTGTCCTTTATACCGGTATTTTAGAATGTTTCTCTGCCGTAGTCCAATAATAAAATTAAAGGTTTTGTCGAGAACGACGGTTTCGTCTCTTTTTTCTTAACACCTAAGCTGTTGCAACCATTTCACTCCCTTTAGAAATTATTTCGCACAAGTCAAATTGAGCATACGTAGTAAACACAAATGTTAGATTGAAGAAAAGAAACATAGCAATAAATAGAGAATGAAGTCTACGTATCCCGTCAAAATGTTATGTAATAGACCATTTCACGGCTGTGGGCTTAGTATCCTAGCCTTTGAGTGAACGTGAGGCTGAGGTTGACCTTGTTTTAATACAAACGTTCATTCTTTTCTTATAAAAATTATAATAAAAAATTTGTAAATAGTGAATGATCCATTGTATTTCACTTATTTTTTTTTAAGTATATTTATTATCTTAGTTATTTAATAATTTATTTAGCTATTTTAGTTGATTAGTAGCCTTGTAACTGAAAAACCCTTTTAGGGAGTTGCAATAAAGTATGTAATTTGCATAATAATGCAGGAAAGGTTGTATCAAAACAAGGTCAACGGCAGCCTCGTTTCCAATTTCAACTGTAAAATGGCCTATTACGTCACTTCCTTTATGCGAACTTTGAGTACTATGAACTAAGCTTAGTCAGCAAAACAAAGCCAAAAATGTGCGTTTATCAATCCCACACGCCCTAAAACAAAAAAGTATGAAAGTACCAATGCTGCAAAAGTACGAAAGTACATCTGCTTTGAACTTTTTGAGTTGGTGTATTAAGGAATTTACTTTTCAAGCGTCATTACACAACCTCTGTATAAAATTTCTAATGCTAAATAGAATGACTCTGGGCAAAAACGAATTACGCTAAAACGTGCCGAGATAAAGAAAAGATGATTGAAATATAAACGAATTGATATACCCACCGTGACACGAGGGGGCCTGGGCCTAGGTTCTGCTGTGTTGTCATTTAGCTGTCGCGATTTGTAACTGAAACAATTGTGCTGTATTGCAGGCTCTGTTAGGGACCTGTGACACAATCAGATTATACCATAGACTTGTACTAAACACATGAAAGCAGAAGGCATAAACATCTACTAATGAGAAGAAGCTCTGGTAATATAAATCCGCTTTAAGGCGTTAAGATTGGTCCGTGGGTTAACTAACATGATAATATATAGTACTTTCACAGAGGGTTGTTTAGACTGTGTCAAGTCACCCTCTCCCCTCAAACAAAATTGGAGAGAGAAACGGGAGCGGCATTACACAGGCTAACAGTTGTTTTGCTTTTATCTACACCGCAACCGTACTTAGTTTTACATACTTCATACATAGCTGTGGATTTCACGAATTCTTGCTTCTCAAAGGACTTAATCTTTATTTGTTATTGATCATTTTACGTCTGGTTTAAGTTTCAAAATAATTGACTCTTACAGCAGCGATCAGAAACCGGAAACCGCGCTAGAAAAGTCTCTGGCACCCAGGGTACGTCGTCCTTGGTTTCCGAGAAAAGCTAAAGATAGAAAGTCACAAGACTTCATTGCTGAGTGTGGAGTGCATCGAAGGTCACCTTGCCTTTGTTCCTAAAGCCATCATGGATCTAACAAAGCTATTTCACAATCTTCGCGAAGAAGTGTCTTGTTCGGTGTGCTCGGACTTATTTACGGATCCTAAACATCTCTCCTGCCTGCACAGTTTCTCCTTAAAGTGCCTGAATCGATGGTACGAAACGTGCGGCGGTGGAGAGGCCATTAAATGTCCAAAGTGCCAAACCTTAAGCAGAGTCCCTGCGAGCGGTGATCTGAAAGATCTTCCAACCAGCTTTTATTTGAACGGCTTGATCGATGTTCTTGCTATTAAAGAATGCAAGAAGACTCAAGTGAAATGCGGAAACTGCGACAAGAAGTGCTCGGAAGCTTCGTATTGTTTCCAGTGTTGCATATTTTATTGCGAACATTGCTTAATATGTCATAATACCATGCGGGACAAAAAGGAACACCGCGTATTGGCGTTAAAAGAATTCCAAAACAAGGACTACGAGGATATATTGAAGCGACCAGTGTTTTGTTCAAAGGAACGACACCAGAAAGAAGAGCTTAAATACTACTGCAAAGATTGCGAAACAGTTCTTTGTCAAACTTGCTTCGCTTTGGATCACGGAGGTCATGTTTTGAAATTAATCGAGGAAGAAGCCGAAAGCCAAAAACTCGAAATAAATACTGTTCTTCAAACAAAGAGAGAAGGATTAAATGCAAAACTGAACGTACTTGCCCAACTAGACGAGGACCGCGCTAAAGTGATTCAACGAAGTGAAATCGCCAAGAGAGATGTCCAAAGGTTTGCTGATGGCTTGATCAAAACAATTCAAGCAAAAATGCAAAATCTTATTGCTACTGTGGAAGACCAAACGAAGAGGTCCCTTGAAAGTTTAAAAGCAAAAGGGAGCGAAATTCAGCATCAGGTAAATGTCACTGAATCATCACTGGAGGAAGCTGATAATCTTTTAAAACGAAGCACCATCGCGGAAGTTGTTCAACTTAAAACATCATTACAGACCATCTTTCACAGAGTGGATCAGACCGAGCCCATTGTTTATGACCCCAGTTGTCTGAAAACTTTTGTTTTTGTAGAAAATAAGAAGATGCTCGATAGTGTCAATGGAGAAGAAATTGGAGTTTTAGAAGAAGCTTTTCGAACTAAAGCAAGTGAATCTCTGGCTGAAGGTGAGGGACTGAAAGAAGGAACTGTAGCGCGAAAAGCTCAATTCAATTTGATCATAAGAAACGCAGAGAGAAAGCAAGGGTATAATGAGAGGGACAGTGTCACGGTAGAGATCAAGGACGATCAAGGACAAGAATGCGTGACGGATGTACGAGTAGATGACAACAAAAATGGGACCTACAAAATCACTTATTATCCCAGAGTTCAAGGGACATTCAAATTATTAGTTAAGGTAAACGGGGAACATATTTCTTGTAGTCCTTTTACTGTGATTTTAAAACCATTTCAAGTCAAACCTGTTTTATCTTTTGGAAAGCAAGGCTCGGGTGATGGAATGTTTAGGTATCCTTTGGGGATGGCTGTGAGTGATGGGGATGAAATAGTAGTAACTGACTGTGCGAACCATCGGGTTCAATTGTTTGACAGTAATGGTACTTTCTTAAGATCCTTTGGTCGCAAAGGTGAAAACGATGGAGAGTTCAACCACCCTATTGGAATAGCCATTAATAAGGATAGACAAATTTTCGTAGCAGACCGTGATAACCACAGAATACAGATCTTTAGCTGGGAGGGGAGGCACCTGGGTTCATTTGGTGGCAAAGGAAGCCTTGATAGTCAGCTCTATCTTCCTTGGGGTTTATCCTTAGATAGTACTAGTAATGTTATTGTTGCTGATACAGGTAACAAACTGATTAAGATCTTTACCCCGGATGGTAGGTTTGTAATGAAGATAGGTGAGCAGGGTTCTTTTAGTTTTCCTGCTCACTGTGTTCGGTGTGGTGAATATTTCATAGTGTCAGACTCAAATGAACATTGTATCAAAGTATTTAACATGGAGGGGCATTTTCAGTACAAGTTTGGTAAGCGGGAGGAGGGAGACGGGGATTTTAATTATCCACGTTTTCTGTCAGTGACTCAGTCAAAGCACCTGGTTGTCTGTGATGGGAAGAATCATAGAATACAAGTCTTTGAACTAGATGGGAAGTTTGTTGGAAAATTTGGAACAAATGGCAGCAAATTAGGAGAATTCAAGGAACCATTCTCCGTAGCTGTTCTAAGTAATGATCAAATTGTTGTGTGCGACAAAGACAATCATCGAATTCAGATATTTCAATAAAAATTGTCCTTTTTTTCCTGAGAAAACTATATAATAAGTAAATCCCGCTTTGATTAATAAATGTATTTGTCAGCTGTACAGCAGTGCTATAATGTTATTGTAGGCAAGTGAAGCCACATTTAGTCCGAGGAAAAACTGTGTGGTCTTAAATCAAGTTATGTACACAACGTATTTGTTAAAGGAATGAGTTAACCTGAATATTCTTTTAATAAAGTTCTGTATTCGATAAACGATTTCTTCTTTAATTCTTACTGATATTCATTCTCAACCAAGTTACAGAATGGTGGCAGTGGTAAGCTTTTTTTGAAATAGAAATACGTCATTGCTAAATTAATATTATCCTCGGAGACCCAGGGGCAGTTAGTCGGGTCGTTAAAATGTTCGTGGTGAAAGTTTACGGTAAGATCGAGACGATCCCCTGGGCACTTACTCTTACCGAACCAGTTCCAGAAGCGTTTGAATTGCCTGCTTCTGATTGGCCAGAAAAAATTTTTTCTGGCCAATCAGCGAAGAGAAGCTGCCGGGTGACTGTCGTGTTTTCTTACACGACCTAGTTTTCCTGATCGATCGCCATAGTTGCATAGCGCGTTCAACGGGGAAAGTTTCTCGAGGAAAGTTTCAGAACAAAATGTTAACAACCCGCAAAAATTACAACCTTTAGCACGGCTACAAGAAACAAACACTCTCCGATGAATTTTCAGGGCGGATCTTTCCAAGGTATCGTAAATTTTTATTGATGATACGACACGCGATGCATGACTTCCACTTTCCACACCTTAATTTGCTCACATTAGGCTGATTTAGCAACAGAACGGGAACGTCAGTTGACAACGGCGCGCGCAAATCAAACAACTAACTTGACAAATGGCAGAGCGGCAAATTGGGCACCGGAAGTCGTGTTTAGTCCTTTCCGCGCGGTTTCCCGTCGCCAACTGACGTTCCCGTCCTGTTGCTAAATCAGCCTATTGTCTAGTATACAACGCCAAGCTTACATTTTAGATGTCCATGTTCGTTGCACGACTTCTGAAACTTTCTACAGCGTAAAAATTTCGGTTGCTTGGGCCACGCAACTACGTCTATTGATGGTGGGAATGGCTGGCTTGCTGCAGCTCACGCACCTTCTTGCTTTCGCGAAACTCCTCTACAGTACGTATTTTAATAACAGCCGTTGTGTTTAGTTCGAAATCTCGGTCCGATTATGTGCTGAATCTTAACTTGTTAAGTGAGGTCTTAAATCAAGTTATGTACATAACTTATTCGTTGAAGGAATGAGTTAACTGAAATATTTTTTAAATAAAGTTCTGTATTCGATAAACGATTTCTTCTTTAATTCTTACTAATATTCATTCTCAACCAAGTCACAGAAAGGTGGCAGCGGTAAGTTTTTTTGAACAGAAATGCGTTATTGCTAAATATCTATTTGTGGTTCAAAAACTTATAAATATTCAATAGGCATACTCTCGTGACAGGACATGTAAAATTCATCTGCCGACCGAAAAGTGAGGGGAGGGATTTGAATTCAGCCTTTGGGGACTGGCATAACTGAAACAATGGAATGCTAATTAGAATCGACAGGTCATCATTTGCATTTGCAAATCAATTAAAAAGTGAAAACTTCAACGGAAACTTTACAGATGTAAGAACAGATTTTCAGCCTATTGATAGACCCAAAAAATAGTGAATCTGATAGAAGTTATCCTTAAACGAAATACGGAGTCTTTAACCAACAAACACCGATCATATTTATAGCGAAACAATTCATTTCGAAATAAGACTGCTTAGCAAGTGAAGAATGAGTCATATAAACAGCCTACCAGTATGCATTTACGTAAAATTTCCAGTGCCCTTCATGTCGCTTTGGAATCACTCTCCTTTAACAACGTACGGTTATCAACTGTGGAAATAGCCGAGCTTAATCAACAACGTACAACAACGACAGTGGCGGCGACGAGAACGTTTTATACAGCTATTTCGAGAAAGGTTGTCGGGAAAAGTGCACGCGACAATCCTGAAAGGCATTATGGGTGGTTTTGAGTTCCCTTTTTTCCAAAGAAATTTGAAAGAATTGGTACGAGATCAGAGGCCATGGAAATGTGTTTGCGAGAGCTAAAGGAAAGCAACAAAAGTAGGTTCGACAGCTACAGTGTCAGGAACAGTGTATTGATCATATCCCATATTACCTTTCGGGATTGTCGCGTGCACAGTTTTTACGACAACCTTTCTAGAAATAGCTGTATATAAAAAAAGCAATTCGCCACTTGTACGTCTCCCATAATACACCTTGTTTGCCCCCCAAAATTTTGCATAACCTTTGATTTTCATTTCTCATGGGTATTACAGCCCTCCCAAGAGAAATTGAAAACAATGCTTAGGCGAAATTTTAGGGGGCAAATAAGGTGCATTTTGCGAGATGTGCATGTGGCGAATAGGTTAAGATTAGCAACACAACAACCCTGCACGTACACCACGCTATTTTGTAAATTTCTTGGCCGTCTTTGCACGACTACGACGTGAAAATGCCTAATTAAAACTTCACGTTTATTGGAAGACCGTGACGTAAACAAATGACACCAATTTTCTTTTTCTTTACCTGTACTTTGATACAGTCCTTTAGGATTTATTAAATTCCTGCCAGAAAAATTCGCCAAAAATTTGACAAAGTGAATGACATGGAATAACGGCGATGAAGTTTGCAACACCGTGAATTCACGTTTTTGTTGCCGCTTTAGCATCGACGACGGCGACGGCAGCGAAAACGTCACTTTTAAAATGAATTTACGTTTTTTAAAACTTTGCTGCGTTTGTTCCAATTCGTTGAAAATGTCAAATTTAAGCGAATTTCCCTGCAGTTGATTTCTTGGGGACCGCACTCAAGTTTAAAAAGAGACAGAGAAATTCATTGTCTCGTGTTTGTGTCCTTTATAAGAGTGAAAATAGGCATTTTCATGTCGTATACTGGGTATGTATAAAAAAGTTAAATCTCATGGTACTATCAGTCACATAGACGGAAGAAAATCAGCGACATCGTGAATTTCAACTATTATTCTGAATTTATGATGAATCCGCGGCAAATTTAGTCTTCAACTCTTCAATTTTTGAAGTCGTCTTTATCAACAATATTTATACGAAGATTTACACATGTAAAGTGAATTGGAACTTCAAAAATGTGTATTTAAGTTTCTATATTACCAGCTAGCTAAAGTTATTTTCACATTTATTTGAAATCCTTGTGGACTCTTGCCCCTATTATCTTTAATGATCCACAAGGGTTTGGTCTACTTTTTCATCCAAGGGTATTCACTTTTATGCTTTATTTTTAATTTATTAAAAAGGGGATTGTTATGAACTAATTTACCCTAGCAAATTCTGCGAAGATATGAGTTGAAAACATCATCCGTGTAATGTTAAAATATTCAACTCTTCTTTGTTTTTATTCTTGTTGGTTTTTCATGACAGGGGAAGGGCGAGGATTTGAGATAGCTCAAGGCCGTTTGGGTCCTGGGCGAATTCACCACTGCATGCGTTCAATTGGACTAGCAGAACGATCACTCGAACTTATCGTTCAGCGGTCTTTAGAGAGAGTGGCCTTTGGAAAGCGTTTGGCCGAAAAGGTTTGTAGTAGAAGGTTCAAGGTCCTGTTACACGACTGAATCTGTTAGCCAAACATTGCAATTTGATCCTACTGGTAGGTAAAACGAGTACGCCGGACGATAACGTTGAGAAGTTTTGTTGCCAACGAGGCTTAGGGACTAGGCAAGGCCACAAGTAGTAATACCACTTACCTCAATACATTACACTCGTATGATAGTCTGGTCGTGTATTGCAGTTACTAAAACGTTGTATCACTGATGTTTCTTTAGGGAATGGTACAGGAGCAGATCGCTCTGTCAAGAATTGAAATTGAACAGGCCAGACTGCTTGTGCTGAAGGCGGCACACACCATCGATTGCCATGGAAACAAGGCTGCAAGAAAACAGGTGGGTATGTCAGCAGTATGGGGAGCACAGGGAAACCAGGGTGTCGGGAATGTCACACGTTCCTATTTATATTCACGACTAAGAGACGGGAATGGGTGTGCAGCTCGAACTATGGAGCCTGAGTGTTTAATGCCGTCCAAATAACATACAAAGTTCAACATCATAACTAAAGAATGGTAAACAAATATTCCTAAATAAAGTCACTCAGGCTAAACTATTCACGTGCGCCGCCTGATACGAAAACCCAAAAAACCCAATGGGAAAAAATTGGGAACGTATTCCCCAACCGATGCGGTCGCACAACCTCTGGGGGTTAAAGGTAAAAAATCAATCGATAGATGGATAAAGTAAGGTATAAAAATAAAATTTGATAGTTCGAGAGCTGAGATGAATACATTACAACTGTCAAAACCTTATATACCTTACAACAATAGAGTCAATTAACGCCATAGCGGCTCACGTGCGTTCATACCAATAGGAAAGTATTTACATTCTCTGTCACTGCCACTACGTTTAGCTCCGCCGAATGTAAATACATTTCCTATTTATATTCACGACTAAGAGACGGGAATGGGTGTGCAGCTCGAACTATGGAGCGACTGAGAAAACAAAGAACGGGAAACAATACAGTCCAAGAGACATAGAGACCGCTAATCGGCTCTCTATCGAGTCTGCAAAGTAACCATCCTAGCGTTTTCCGAACGCCATCTACCATGGCGCTTAAACATTCTATCGGAGATACCACCATTAGCGGCGGCAGATGCACCGCCACTTCTGAAGCTGTGCGAAGAGAAAGACTTAAGATCTAAGCCCACGTCTGTAGTCTTCTTCAATAAAACTTCTCTACATCTTGTAGTCCATCCGCCCAGGCTCCAAATGTCTTGTAAGAGCCAGACTTGGTTGAATATTTCCGAACAAATAGTCGTCTCCACCTTGGGAAGATGTCGGTAAAGTGAGTTTGGCTTACGATAAGTACTTCTCTAAATTACCCCAGGGGAAAACAATCCGTGCCAGACTTGACAATAGGGACAATAGCGCCCTCGTGAAATTGATCAGTTTTACTACTTTCAATAAAAGCTCAAAACGAGGTGTCATGCAGAGCTAAATCTTTAAGTTTCAGATTGGCCAATTCGTCAAATCTTAAGAACCCCGCAAAGGCCAGTAACGCCATGGCGATGAATCTCGTGTCCACCAAAGATCCATCGAGACTCTGAAAAAACGTTAGTAAAATTTCGGGTGTAATGGGGAGCTTTTTGGAAGTAAGGCGTAATAGCCTTCTCTTAGCGGACTCCACGACCTTCTGGGGAAGTGTATGATTGGTAGGAGAGTCAAAACCAGCAAAATCATGAGCCCAGCGGATGCTATAGAGGGCGTTCTGGACTGGCGCAGGAGAACTAGAAGCCTGGAGAACACTGAGCAGGTATGAAGAAACGTAAGTCGGAGTAGCAGGCAGCACTGCCACCTCGGGAAATCTGTTGGCCCAAGCACGCCATCGCTTAAAACTGTTGAGGTAGGTGAGAGTAGTCGAATCTGCCCTGGAACCAAGGACTACCTCCGGTAGCTTTTTTGCTACGCAGCGTAGGGAGGGAGCTCTGACATCGTTAAGCTCAGCCCACATAGGGCTAGCGAAAAACATCTGAAAAACAGAAGAAATAAAAGACCATATGGATTCAATATAAGGACTTAAAATGCACGAGAAAAAAGGAGCAGAAAAAAGGAAACGCGCGGTAATATGTAGTGAAAAAACATACAATTATCACACAGATACATAACAAGAGAGTGGCCACCGAGGCGCACTCGACCATATATATGGGGGACCTGGAAGGATTCAAAACTGACCGAGGTCACGCAAGAATGTAACGGTACGACCCGTCGGGATCAGTGAAGGTACAAACAAGGTCACCGAGACCCGCGTAAATGCCACCGAGGCAAAAGAAAAAAAAAACAGAACAAATCACTCAAAAATAATAAACCACACTAAATATAGGCTAAACAATAACTACACGTAACTGCGGAAAAGAAACTAAGCCTAGAAGCACAAATCTAACAAGCCGACAAACGGACGGCTAATACATGAGACTAAAGTTAGGGCCATAAAAAATAGACTCTGTGGAGCCTGGAACAAAAATATTAGAAACATTGGTAAAAAACAATGGTCTCTTTAACGCAAAAGGAAAAAGGGGGAATGGGGACCAAAGAGCATGGGCCAAAATGGAGCTGAGACCCACTTGGGGACAATAATAGCGCCCATGGACCGACATACAAACAAATGCCTAATAACCCTGGGAACAAGGGACACTGGGGAAACGAGCTAGTTATTCTCCCCTGCCCTGTCAAAACAAAAGGCATCCACCCCCTCCAAGTCAGGATACCAGAAACGAGAAAAGAATCTGGGCAATTTGCGGTATTAGAATGGGCAAAACGATCTACGGAAGTGAACCCCAAATGTTGTCTACGAGGCGAAAAAATTCAAACGAAACACCCCAATCATCAAAGTCAACGATCCTGCTGATGGCATCCACGTGCCCATTGAGAGACCTAGGAATCCAGTCCACCTGCAAGTCAATACCATTTCGCAAAACTAGCTGAAAAATAGAGACGGAAAGTTCGTGTAAACCCCGCTTCATACTCCCGTTGCGAATAATGGACGGAATGTAGCGGTTATCCGTAAACCATTAAATCGCGCACCCTGACAAAACTACGGAAAAACTAGAGAGACAAATATAGCTGGGAAACATTTCATTAGCAGTCCACGGACGATGACAAATAACACCCTCGTGGTCTTAACAACACCGCCAACCCCTAGATCACTAGCATCTGAATAAACAATGGAACGAGAACATGAAAAGTGACGCCCAGTGGGCCTACCATTCAAACACCGAACGTTCTCTTTCCAGAAAAAAAAGCTCTTCTTTGACAGAATCGGACAAAGGAAACCTAGAGTCCCAACTAGACTGAAGGACGATGAACATATGAATAACCTTTGTCATCAACGGTTGTAACATTACCTACAGCTAGTTAAAGGAATTAATACGACCAGCAAGAACGGACAGTTCCCTGGCAGTGCAACAATTAGCCTCTAAAAGGGAATCAATATCAGAAAGAACCCGTTTGAGTTTTATCCCCTGAACAAAAAGGAAACCCTGAAAAAGATCAATGGGGAAACCCAAACAATCAAGGGCTGATGTAGGAACCCAAACAGATTTCTCGAGGTAGGGTACAAAGCCAGAACGAATCAAATCAGTCTTAACCCTGGTGGAATGGTCTAAAGCAACCGGATATGAAGGCCCCTCCCCTAAACCATCATAAATATAAACGACAATGTGAATACCAACCCACCTTTTGTGTAAACAAAAGGGATTGAACAGAGGCCGAAGGGCAGGACCCTGAAACAAAACTAACGGACCTTACCCTGGTAAAACCAGGAAAAACCCAAAAATGTCTGGTGGGGCGGGAAGATAAGGACATGATGATAACCCCTCTTAATGTCAAATGAAAACATGAAATGACCCTTGTCAAAATAATTCAGAGCCACCTTAAGAACCTCAAACTTGACCTTTGGCTTCCAGACATGCTTATTTACAAACCTAAGGTCCAAGATCAACCTCTTCCTCCCAGATGATTGAACAGAAACGGAAAGAGGGTTGACGTTATGTAGCAGGACCTCCGATCCAAAAATGCGATTGGTAACCAACAATTAGGAAACAGCTTCGTTAACAAAATCAGAATGCGTCAAAGCTGACTTATTATAACTAGAGTGGAAAGGAATACGATAACCATGCTCGATAACATCTAGAATAAATTGACTGGCGCCTATAGAACGCCAAAACTGAACAATGATATGGGATTTTAGCCTACCGGCTACAACGATAGTAGAACTACGACCCTGTTCATATTCAAAAAAAGTCAAAATCATCTTCAACAAAATTCGTTAACTTATCTGTGTCCTCGACGAGTGCACCAACATCCGAGTTCATCACGTACGTTTCCCAGGTTGGCTAGGTGAAAACTACGCCTGAAGGGCGGGGCACTGATTCCTGAAAAGGCCGAAACTGCCAAAACTGCCAACACTGCCAACACGCGAACCACGGTGAGCCTTAGGCCAATTGACGGCAACGAAAGGGTTCGAAAAATTGGAACTTTCCTTTAACTCTTCGAAGGCCTTTTCAACTTGAGGCGAAGACTCCTGAAGGGCGGTCGAAGCAGACTGGACGTGTTCAAGAACTTCAGAATTAAGTAGGAACTGCTTCTCGTTGCCTTTCTTTTAAAACTTCGGAACATTAGCAGTAGCTGTCTTGAGCTTCTTCAGCGCAGCGTCGTGTCCTTGTGCAAGTTCTCTCTTTAAAGAAGATAAACCAGATCGAAACTCGTCTTTGAGCTCGGAAATGCTTCGCGAGATCATCATCGGACGGCATTTTAAAATTTGATAGTTCGAGAGCTGAGATGAATACATTACAACTGTCAAAACCTTATATACCTTACAACAATAGAGTCAATTAACGCCATAGCGGCTCACGTGCGTTCATACCAATAGGAAAGTATTTACATTCTCTGTCACTGCCACTACGTTTAGCTCCGCCGAATGTAAATACATTGTGTTGCCCCTTTATAGTTCTAGTCAACAGTTTAGTGTGACTTAAGTTAGTGACCATGCCGAATTGATCTTCCTCAGTGGTTGCAACGTGCGTTCTTCGTTGGGCGCTTAAGCAACGACGACGGCGACGAGAACAGCAAATAAATAAAAAAAAAAGGATTTATAGGGTCTCGTACGGGTCATGGAAAACCTGAAAAGTCATGGAATTAAAGCATTTCATTTTCAAGGCCTGGAAAGGCATGGAATTTAATGTTCGGTCCTTGAGAGTCGTGGAAAATAAAAATTTTTGTTTGATAGATTAGTTACTGCCGATGACAAGACAAGGACAATATAAAATAGAGAGAAGTGATTGAACAGCGCGAACGGCAGGCATTTTGGTGGACACCAGAGTTTGTGTCTGTTGAACTGTTTCAGGTCCAGAAATACCCTAAAACAAGGAAAGTCCTAAAAAGGTTTGAAAGTGACAGCTAAACCTAGGATCTTGGAAAAGTTTTAAAAGGTCATGGAAAAAGTCATGGAATTTGAAGTGCTCAAAAGAGTGCGAACCCTGGGTTTATATAAATTAGATTGGAAAAACAACATTTTTGCACGTGCCTCACGCTTTTTTGTACATTTCTTTGCCGTCGCTACACGGCTACAACCGGTGAAAGTGCCTAATTTCACGTTTTGTCCAGGACATGAACGAAGACAGCGACTTCCTCGTTCTTTTCCTGAACTTTGATATAGTGTTTTAGAATTCAACCCCAGAAATTTTGCCAACATTTGACGAATTCAACAAGTTGGAATAAGCGCGATAAAGTTTGAAGCAGCGCGAATTTACGTTTGTAGTGACGCTTTCGTAGACGTCACCGCCGTTGTCGCGTAAGCTCCCTAATGTTCTCTATCTCAACCTGAAGTTTTTCTGGCGGCTCTGCGTGAGAAAGAAAGTACGGAGCTGTGAACACGAATGAAACAGCTGAACCTTTTCTTGTATATACCTCTTTTTTGGTAATAGTAGTGTACTATTATAGCAAGATTAGCTTGATGGTGAAAATTTCAGTAGTGATCTGTCTTGCTATGACAAATGATATTGAATTTGCTTACCTGGTGAACCTACCAAATTCCAGCGGAGAATTGGCTGAAAAAGAGTGGCACAAGACTGTTTTACATCGATTGAGAACTTCACTGTTTAACTCTTGCAGATTGCTATGGCAAAGATCGCAGTTCCTCGCATGGCCTGTAACGTCATTGACCGAGCGATTCAGGTGCATGGTGGGAAGGGAGTATCCCAGGATACACCGCTGGCTTATTTCTACACAGGAGCTCGGAGTCTGCGCATTGCTGATGGCCCGGATGAGGTTCATTTGGAGGCAGTGGCTAAACTTGAGCTGAAGGAAGCACTCAAGTCTAAGATGTAACCTGGTATTACGATCGATTTGGCACCACGATGAATCAACTGATCGTTTACGAATGAACATAAATATTTTATAAGTAGAAGGAGCCTGATCGTCCACGTGACTGTAGCCCTGAATAGGAATGTTATTGACAGTGAGTGACGTTTCGACAACCTGTGCCATAAAAATGTTATTCAAAATTCAGTGACGGATTTAAGAGGGAAGGGAGCGATGACGTCAAAATTTCTCGTTTTGCATCAGTACAGAGGTTTAAATAACCACGATGATGAATGCAGCAAGAACAGCACAAAACTAACGCTTCGATGAATCACAACAATGCCTCTGTTCACGTGCTTTATACCGGTATTTTAGAATGTTTCTCTGCCGTAGTCCAATAATAAAATTAAAGGTTTTGTCGAGAACGACGGTTTCGTCTCTTTTTTCTTAACACCTAAGCTGTTGCAACCATTTCACTCCCTTTAGAAATTTTTTCGCACAAGTCAAATTGAGCATACGTGGTAAACACAACTTTTAGATTGAAGAAAAGAAACATAGCAATAAATAGAGAATGAAGTCTACTTATCCCGTCAAAATGTTATGTAATAGACCATTTCACGGTTGTGGGCTTAGTGTCCTAGCCTTTGAGTGAACGTGAGGCTGAGGTTGACCTTGTTCATTCTTTTCTTATAAAAATTATAATAAAAAATACTAGTTAGCATAAGAACAACATCATTTGGATAATAATGCAGGAAAGGTTGTATCAAAACAAGGTCAACGGTAGCCACGTTTCCAATTTTAACTGTAAAATGGCATATTACGTCACTTTTTCTTGATGCGAACTGTGAGTACTGTGAACTAAGTTTAGCCAAAAAACGAGGCCAAAAATTGGCGTTTATCAAGCCCGCACGCTCTAAAACAAAAAAGTATGAAAGTACAAATACTGCAAAAGCACGAACTGCTTTGAACTTTTTGAGTTGGTGTATTAAGGAATTTACTTTTTAAGTGTCGTTACACAACCTCTGTATAATATTTCTGATGCTAAATAGAATGACTCTGGGCAAAAACGAATTACGCTAAAACATTCCAAGATAAAGAAAAGATGATATAATTGAAATATAAATCCCACCGTGAAACGAGGGGGCCTGGGCCTAGGTTACGCTGTGTTAGTTTAGCTGTCGCGATTTGTAACTGAAACAATTGTGCTGTATAGCAGGCTCTGTTAGGGACCTGTGACACAATCAGATTATACTACAGACTTGTGCTAAAAGCAAGAAAGCAGAAAGCATGAACATCTACTAAGGAGTTCTAGTAATATAAATCCGCTTTAAGGCGTTAAGATTGGTCCGTGGGTTAACTAACATGATAATATATAGTACTTTCACAGAGGGTTGTTTAGACTGTGTAAAGTCACCCTCTCCCCTTAAACAAAATTGGGGAGAGAAACGGGACCGGCAGAACAAAGGCTAACAGTTGTTTTGCCTTTATCTACGCCTCAACCGTTCTTGGTTTTATACACTTCGTGCATACTTGTGACCTTCACGCATTCTTGCTTCACAAAGGACTTACCAGCCCCCCGGGGGGCTTAATAGAGGATTTACGGTAATCTTTTTTTGTTATTGATCATTTTACGTCTGGTTTAAGTTTCACAATAACAATCTGTGATTGGCTCGTCGTCCTTTCTTTCCGAGAAAAGCTAAAGATAGAAAGTTACAAGACTTCATTGTTGGGTGTGGAGTGCATCGAAGGTCATTTTGCCTTTGTTCCTGAAGCCATCATGGATCTAACAAAGCTATTTCACAATCTTCGCGAAGAAGTGTCTTGTTCGGTGTGCTCGGACTTATTTACGGATCCTAAACATCTCTCCTGCCTTCACAGTTTCTGCTTAAAGTGTCTAAAAAGATGGTACGAAACGTGCGGCGGTGGAGAGGCCATTAAATGTCCAAAGTGCCAAACCCTAAGCAGAATACCAGCAAGCGGTGATCTGAAAGATCTTCCAACCAGCTTTTATTTGAACGGCTTGATCGATGTTCTGGCTATTAAAGAATGCAAAAGCACTCAAGTGACATGCGGAAACTGCGACAAGAAGAGTTCAGAAGCTTCGTATTGTTTCCAGTGTTGTATATTTTATTGTGAGCAATGCCTGGTTGGTCACAATATGATGCGAGACAAAAAGGAACACCGCGTATTGGCAGTGAAAGAGTTCCAAGACAAGGACTACGAGGATGTATTGAAGCGACCAGTATTTTGTTCAAAGGAACGACACCAGAAAGAAGAGCTTAAATACTACTGCAAAGAATGCGAGACGGCTCTTTGCCAAACTTGCGTCACTTTGAATCACGGAGGTCATGATTTGAGATTAATCGAAGAAGAAGCCGAAAACAAAACACTCGAAATAAAATCTATCCTTCAATCGCAGAGAGAAGCCTTAGATGCAAAACTGAACGTAATTGTTCAACTAGACGAAGACTGTGCTAAAGTGATTCAACAAAGTGAAATCGCCAGGAGAGATGTCCAAAGGTTTGCTGATGGCTTGATCAAAACAATTCAAGCAAAAATGAAAAATATTATTACCGCTGTGGAAAACCAAACGAAGAAGTCACTTGAAAGTTTAAAAGCAAAAAGAAGTGCGATTCAGCAACAGATAAATGCCACCGAATCATCACTGGAGGAAGCTGATAAACTTTTAAAACGAAGCACCACCGCGGAAGTTGTTCAACTCAAAAAATCACTACAAACAATTTTTCAGGGATTGAATCAAACCGAGCCTATTGTTCATGACCCCAGCAGTCTGCAAACTTTAGTTTTCGTTGAAAATCAGAAGACGATTGATACCGTCAACGGGGAAGAACTTGGTTTCCTGTGCATGGAAGAAGGTTATCGAAAAAAACCGAGCAGATTTTTGGCTGAAGGTAAAGGACTGAAAGAAGGAACTGTTGGGCGTAAAGCTCAATTTAATTTGATCACAAGAAACGCTAACAGAAAGCAATGGTATAATGAACACGACCTTGTTTCGGTAGAGATCAAGGATGAACAAGAACTAGAATGCGTGACCCAAGTGAAAATAGATAATAACGAAAATGGAATCTACAAAGTCACTTATTATCCCAGAGTTCATGGGACATCTAAATTATTAGTTAAGGTAAACGGGGAACATATTTCTTGTAGTCCTTTTACTGTGATTTTAAAACCATTTCAAGTCAAACCTGTTTTATCTTTTGGAGAGAAAGGCTCGGGTGATGGAATGTTTAAGTTTGCTCGGGGGGTGACAGTGAGTGATGGGGATGAAATAGTAGTAGCTGATCAGTCTAACCATCGGGTTCAAGTGTTTGACAGTAATGGTACTTTCTTAAGATCTTATGGTCGCAAAGGTGAAAACGATGGAGAGTTCAACTACCCTACTGGAATAGCCATTAATAAGGATAGACAAATCTTCGTAGCAGACCGTAATAACCATAGAGTACAGATCTTTAATTGGGAGGGGAGACACCTGGGTTCATTTGGCGGCAAAGGAAGCCTTGCTAATCAGTTCCTTTACCCTTGGGGTATATCCTTAGATAGTAATGATAATGTCATTGTGGTTGATTCAGATAACAAACTGATTAAGATCTTTACCCCGGATGGTAGGTTTGTAATGAGGATAGGTGGGCAGGGATCTTTTAGTTTTCCTGTTCACTGTATTCAGTGTGGTGAATATTTCATAGTGTCAGACCCACCTGAATACTGTATCAAAGTATTTAACAGGGGGGGGCATTTTCAGTACAAGTTTGGTAAGCAGGGGGAGGGGGACGGAGAGTTTAATCATCCACGTTTTCTGTCAGTGACTCAGTCAAAGCACCTGTTGGTCTGTGATAGGGATAATCATAGAATACAAGTCTTTGAACTAGATGGAAAGTTTGTAGGAAAATTCGGTACAAATGGCAGCAAATTAGGGGAATTCAATTATCCATTCTCGGTAGCTGTTCTAAGTAATGATCAAATTGTTGTGTGCGACAAAAACAATAATCGAATTCAGATATTTCAATAAAAGTTGTCCTTTTTTTCGGAGAAAACTATATAGTAAGCAAATCCCTCTTTGATTAATAAATGTATTTGTCAGCTGTACAGCAGTGCTACTGTATGTTATTGTAGGCAAATGAAGCCGCATTGAGTCCGAGGTGAACCTTGTGGTCTTAATTAAATCAAGTTATGTACATAACTTACTTGTTAAAGGAATGAGTTAACTTGAATATTCTTTTAATAAAGTTCTGTATTCGATAAACGATTCGGTCTTCTTTAATTCTAACTAATATTCATTCTCAACCAAGTTACAGAAAGGTGGCAGTGGTAGGCTTTTTTAAAACAGAAATACGTTACTACTAAATAACTATTTGTGCTTCAAAACTTATAAATATTCAATAGGCATACTCTCGTGGAAGGACATTTAAAATTCATCTGACGACCGAAAAGTGAGGGGAGGGATTTGAATTCAGCCTTTGAGGAGCTAAATGACTGAAATAATAAGTCGACAGGTCATCATTTGCATTTGCAAATCAATTAAAAAGAGAAAAATTCAACGAAAACCTTACAGATGCCATAATAGACTCTCAGCCTATTGAAAATACCAAAAAAGACTTAATTGATAGAAGTTACCCAAATACGGAGTTTTTCAACCAAGAAAACACCGAAAACAATACATTTCGAAATATCAAGACTGCTTAGCAAGTGAAGAATGATTCATATAACCAGTTCTTACCAGTATGCATTTACGTAAAATTTCCATTTCAGGTTGCTTGGGAATCACTCTCCTTTAGCAACGTACGGTTATCAACTGTGGAAACAGCCGAGCTTAATCAACAACAACAACAACGGCGAGGGCAACGAGATCGTTTTTTAAAAAAGCAAATCGCCACTTGTACATCTCCCATAATACACCTTGTTTCCCCCCCCCCCCCCCCCCCAATTTTGCATAACCTTTGATTTTCATTTCTCCTGGGTATTACAGCCGTCCCAATTCAAGCTGAGAGAACCCTTGGAACGAGGTTACTCTTTCCTCATTAGTAAAATTAGTAATCGATGACAAATGACGTCAAAATGTTCAAAACTAACGCGGAATAACGAGTTGCAGTCGAATGGTTCGACTGCAAAGTCTTGAACATTTTGTGGTCTATTATATGTTATAGACCATGAAAAAGTGTATGGAATAATAACAACGTAATATTTCAAAGACCTCATAAAAAGTCCGGCGAAAATTATAGGAAAGTCCCATTCAAGAGACAAAAAACTTGCGTCATTTTGATTGTCCCCTCAGGCAGTAACTCCCTACATATCCCCTACGCCCCCCCCCCCCTCCCCGCCCCCCTTTTGAAACGAGAAGGGAACTGGAGCCGAAATGGGTCCCGCATTCGTTTCTGGGATCGTTACTAGTGACGTGTCGGTCAGCTATTGGCCAATTTTTTTCCCTTTCTCTCGTAAGTTATTCGGCCGGGTTTCCTCGCTTCTAAAGTGACAAATGACAGTTCAGATTTGGAATTTTGTAAGTTCTTTTATTCTTATTTTGTGAGATCGTTTCTCCCGTGTTCAGTCGTGGAGACAAAGAGCACGGAAGGATACAGACTTCAAACTAACAACATCATTTATTGAATTTCAACTATATATTCTATGCAATATTTGGTGATGTATAACCCTTGAAGCCCTAATAGAGTCTAGCATGTCTAATTATCTCTAAAGGTGAGGTTTAGTCTGTTCCAGGCGTTCAGATAGTAGAGCGCGGGGGAAAACATTAACGAAGAAAAAAAAAACGAGGGCCCCGCTCCGTTTTGCCGGTGTACAATTTAACTCGCTTCGCACCGACCGCCGGGCTCTACTATCTGAACGCCTGGAACAGGCTAGGTGAGGTTACACGAGACGATTGGCAACGAGGATTTTTAGTGCAACACAGCGTTACAACATTTTTACGAAGTTACAACATTGTTCCAACATTGCAACGCTGTGTTGGTCTAAAAATCTTCGTTGCGAATCGTACCGTGTAACATCACCTTAAAGGTCACGAGAAACGGAAAATATCAACATAGAAATTCTCCTCATTGGTATCAGAATGGAGAGAAGTGAGGAGAATATGGATACTGATATTAGGGCTTTTAGGGTTTATTTACCATTCTACTTGTGCTTAGCACTTACATTCTATTCCTCAGTACCTTTGTTGTAGAAAACTTTTAATCATCCAAGTTAAATGAAAGTGTGGGCATCTATTATTTATTTTTAAAACATTCTGAATTACTATTTACTACTTCTTCGTGCAACAAGGAAATAAATTTTCTTTAAAAGCTAAAAATTAGCCCGTCTAGTTCATAACGAGTAAATTACATCTATTTGAAATTACATTTGGGACTGTTGCACTCACGGAATCAAGCATATTCTTTTTCATTTCCAAAAAGGCAGGCAACCTTTTTAATTTGAGTGAGGAAATTCTATCCTTATTCATACATTGCAGTTGACATAATTTACACACCACAATCTAATAAAGCTTTTACAACTGTATGAGGCTAACTATTGCTGGTTTGCAATTGTGACGTCATGGCGGCCATGTGTGGTCAAGAACAACAGCGTTGCTATCCGCTTCGAAATTTTTTTTTTTATTGTATTAACCACCAACATGGCAAACTAAGAATTGTTTTAAACAACTTTTTGTGTCAGAAACACTCGTTTATTCACGAGGATACTTTGAGATGACTAACATAAGCCAAAAGCCTGCATTTCTGAACATGCCTGGTTTGAAGTCTATGAAAGCGATGCTTGACAGTAAAATTTAAACCCAATACTTGCTTTCTCTTCTCTTCGTGATAAGATGTCTATTCAGTACATAAGAAAACGCGACAAAGAGCCTAGAAATAATATTAAATAATTCTTATAATTCATTATGAAAGAAAGTAAGTCAACAAACAAGTTGCAATTGTTGGTGAAGTTAGCTTTTGTACTCATTTGATTTGCAAGTGCCCTGGCCACAAACGAAACTAAATCTCTAGCTGCGAACCAGGACTGGAATACACCCATGATTAGCCTTTTAAAAAATTCATTGTTTAACTGACCAATCAGGTTGTAAGGAAATCCAAATCCAATTCGTTGTCCCTTGAGAAAACAGACCATGGAGTAACGAGCACACTTTGCGATGATCAACATAGAATTCATGCAACTCAACACAGCCTGCAATTCTGAGGATACCGAAATAAAAGTCTATAAAAGCGATGGCTCGCCAGCGAAATTCAAACCTACTGCTTTAACGCAGTGATGTTTCCTTGATGGCAAGACGTCTATTTTGTGCACGAGTAAACGTGACTCTCATTTATTTCACAACAAAGAGTTTGTACTCAGTAGTGTTAGTCTACGTCCTTCACTGAAAAGCACTTTGACTAGGGGCCTTTTTTTATATTCCCCCACCCCAGTTGGTCATCTTTGCTCCGCCCATTTTACAATTCCCCTGGTTTACCGGTGATCCTACCCATAGGGGAAGCTAATGACATGGGGGTAAGTGGAATTATGTGTATGGAGCCTCACTCACCCTAAACGACGGCATCCAGCAATATTTCCCTTGCTTAGAGTTGTTTCTCGTGTCAACTATCCTTCAAGCTTAGGCAAGAGAACTTTATTCTCTCTTGGCTTAGAATATAGATTTTTACCCTCAATAAGATTTAACATTACGTTCAATTACCTAGGTCAAGTACCAGCTCAAGAGGCTTCTAAATTTCACGACCCTCAATATAGGCGGGAAAGTCTTTTAGTGTCATTCACCCAACCTCTTACCGGCACGAGTATAATATTCCTAAAGCTTAATATACTGAGCTTAGCCAAAAAAGAATTATGCTAAAGATAAGCACATTGCAAGAGAAAGAATAGATGTCAACTAAACGAATTCATATCCCCACCGACAAAAATAAATGGGACGTAAAGGGGGGTCAGGGTAGTTACAACATCCTGCTGCTGGCTTATGCTGTGTTGTTATTTGCCTAACGTGATAAGCCCTACAAGATTTGTAACAGAAACAATTATGCTGTATAGCCGGCCCTGTTAGGGACCTTTAACACTATTATAATATATTATAAAGTCGTATAAATTTGGCCAAAATTTTTTCGGAAAACGTGAACAACTTACTAATTTTAAACCTAGTTTAAACCCTTAAGGGGAAGCGTGGGGGATTTGTCCATGGGTTAACTATATAACCTGGCAATATTATTCTTTCACGGACATTTGTTTAGACTCTGTCAAGGGGGGTTACTCCATTATATTACCCACATAGGTATGTGCCGCCCTAAAGTGTTTGAGGCCGTTTCGGCCTTAAAACGGGTATAGAACGGGTACAGTAACCCCCCCCCCCCCCCCTCCCCTCAAACAAAATAGAGGAGAGAGACGGAGCAACACTGACACATGCTCACGCTCTTGATTTAATATCCTTCATAGTCGTGGCTTTGACGCATTCTTGCTTCCGAAAGGATTTAATCTTCATCTTGTTATTGACTTTACGTCAGCATTTAAAATAACAAACTAAAGCTGGCGCGACAAGGACTCTTACAACAGCGATCGTGATTGGCTCGTCGTCTTTTGTTTCCGGGAAAAGCTAAAGATAGAAAGTCACAAGACTTCCTTGTTAGGTGTGGAGTGCATCGAAGGTCATTTTGCCTTTCTTTCTGAAGCCATGATGGATCTTACAACGCTGTTTTACAATCTTCGTGAAGAAGTGTCTTGCTCGGTGTGTTCGGACTTATTTACGGATCCTAAACATCTCTCCTGTCTGCACAGTTTCTGCTTAAAGTGCCTGAATCGATGGTACGAAACGTGCGGCGGCGGAGAGGCCATTAAATGCCCGAAGTGCCAAACCCTAAGCAGAGTACCTGCGAGCGGTGATCTGAAAGATCTTCCAACAAGCTTTTATTTGAACGGCTTAATCGATGTTCTTGCTATTAAAGAATGCAAAAAGACTCAAGTGACATGCGGAAATTGCGAGAAGAAGTGCTCGGAAGCTTCGTATTGTTTCCAGTGTTGCAGATTCTATTGCGAGCATTGCTTAATATGTCATAATAGCATGCGGGACAAAAAAGATCACCGCGTATTGGCTTTAAAAGAATTCCAAAGCAAGGACTACGAGGATGTGTTGAAGCGACCGGTGTTTTGCTCAAAAGAAGGACACCAGAAAGAGGAGCTGAAATACTACTGCAAAGAATGCGAGACGACTCTTTGCCAAACTTGCGTCACTCTGGATCATGGAGGTCATGTTTTGAGATTAATCGACGAAGAAGCTAAAAACAAAGCACTCGAAATAAAATCCATCCTTCAAACGCAAAGAGAAGGATTAGATGCGAAACTGAAAGTAATTGCTCAACTAGACGAGGACTGTGCTAAGCTAATTCAACAAAGTGAAATCACCAGGAGAGATGTCCAAAGGTTTGCTGATGGCTTGATCAAAACAATTCAAGCAAAAATGCAAAATATTATTACCGCTGTGGAAAACCAAACGAAGAAGTCACTCGAAAGTTTAAAAGTAAAAAGAAGTGCGATTCAGCAACAGATAAATGCCACCGAATCATCACTGAAGGAAGCTGATAAACTTTTAAAACGAAGTACCACCGCGGAAGTTCTTCATCTTAAAAAATCATTACAGACAATCTTTCATGGATTTAATGAAACCGAGCCTATTGTTCATGACCCCAGAAGTCTAAAAACGTTTGGTTTCGTAAAAAATCAGAAGATGCTTGATGTTGTCAACGGCGAAGAACTTGGTTTCTTGGAAGAAGGTAATCGAACAAAACCAAGCGAATCTCTGGCTGAAGGTGAAGGACTGAAAGAAGGAGCTGTAGCGCGTAAAGCTCAATTCAATTTGATCACAAGAAACGCGGAGAGAAAACAGTGTTATGATGAGAGAGACTGTGTCACGTTAGAGATTAAGGACGAACAAGAACGAGAATGCGTAACGGAAGTGCAAATAAATAACAACGAAAACGGAATCTACAAAGTCACTTATTATCCCAGAGTTCACGGGACATCTAAATTATTAGTTAAGGTAAACGGGGAACATATTTCTTGTAGTCCTTTTACTGTGATTTTAAAACCATTTCAAGTCAAACCCGTTTTGTCTTTTGGAAAGAAAGGCTCGGGTGAGGGAACGTTTATGAATCCTCTGGGGGTGGCAGTGAGTGATGGGGACGAAATAGTGGTAGCTGATCAAGGCAACCATCGGGTTCAAGCGTTTGACAGTAATGGTTCTTTCTTAAGATCCTTTGGTCACTCAGGTAAGAATGCTGGAGAGTTCAGTTACCCGTATGGAATAGCCATTAATAAGGACAGGAATATTTTTGTAGCAGGCAGTAATAACCGCAGAATACAGATCTTTAGCTTGGAGGGGAGGCACCTGGGTTCATTTGGCGGCAGAGTAGGAAGCCTTGATAGTCAGCTCTTTGCCCCTGGGGGTTTATCCTTAGATAGTACTGGTAATGTTATTGTTGCTGATACAGTTGACAAACTGATTAAGATTTTTACCCCGGATGGTAGGTTTGTAATGAAGATAGGTGGACAGGGTTCTTTTAGTTTTCCTGCTCACTGTGTTCAGTGTGGTGAATATTTCATAGTGTCAGACTCCTCTGAACACTGTATCAAAGTATTTAACAGGGAGGGCCATTTTCAGTACAAGTTTGGTAAGCAGGGGGAGGGGGACGGAGAGTTTAATAATCCACGTTTTCTGTCAGTGACTCAGTCAAAGCACCTGTTGGTTTGTGATCAAGGTAATCGTAGAATACAAGTCTTTGAACTAGATGGGAAGTTTGTCGGAAAATTTGGAACAAATGGCAGCAAATTAGGACAATTCAAGGAACCATTCTCAGTAGCTGTTCTAAGTAATGATCAAATTGTTGTGTGCGACAAAACTAATAATCGAATTCAAATATTTCAATAAAAATTGTCCTTTCTTCCCGGAGGAAAGGAGTAAGCAAATATCTCTTTGATTAATAAATAGATTTGTCAGCTTTACAGCAGTGCTATAATGTTATTGTAGGCAAGTGAAGCAACATTTAGTCCGAGGTAAAACCTTGTGGTCTTAAATCAAGGAATGAGTTAACTTGAATATTCTTTTAATAAAGTTCTGTATTCGATAAACGATTTTTTCTTTAATTCTTACTAATATTCATTCTCAACCCAGTTACAGAAAGGTGGCAGAAGTAGGCTTTTTTTGAACAGAAATACGTTATTGCTAATTATCTATTTGTGCTTCAAAAACTTATATATATTCAATAGGCATACTTTCGAGGAAGGACATGTAAAATTCATCTAACGACCGAAAAGTGAGGGGAGGGATTTGAATTCAGCTTTTGACGGGGAGTTGAATGACTGAAACAATGGAATATTAATTAAGATCGACAGGTCATCATTGCCATTTGCAAAATCAATTAGAAAGTGAAAACATCAACGAAAACCTTACAGATGTCAGAACAGATTCTCAGCCTATTGAAAAGGCCAACAAAAGAGCTAATTTGATAGAAGTTACCCAAATACGGAGATTTTTTTACCAAGAAAACAGCGAAAACAATACATTTCGAAATATTAAGACTGCGTAACAAGTGAAGAATGAGTCATATAAACAGTTCTTACCAGTATGCAATTACGTAAAATTTCCAGCGCCCCTCATGTCGCTTTGGAATCACTCTCCCTTATTAACGTACCGTTATCAACTGTGGAAATGGCCAAGCTTAAACAACAACAACAACAACGGCGAGGGCAACGAGAAGGTTTTTCATAATGCACCTTATTTGACCCCCGCCCCCGCCCCCTTGCCCCCACCCCCCCCCCCCCCCCCCCAAAAAAAAAATTTTGCATAACTTTTGATTTTCATTTCTCCTGGGTATTACAGCCGTCCCAATTCAAGCTGAGAGAACCCTTGGAAGGAGGTTACAACGAGTTAAACAAAGTCTTAAACATTTTGTGGTCAGTCATATGGTATAGACCATGGAAAAGTGAGTCAGACCTGTATGGAGTAATAACAATGTAATATTTCAAAGACCTCATAAAAAGTCCGGCGAAAACTCCCAGTAACTCCCTACATATCTCCCCCCCCCCCCCCCCCCCCTCTTTAGAAACGAAAAGGGAACTGGAGCCGAAATGAGTCCCGCAATCGTTTCTGGGATCGTTACTGGTGACGTGTCGGTCAGCTATTGGCCAATTTTTTCCCTTTCTCTCGTAAGTTATTCGGCCCAGTTTTCTTCCTTCTAAAGCGGCGAATGACAGTTCAGGTTTGGAATTTTGTAAGTTCTTTTATTCTTATTTTGTGAGATCTTTTCTTCTTTTCGGTCGTAGAGACAAAGACCACGGAAGGATACAGACTTCAAACTAACAACAACATTTATTGAATTTCAACTATATTCTACGCAATATTTGGTGGTGTATGACCCTTGAAGCCCTAATAGAGTCTACCATCTTATTTTTCGTCAGAATTTTCATGCCTAATCACCTCTAAAGGTGTGGTTTAGCCTGTTCTAGGCGTTCAGATAGTAGGGCGCGGGGAAAACATTCACGAAGAAAAAAACAACGAAGGCCTCCCTCCGTTTTCCCGATGTTCAATTGAACTCGCTCCCCACTGACCGCCGCGCTCTACTATCTGAACGCCTAGAACAGGCTAGGTGAGGTTACACGAGACGATTCGCAACGACGATTTTTAGCGCAACACAGCGTTACAACATTTTTACGAAGTTTCAACATTGCAACGCTGTGTTGGTCTAAAAATCTTCGTTGCGAATCGTACCGTGTAACATCACCTTAAAGGTCATGAGAAACGGAAAATATCAACAAAGAAATTCTCCTCATTGGTATCAGAATGGAGAGAAGTGAGGAGAATATGGATACTGATATAAGGGCTTTTAGGGTTTACTTACCATTCTACTTGTGCTTAGCACTTACATTCTATTCCTCAGTACCTTTGTTGTAGAAAACTTTTAATCATCCAAGTTAAATGAAAGTGTGGGCATCTATTATTTACTTTTAAAATATTCTGAATTACTATATACTACTTCTTCGTGCAACAAGGAAATAAATTTTCTTTAAAAGCTAAAAATTAGCCCGTCTAGTTCATAACGAGTAAATTACATCTATTTGAAATTACATTTGGGACTGTTGCACTCACGGGATCAAGCATATTCTTTTTTATTTCCAGAAAGGCAGGCAACCTTTTTTAAATTTGACTGAGGAAATCCTATCCTTATTCATATTGCAGTTGACATAATTTACACACCACAGCCTAACAAAGCTTTTACAACTGTATGAGGCTAGCTATTGCTGGTTTGCAATTGTGACCTAATGGCGGCCATGTTGTGGTCAAGAACAATAGCGTTGCTATCCGCTTCAAAAAAAATTTTTTTTTTGTATCAACCACCAACATGGCAAACTAAGAATTGTTTTAGAGACCTTCTTATGTCAGAAACATTCGTTTATTCACGAGGATCCTTTTTGATGACTAACATGAGCCAAAAGCCTGCATTTCTGAACATGCCTGGTTTGAAGTCTATGAAAGCGATGTTTGACAGTAAAATTTAAAACCAATACTTGCTTTCTCTTACCTTCCTGATAAGATGTCTATTCAGTACATAAGAAAACGCGACAAAAAGCCTAGAAATAATATTAAATAATTCTTATAATTCATTATGAAAGAAAGTAAGTCAACAAACAAGTTGCAAATGTTGGTGAAGTTAGCTTTTGTACTCATTTGATTTGCACGTGCCCTGGCCACAAACGAAACTAAATTTCGGGCTGCGAACCAGAACTGGAATACACCCATGATTAGCCTTTTGAAAAATCCACTGTTCAATTGACCAATCAGGTTGTAAGGAAATCCAAATCCAATTCGCTGTCCGTTGAGGGTTGAGAACCAGCATTTCAGCGCTGCGGGCTAGAAACGCAAAACGCCCAAACAAGCAAAAAAGGGCGAAATTGTCAATCATCTCACGCGCATCTCACTTGCAAAACAATGTTGTATTTTGGGGGGATTTTCTTGTGTCTCCTTTTATAGTTCCCCTCTTCAAAACGAGACTCGTCCCAGCTCTCTCGGCTCTTTGGCTTTGGTCGCGTTATTTCCCAACATGTTGCATGTTTACAGCCAACATAATAAATTACCCCTTTGACAATCTTAAAAGCAACTTTCGCTCCATTTGCAAGATAGCCATTAATTCTAGAGAAATATTCCTTTCAGTTAAATCCAACTCGCATTTTCATAAAATTCTTAATGCTTACAAAAAAATCCGGGTGCTGAATTATAATGAAATAAATAGTTGCATTGATATTATAATAATTGTCTCCATAACTAAAATTGCTGTTAAAATTATTTGCTTAAAATCTCATTGACGTACCTTTAAAAACGTCCTGACAGACTTCTAAAACTCTAAGAACTATACAAACTTATGTAGTATAAGTTAGACAAAATTATTTAAATAAAATTTTTCTCGGATCTGTTTTATCTTTCTAGGTGTGACGTGAAACTCTTTAAGTGGTGGGATTTATTCTTTTCGTTAAATCTTATCAGGGTTCTTGGCGGCCCTTTAAAAAGAGAAATAAAAGAGAAAACGTTAGAGTGAGGATACGCAATGGCTACATGGATTTTGTTTCGTTGATTAAGAAACAAGAAAAGGATCAAACTTTTTCCATGTTGGCAATTAATTTTTATACACTGCCATATTTTTGGCGCACTGGCCTCCACTGCAAGCTCGTTCTACTGCACTACTCGGTTTTGCAATGCTTCGCTATGTGATTGGCTCAAAACTCTCACGCCATTTTTTTATCCAATTAGAAATAAAACCAAACTCAGTCGCAACCGTAAAAGTTTTCCCGCGCTTTACTCACGTGACCGTCTACACCGTGGGTGGGTGAACACAATTGGGGGAGAGGGATAACGACCCATTTCTTCAGAGAAGAAGTATTAAAAATAATACGCTGACAAATTTTAACAAAGCATAAAGCAAACTTTCTTGTTTCCTTTCCCTCTCGTCGTTACCCGAACAACCACTTACCCTGGGGACCCATGGTGGTAAGCAAATGGCGCAATGACTGAACTTTGATTGATGAATCTTTTGCCTGGGTTATGGACTCGTTCAGGCCCAGATCCTCCCAGCCATATAGGATTGGATTGACGAGGCTCGGCTGTCCTGGGACGAGGTGGTCCATCTATCTGTGAGGCCAATGGACTTCTGAAACTGCAGTTTTATAATCGTGATCAATAATCTAATTCATCTTTACAACAACAATTCGCTTGAGCAAAAACGTAAGGAGAATCTATGTTTTGAGCATGGAATATAGGCGTAAAAAAAGAACCGCTAGAGCGGTGATGAGCCTTACCTTCTTAAACTTCTACGGGATGCTTGATCTACACAAACAATAAAGAAATAGAAATCAATATTTTTTATTACCCAAGCAGAAGATATTTTAGCCTGTTCCAGGGGTTCAGGTAGCGGGGATTGCGCGAGATGAAAGAAAACAGATCGGGGGAGATTCAATGAAGTTTGGTAACAGACAACAGCACTTAAATGCAGTTAAAAACAAATGCAATTCCGAGATTCCACAGCAAGTAAGGAAGCTCTTACATTTAATTTTAAAAATTCTAATTGGCAAATTTTATAACAGCTTGCCTTCCGTTTTGTGTCGTTTATACGCTGCGTGACTGGCTAAAGAAAATCGGGCCACTTTTTTAACCAGTCAGAAGTAAAATTAAAACAAATGGTGACTTCCACGCGCGCGTTTACTTTTCGAGTCTGGGACTGTTGTGATTAGTGAAAGCAAATATATTTTGTGCTCTAACAGAGCAGTATTTCAATACAATTTACGTACCTCTCCGGAAGTTACTTGTTTCTGTGTCAGGCATCGTTAACAAGTCTAGTTAGGTAGAGAAAACAAACCACACTATAATTTGAGCCCCCTTGACCTTAAAGTTGTACCAACTATAAAGCTGCTGCCGCTTTTCAGTGAAGAGTTGCTGAGTAATTCAAGAAATATCTCTCGCAATACACCGATTGCGAAAAGAACCCGAATTCACATGAAAGCAGAAAACAAAATGTTGGACAACGAAAAAAACCGGCTAAAGGTACTGTCTGCGAGCAAGCTCTCCTATTCCCACTCCAGAAACTATAAGGGAAATGGGTACAAGCTTTCTGCACAATGATTACACCTGGGATCGTTTGGGTGGACAAGCAATAGTTATGATTGGTCGATGGTATTCAAGGAAACCATGAACCAATCACAAGTAACGCTTGTCCACCCAAACGACCCAAAAACTCGTTGCGCCGAAAGCTTGTACCAATTTCCCTTACAGTTTCTGCAATGGGGAATTTGGACGAGCGAAGCAAGCCGCGCGAGAACGCGTCTCTTCTTGCGTGCCTCTCGCGCGTGTACTTTTCACGATATCCCCCAAATGAAGAGGTTGCTCGCAGGCTACCAAAGGTAGTATCTGAGGTACTGAGTAACAAAGTAAATGAAACTTGGTGTACAGAGGGTAAAGCTCCAAGAAACCAACCTTTGTGGTGTCCTCCTTTTCTTGCTACATTGAGATAATCAGATCCAGTATTCTTAGATGTAACACGCATGCTCGCACTTCGTCTGAATGGAGAATCCCGGATACTGGGTTCTACAGACGAAAGGAAAATTACCAGTCTATTTTTTTCTTGGCTTAGTTATTAGCGTATGTACAGATCATTCAATTTCGTCAGTTATCCTTTATAATGAGCAATCTCACTTGCGATGAGTTCAATTGCATATCATAGCTTCATAAAAGTAGCACAATTCATTACCGTAGTATTCATTAACACTAAGTATTACAGTGGAAGCCCGCACCTTACGACCACGCCTTTATACGACCACCTCGTTATTACGGCCATATTCTTTCGACCCCAAAGTAAAAAACGGAGTCATTTCATTATCCTGAAGAACCTGTTCATACGATCACCTCGTTATTACGACCAGGATTTTATGGCCCACCGGGGGTCGCATTAACGTGATTCCACTGTATTTCTTTTTGTCCTCTCTATCTAACCTGGAGTGCTGCCGCCTTTCCTAGCAAGCCGTAGATAATCAGTTGATTCTGGAGTTGTGCTGTTACGCGGACTGCTAACTGGAGTTGTATCTGCAAACAATCGTTTCCCTCATTAACTTTTAATAGCTATAATCCGCAAAGTAGTCTTCTGCGAGCTGTTAGCGACCTTAAGCAACTAAGACGACGACGACGACGACGCCAACTTCAAAAAACAATAGGTTTAATGATCAAAACAACAGCTCTACACGTGCATCACGCTTTTTAGTACATTTCTTTGACGTCCACTGCACGACTACCACGTGAAACCTCCTAGTTTGACGTTTATGGAGGACGTGGACATACGACGACGAATTTTCCTTCCTCTTTTTGAACTTGAATAAAATGCTTAAGAATTCAACGCCAGGAGAAGTCGCCTGCATTTGACATATTGAGCGGGTCCAAATAGACGCGATTAAGTTTGAAAGAACGCAAATTCATTTTTTAGCGACGTTTTCACTGCCGTCGTCGTCGTCGTTGCTTAAGGTCCCTCTTATTTGTCTCACAGCGTTGTGTGGCTGCGTAGAAGATTACAAATGACTAGAGCAAAATGACAGAAAACCCGACGGCTCAGAACTGTCTCAGGCTGGTGACCGGGGATTTCTCAAGGCTACTAAGAGCAAGACTCCCAGATACTATCATCGGCAACTACAGGGAAAGAACTTCCAAGATGATCAGTTCTCTGCCTACTTATTCCATCTATCCCGCAAAGAGAAATTTTGGTGACAGCCCTGCAAAACTTCGCGTTTTTCAATATTTCCAACTTACCTCCATTTTGTTTCACTTCCTTGGGTTTCGGAGTGGATGTTGATTGGGGTGTCATACATAGCAAGTCTGTAAAAAAAAGGAAGTTAATTAACTAATTGTACTACAGAGTCAGGAAGTAAGTAAGTGAGTAAATTGAAGGCCAGATACAAAATACTGCAAAACACTGCTCTATCAAATGTTAAGGTAATGAGAATAAAGAACATGTCCACTGAAGGTAAAAGTATCTTGATATTTTAACAAATTTTCCCTACTAGTACTATAAAGGTGGATTTTCAATGTCGAGTAATTTTTACGCGCGTGCGCACGTAAAATTTACGCACATTAAGAAAAAAATAGAGGCAATATATCAAACGTCACGCGTAAACGGAAACGTTGAACGAGGTTCAACTTCATTACGTCTACGCTGACCTTCCCTACACTTGCCTATCATTTACGCGCGTAAAATTTACGTGTGTGCGTGCGCACGTAAAAATTACTCGACAGTGGAAATCCACATTCAGAAATATATAGAGGGTCCCGAATAGGGTTCCTCAATCCCGTATTTCCGACCCAAAATTTCGTGCAATCTCGTAATCCCGAGGGTTCTTTCGGGCATTCTAACTCGCGCGCATACTTTCAATCCCGAATCTTGCCCGATTTTGCTTTTAAATCCCGAATCCCGAGCTTCAAGTAAGGGAAATTCCGGGTCCCGAAAAACCTACTGAGGACCCTCATATATAGAGAACAGTGCAGAGAAGAAACGTGTTGACACCTTTGTGGCCACCTCCCTTTCTGGCCATTCGCAAGTAGTCTGAACTTTGTGAAGAATCGGAAGTGGATTTTCTCGGGCTGCTGATAGGGGAAGGAGAAGGAGAATCTGAAAAATAAATAATAATGATGATACTCTCATAACACAGTCGGAGTTTCTTTGAGTCGCTAGCTGTTTTGTAGTTTTTGGAAGAGCAATATAATTGAACAGTAACGGACATTTTATATCAAAGCGACAAATACATGATAAACCATTATCGTGTCTGTGGATGAAATCCTCGGGTGTGACCATTCAAATGAAAGCTACTGAGCAATACTCTACTGTGGTACTGTTTATAATGCTGTACAAGGTGGTTCTAACTTTTGAGTCTGTGGATGAAATTCTACGGTGTAACAATTCAAATGAAAGCTACTGAGCAGTACTTTGCTGTGGTAGTTTCTTATGCTGTACAAGGTGGTTCTAACTTTTGAGTCTGTGGATGAAATTCTACGGTGTGACCATTCAAATGAAAGCTACTGAGCAGTACTTTGCTGTGGTGCTATTTATTATGCCGTACAAGCTGGTTCAAACTTTGGAGTCTGGATGAAGGTTTCGTTTAATAAACTAAGGACTAAGATGACAAACCTTTTGTTTTTGCAGAGTCTTTGCCCGCAGTTTGATCGTGATAATACCAGTCTCCAAGTCTCTTTTCTTGCTTCTTTGGTTTTTGACTGGGTTTATGATGTTCAATTGTTAGTAGATCTGTTAGATAAAACAAAATCTAGTTGAACCGCGTTTCACTCCCAGCGCCTAGAATTAAATAACGAGATTCCATAACCGAGTTATTAAGCTGTGTCCCGCAATTTTAATATTTGATTCTGTGGAAAAAAGCCTCTGGTGTTACCATTCATATGAAACGTCTTCAGCAGTTTTTTTCACATGTACTACTTGTTTTGTTTTTGTTTTCACAAAATGAAATGCACGGTATTTCCTGAACGTTGATCCGGGTTCTCAATGATTGATTAAGAAACTAAAAGCATTGAAAATACGTACCTTTATGGCCACCTCCTTTCCGTGCCGTCTTGAGATAATCGGTGTCAGTATTGATGTCACGAGGGCTTGACGAGGCGGGAGAACCTACCAAAGGTAACAAATACAGAGTAAAACAGATTGTTCACATAACTAGGCGCAATAAGATCGTTCAGTTGAGTATAGGCTTGATTTTTTGCGCTCGTTCCTCAGACTTTATTTCGCGGGGAAATCATTACTGGCGTCGCGAAAATGTCGCCTGTTTTCTCAGGCTAGGAAGGAAAAAAAATAGAACGCCTACGAAAATTTACCTTTTCTTCCTTTTGATTTATCTCCATCAACATGATCTTGGTTATCTGTTTTCTTTTCAGATCTCCTCGGTTCAGGGGAGGGTGTGTGGCTTAGCATATCTGTAAGAACAATATCCACGCACATCACATTTCGAAACACTCAAAGATTGTGAAAACAAACGCTTTCACAAGCCTCGTACCCAGGCCAATTCGCGCTATCCGAATGACCAGCAAGACAAGACAAGCTTGACAGGTGACGTCATCGCCGAGGACGACTGGGAAGGAGGCTGCGCTTTTACTACAGGTAAAAGCAAGGAAACACGGACAAGAAGTTCCTTGTAAGGTTTCGTCTAAATGTGCTGCTACTTGACCTGTAAATTCAAGTAACATCAACCTCGTTCCCAGGGTTCTCTCCAACTCGTCAATGCCCATACTCTTCTTATTAACACAATACCATTAAATTTCAGTTTTCAAGCCGTTTCTTCACCTTGATAAAATGTAGAAAACAAAGGTTATGTTGTGATGTCACTAATCTTTAATGTGCAAAGAGCGAGGAGATAAGCCTTCTTTCAGCCAAAAAAGGTATGCAATTATTATTAATTATGCAAGGTACACGTATGTAATTACATTAACCCAACCTTACACTATTGCATTACGTTTCATTACCATTATAGTTGTTAGATGTATTAGCATTAGCATATTAAATTAGTACATTAGTACTATGAGCGTTAGTAGTTTATTTTAATTACTGTTTTAGCTTACACTGTTACCTTTGTGGCCACCGCCTTTTCTAGCAATTTTAAGATAGTCTGTGTTAGTGTTGACGTCAAATTTTGTAACATGCAAGTTTTTACGAGGAATCCGAGTGGGTGTGCCTAAAGAATAAACACAACCATCAAACAAAGCTGTCTACATAAACTATATATGAAGAAGGGTCACTTAAACATCGCATTTCCTTGGGTGTGGTCTCTTCCCGTGAAATACCAGGCTAAAAATGTACATGTCAACTCTCCGGGAGACCTGGGAGAGCTTGTTCGCTGGCCAAGGGAAAAGTCCAGCCCCCCCCCTCCCCCCTCCCCCTAGATATGTTATTGTTCGTTTGACTTGGGCTTTATGGTCCATTCAGTTTTAAACAGTATGTTGTCAAGGGAGAAGCAATCGTTTTATTCAGTGGACTAGGTAAAGCAAAAGATATCCATTTTGTTTTCTAGCCTGTTTTTTCTTCCTTGTTTTGTACAACTTAGCCAGCTTTTAGGCCTGTTTGCAGCAAAGTATTAGCCTAATCGAACTAAATATTCTTATCTTGTAGCTTCACAATCCTGTTTTTAATTCGGCTTAGTGACCAAGACGTATTCATCTTTGCTCAGTATAAGATCCATCGTTATGACTTTGTACAAAGAGCAAAGGAAAGCCTCCTGATTTCAAATCAGAATCAATACACTTCTTCAACTCAATGTGTGAATGAATTCAAGAAATATAAACATATTCTCTCACCTTTCCTTGACTGGGTCTCCTTGACGTCCACTCCATCATGAGTGTACCACTGTCCGTCCTTCTTGTCATACCTCACTGGTTCAGGGGTGGGGGTGTGGGGTGTCATTGTTAATAAATCTGCGAGAAAGTTAAGTATTATGGCATAAACATGAACGCAAGAAAGAACGAGGATCAAAATTCGTCCTTCTCGTGTGTTCACGCTTTTGTAAACGTCTTCTTACTTGAAATAAGACTCTTACACTTGTGCTTGCGCTAAGCCTGCTAAAACCATATTAATCCTTTCAGTCCTAATATTGACCAACATCAAATTTCTCCTAACAATATCAGTACAACATCACGAGAAAAGCTTATGAGAAGTAATATAAAGATCACCAAAGGGAAAATGCTTTGATCTTTTATCAAATTCTTTAAACTAATTCTTCAAGGAACTGTATGGAGACCAGTCTGGAGAATTTGTATGTGGATCTTAGGGCTTAATGGGTTCATATAACGTACCATTATGACCTCCTCCCTTCCTTGCCAACTTTAAGTAATCTGAGTCATCACTTTTATCTGCACGTGGACTTGGTGAAGCTAAGAATCACGAAGATACAAGAGAAGTCCTTTCAAAAAATGTCCGTGAAGTAAAGTGAAGAAATTTTCACCAAAACAATAAGCATTTTGAAGAGGATGTTTGGATTCAGTTTCTAACACAAACTACCATTCTGCGGAGAATTAGTTATCCGTTCAGTTGGGAGAAATTGTAAGTAAATCTGGCAGCCCAGCATGAAAAACAGAGTACTAGTCAATATTCGCGGGTGCCAGGCACTGTTACCCTCTGACATCATAGATTTTGCAAAGTTGTCAACTGCTCAGGCATATTTGGTATGTATCATTGATAGATGTCACATGACCTCGAGGTACTCAACTTCAGTTTAAAGAAAAATTTACTTCTTACTTACAATAACACTGTGCGTATAATACAAAAGAACGCATGCATGTGTAGAGAAGGGAAACGAAACAACACAAACAAGTAAAATGCAATGAAAAATTAAAGAGAATTGTGTTAAATTAAGTTAGTGATACATGTTAACAAGATTTCTATTAAATTTGGTGTTTTCTTCTTGCCAGATTAACACGAGCTAGATGGAAAATTCAAAGAAAAAAGCTAACCTTCATGCCCTCCAGAAGTTGATTTACGAGGACTGTTACTACACACTGTTACCATTTCTGAGGGTTAGGGGTTAGAAGGTTAGAGATTAGTGGACATCCTTGAGGAAAAATTAAAATCTTAACCCCTCTGAGTAAATCAAATCAATAAGGGACCTTTCCGAGATCACACTAAGTGTTCAAACGTTCTCAGTACTGATTTTATGGAATAAATCAGTACTGAGAACGTTTGAAACAGGTGATCTGGAAGGTAATAGATTTGATTTCCCCGAGGGGCTTAAGATTTTCATTTTCCCCAAGGACGTCCACGACTGTTCAGGCTTACTTTTAGTCAAAAATGCTACCCAATACTATACTTCAGCGCCGAAGATCCACCTTCAAGGAGGATTTTAATTAAGAAATTTAAATCCAGATTTCATGGATTTCCTTCTTTACCGTTTTATTGGGGAATACCAATAAGTTTTTGCAAGACTGTTCTCAGGAACAGTGTTCTTTGTGCTGCTACTGATGAACAGATACGACACCTAAATATATATTTTAGCAGCTACTGTAATTTGCAGTCTGGCCTCTTTAAATAACTATGTGTGCGCGTGCAAGACCGATGTTCTTGACAACAGTTCTTCACAGTCTCCCCCCCGGAAAAAATAACCAATCGAATGCATCCATAGTTGAAATCCTTTAAGGCAATTTAGACTTATTTGTATAGTAACACTCTTTGTCGTTCATCAACCAGGGACTCCCACCTTTTCTCTGTTGTGTGTCCTTAACATCTACTCCATCATGTGTGTACCAGTGTCCGTCCTTCTTGTCATACTTGACTGGTTCGCTTCTTGGTGTGTTGGGTTCTACTACTAACAGATCTGCAGAGCAAAGTATTAGTTGTCTCAGTTCAAACGTAAATGAAGCGAGTTGTGGAAGTCCCCCCCCCCCGGATTGAGTTAGGCTGTGTTAGGCTAGGACATATTTAGTTTTAAAAAAATGCACTTTATTTGATTGTCAATGTATTTATTGGGGGGACTATTTTTACGTTTCCTACGGGACACGGGACTCCCATTTTACGTGGTCATCCGAGCCACGCGAACGTGTAGCCATTTGCAGGGCAAAGGCAGTACCTTCATTTCTCAGTTATTTTAAGACCCTGAGAGTTGGTCCGGTCCCGGGAATCGAACCCGCGACCTCCCGCTCTGTAGTCAAGCGCTCCAACGACTGAGCTAATCCTGCCCGGTTAATTAATTAATTAATTAATTACACTAACTGCAAGAAAAATTTCTATTGAACCGTTTTCCACATTTCTAGCCACATGCACCCTATCGAGTGTCCGTTTCTTCACTTCAGGCCGGTCAGCTTAACAGAGCAAAGCGCCAATCTTCTACAGAAAATACCTTCCTTTCCCTAGTAAATTGGAAAATGCAACTATTCTAGCGGCAACTCCAAAAACGAGTTTGTCTGAAGACTGTAAGTCAAAGCAAGTTGCAAAGTTGACGTTCATAAAGTTAAATCTTACCCTTGTGCCCTCCACCTTTCTTGGCAATCTTTAAATAATCTGTTTCAGTTGGAGTATCTGCAGAACCGGCTGCACTTGGAGAGCGAGGACTGCTCACCACCGTCACCATTTCTGCAAAAACAAGTAATGATTAATAATTCTGTAAACTATTTACAGTTATTTTATTAAAATTAGCATTGCCATTGTGACATTTTCTAAGCAATAATTTTTATCTTACGTCTGCTTGAATCTAGTAGTAGGTTCAGTAGGATGACAACGGTGCCCCAACCTCCCTCCTCTGAAACTTTGTAACGTGTTTTACATTATTATTATTGAGATTTTTAAATTTGCCAGGCTTGCTGCAAGAATTGAACGGGTCTGTAGCATCAAAGCAATTGTCGCAGCCCCATGTTTCATAGTTCCACCTTGACGTACACTCCCTCTTAATTGCAATATTTGGCGAGAATATTTTTAACCATTAAAACCCTACGATCGAAATTTGAATTCTCATTTGTTGCCCCATATTTATTTCCTACAGCGGTAGTGGAGAGAAGTTGATAACATATCAAGCAAATTCATCTCGTGTGATCATGCCCATAATTCTCATGACCACTCTTTTTTACAGAGCATTGATATTACAAGGAGAAATTTGATGCTGATCACTCTTATGGCTTAAAGGGTTAAGAAAGCTTGTAGGCAAACACTTTTACCACTTTGTTGGGATCCTATCAAAGCTACATGTTTTTTCTACAGGAGGTTACTGAAAGAACATATACAACAGAAACTTACCTTTCCTAGACTGTGTCTCTTTGACGTCCACTCCATCATGTGTGTACCACTGTCCATCTGTCTTGTCTACCTTTACTGGTTCAGAGGTGGGTGTGTGAGGCGTAACTGTCAGTAGATCTTCGAAAAAAAATTAAACAACCCAATAATTAGTCATTTCATAGTCATTTACCGGTACATTGACAACAACAAATGGATGCGATTAAAACAGATTGCACAATCGTTACCTAAAATGTTTCAGTTTTTATGAAAGCATGATTTGAGAATGAAATGGTTGGGAATCTGGTAGTAGTTGGACACAGGAAAAGTTGCATATGTGTCAAATCACCTTCAACAGTAACTGAAGATATAAAACCTCCCACTTTCTCTTTCTTACAACGTGTCCAGTGCAAAAGGTTAGAGATTTCTAGTTGATTATGGTCTTCATTACGTAACAAAGAACCAAACGAAAAGGTAAATTGACATACACTAGGTAAGCTGACCATAATCAATTGCACCAAATGAAAGGCCATACCTTTATTAGCGATTACAATAAAACCACCATATGACAAAACCCAAATTACAGTCAAATGTATGGAGCAGGGCCCAACATGTATACCACCGTCATCGGCCATTTTGAGGTTGTGACACTGGGTCAGTGTTCTGTTAGACTACAAAGTGGGACCCTTCAGTGACGCTATCACATTGGCTATTATAAAATTGCCAAGAAACTGGGTTAAAATTTGTCCCCCAAACAACCACAAAGTTCAATTAAAACATCACTGACCCAGTCCTGAACACAACCTCAACATGGCCGAACGGAAATAATTTATCCAGTCTCTAGTTTTTCATTATTTTAGGGCTCCACTACAACTGAAGACCCCTCCAACATGTGCATAGTGTACAAGTTTATTCTAAATTCATACTCTCACCAACCTTTGTGTCCACCGCCTTTCCTTGCAGTCTTAAGATATTCTGTGTCTGTTTCAACTTCTGCTGCACTTGATGGACGAGGACTACTGGCCACAGTCACCATTTCTATACAAGCACATAACAATATCTTTAATAAATTTGGCACAAAGCAGTGCTGGATCCAGAACTTGAGATAAGGGGGGAGGGGGGGGGGGGGTCATCCAGACCCTTAGATAAGGGGAGGGGGACGGTCTCCAAAAAATTTTTTTTCGGTTTGGTCTCAAAATAAGGGGGGGCACCTCCCCTGGATCCACCACTGCAAAGTCACAACGAAAACAGCAACTGGAACATAGCATTGACCCAGGCTCCAGAAGGAAAAAGAAAACAAAGACTGCTTGGAGGCACACAGTTGAAAAAGAGAGAAAGGAAGAGAGCAGGGACAAAGTGAAGACAACGGCAGCTAACTGACAAAACTGGCAATACGCTGTGGAATCCTTAAGTGCCACAAAGAGCAAAGAGGATAGGTGAGGTGGTGATTGCCATGGATGAGGAAGGAAACTTCTTTTACGTCTCTTGTGGGAGATGGGACCGCTACTTCTCCAATGTCTTCCTCCATGCCAACATGAGGTCTAGCTGTTTTTAATAGTAAAAAGACTTTCTCCTTTAGTCTTAAGTATTTAATCCATCCCCAGGGTTTGAAACAGTGAGCTCCTAATCTATGCTGCAGGGCTCTGTTGAGTGACCTAATCCAGCCACGATCATAACCATTTTTGGATCATGAAAGATTTCAGTCTCAACTACAATACTATTTAGTAACAACATTACTTACCTCTCCTTGCCTGGGTCTCCTTAACATCCACTCCATCATGTGTGTACCACTGTCCATCTTTCTTGTCATAACTCACTCGTTCAGGGGTTGGGGTGTGGGGTGTTAATGTTAACAGATCTATCAACACACAACAAAACGTTTGAATGAGTATGCTTTATAAGTTGCAAATTCGCACAACTTGATGTCTAGGTAGTGAAGAGGGGGGGTGGGGAGAGGGATTGTTATGCTATATGCAGGAACGTTGCAGTGGGAGGCTAGGAAGGAAAATGCGGTTTCTTTTATAACTAAGAGCCCCTTTGCTATACAAATAATCCAACTAACCTTTATGTCCTCCTTTTCTGGCCACCTCAAGATATTCTCCTTTTTTCTCTCCTGCTGCAGGCAAGTCCTCAGGAATACTCTCAAGGGTTGATGACAAATCTAAAGAAAAAAGAACAAATCATTGAAAGCATTTTTTTTAAATTTGATGCTAGTCTTTTTAAGAACCCACCCACTATGAATTGCTACTTTAATGAAAATCCCATGAAAACGCCTTGAAAACCCCATGAAAGCACTTTTAATGGCCATGAAAACAGAGATTTAGATTTCATGGTGTTATATTCAAGCCATGAATTTCCCATGAAATATGGAATGAGTGATTTTCATGGGCCATGAAAAAAATTTAGAGCACTGAAAATGGATTTCATGGGCCATGAAATTTCCACATATTACATATTGGCAGGTTTCATGACCCATGAAAATGTTACTTTGCTGTCTATGTATTTCATGGGTCATGAAAAACCCATGAAAACACTTTAAGGGGAATTCACCATGATGTAAAATCATGAAAATGCCATGAATTAAAGCTAAGTAGAAATGGATGAAACATTATTTTAAGATAATAAAATCTGTTTAATTTAAGTCACTTGAAGTGTTCTTGTTTTGCAGTTGAGTCCCAAGAATCTGATTAATACTAAACAGCACTGTCATGAAGTTCTGAGCCACCCAATGCTTTTAATGTTTCACCTGCACTCATGATCAGTTGTTACGAATTTCTTTGCAAACAGTTGCGGCATCAGCTGTAACATTAACATTTGGAAATCAAAATCAGATGAACTCAGCATATAAACTGGTGTTATAGAGTATGACTCTTAATGACAGATATTTCCATCAATTTTGTGTTACTGAGTGCTCTTGCACTCTTAATGACAGCTCCCTGCTAAAACTAATGGTTTCTCCAAATATAATTTTCCATCAATTTTGTAACTAATTAACTTGCATCATTTAAGTGTCAGTAATAAACATCTAAAAACCAGATCTTGAGGTTTTCATCGACTGCAGTTGTGAGTGGATGAGACAGATGACTCAGGAGGACTCGAACAGTTTGTCCAATGGAATCCTCTGAACACCAAAGACCACAGTTGGGAATAAACTCTGCCTTTCTGTAGAAACTCACAGCTGCCCACATAAATGACTTCTGTGAAAAAGTGTGTTGATAGATCTGGTCAACAACACCAAACCTTAACGACCTGCTGGCACTACAGCTGCTAGCCTCTGAGATTGAGGGAGGACTGTAAAAAACAATAGTTGGCCTTTTGCGTGGGTGATGTGTTGAAATGTAAAGGTAGCTGCGGGAGTGCTGCTTATCATCCAATAAAAATTGGTGGTAGACAACTGCTGTTGGTTGAAGGCCCTCGAGGATAGACAAATGCACATCTGATATAGCCTGACTTCCCTCCGGTCTCCAATTGGTAAACTTTGGAAATTTCTTTAGATTTCCCTTTTTACGAGCCACTTCTTTCTCCATTTGATAAATCGTCCACAGTGACTGGACTTGAGGGATTACTTTCTTGTAAATCTCATTCATGTGAGCCAGGTTGTCATTTGAGAGATGCATTGTTCCCAGTGAACTTCCATCTGAGAGAAATGGTGACAGTGAATCTCTACTCAAGTGACTATGATCTCCACATGGAAGTACGAAGGGAAGTTTATTCCTCATCTTTCCAGACAATTTCATATAGTGACACCACTCAAAGATCTGTTAACAAAGAATAAATACAGAAAATGTCTCGTGAAAAGAATACAATAGACAGATACACATATATTGTAAGTAACGTAACTACATGAGCAGGAGTGTTGCATCCGCCTATACAATAACAATGTAAGCCCGGATTTATTTTTCAATGTTAATTTTCCAGCAATTTAGGAAATTCCAGGAGTATGAACACTGGCACATGCACAGCATATCCATAATGAGACAGCTAAAATAATCATTAACTAGCTTTTAATAAGAACCCTGTCTGTACATCTACCATACAATCTGTACTTGTGCTCAAAGCTCACTGAAAGCATTACCTGATAAGTTCTAAGAATGGTGGCCTCTGGATGTCTTCTATTCAGCGCCCTCCTGCACAGCCATGAATTGAATCTCTCATAGGCAAACATCCATGTACCGTGTACAGGCCCAAACCTCTCAATCCCTTCTGGCAGGTGATGGAGTATGTGATTTGTGATAACCTTTCACTGTCGCTAGAGTCACTATTCGTACTTGAATCGCTTTCGTTAATTCTTGATTTCTTAGCCGTTGACGGCCCTTCGATGGATTTCTTCGAATCCCACAAGCCGTATAACTTAAGGTGTTGCTTTACCTTATAACTTGATTGCACTGCTTCACCTTTGCAAATGGTGCAAAAACAGACTCGAGAAGGCATTGAATCGACAACAAGGCCCTTGTGGGTTCAAGCGATGGTTCAAGCAAGTATAATGCGCAGGCCCAAAAGCCGAGTTTACGGTCGTTTACCGAATCGTTTACGACGATGAGCCGAAGCCGGTCGACTGCGAGGGCTCATGGGATACTCTGTATCATGTGACTTCTGACGGGGAAGAGGCGGTTTTTTTGGAGTCAAATCTTTGGATTCGCTTGAAAATTCACTTTCAATAAATTTGATGCCATGGAGCAGATCTTTTCTGGTTTCCAATCTGCCGACAAAGATCGCATCTTGGAGGTTCTACTGAACGAAGGGGTAAGTTCTTGTTGATGAAGAAGCGTTTATAACATTTGTCTCAGTCGTCGAACGAAATGTACACCACAGATCGCACGCTTAAAGCGGTTTCGTTTAGTCCTTGAAAATACTGTAACTTACATTCGATTACTTTTTTTATAGCTTTCATTCAATCCTTGTTCAACATCATAAATTATAGTGTCCTGACTTTCCTAACGTTTTGATCGCCACAGATTGATGATCTAGAGACTCTCGAAGCGGCGAGAGAAGATGACCTTCATCGCGCGGGTCTCAAAATGGGAGACATAATAAAAATCCGCCGCGTGCTTCAAGCAAGATCGAAAGAAAGTCCCCTGAACAGCTCACTATCGAGCTTATACAGTGTGCATTCTCTTGCTTTCTTTAAATTTAGCTACAGCAAAAGGAATGCATTGCAATATTTTTTTATGGGCTGTTTAAAAGTCATTGTCTTGTTTAATGTCAATTGGAAAATAATCAGTGAACCGAGTCCTTGCTCTTGAAGTCCCCCCCCCCCCCCCAATCATTGGGCACACAAGTTTCTTATTGTTTTTACCCCCTATTTGACATCATATGGCAATCTCTTGCAATTTACTTTTTCAGAGTATCAAGACTTTTGTCAACGAAGAGAAAAAGTCAAAAGGTAATTGATAAATACATAATGGCTGCCACTCTAACTTATAATTTAGGGCCTCTTCATACAGCTGTATAAGACTAAAATTATTATTTTCCATCTAAACAGAAAAGGTGCGAAGAAACAATTTAAATCCAGCATCTTTGCATCTTTTGTAGTGTCAATCTTCCACATTTTTAACCATACATGTTTGTTTGTCTCTATATCTCTGGTGTTTTTTTTTTTTATCTTACAGTGTATTTAATTAATTTTGCATGTTACACTGAGGAGGTAAATACTAGTTTTCAAAATTACTTAATATTGTGCATACATGTAAATAGTGCATTTTTGTTGCTTACGATTTCAGAAAATGGGAATAAAGAAAGCAGAAGAGACCCTGTCCCAACATCCACTGTCAAGGTAATTATCCACCTAATTTAGTGACTTCTATCATTATAATTATAAACTTGAAAACTGGAACTTGCCAAACCAAAACCGTCAAAAGCAAAACCGGTACTCGCTCAATTCAAGCAAATTTGAATTTCATTTGTAAGTTGCCCCGAGCAATCTGCCAATCAATATTTCAACATTATGTGGAAAAGAACGTAGTATTGGTATTGGTACTAATATTGGTTTCTTATCTTTTTGGTGATTTTCAGGACCACGACGGGGGCAGTTTAAGTGTTGGTCAGTGGGTGGCAGTTGCCTACAATGAAGGCTTCTTCATAGGCAAGATAACTGCCATCAATATGCGTGTGCTGGACGAGATTGTGGAAGAAATTGACGTCAATTTTTTGACAAAGACAACAAAGGGAAATTACAAGTGGCCAAAACGCAAGGACACTGACATAGTTAGTACAACCTATATATTTTTTTCAACACCTACCGTTAACGAGGATGGCAAAAACTTTGTTGTCAACAATGAAGACAACATCTCAAAGCATTATGAGAGCTACAAAAAGGCTTATATGATTAATTAACTTATGGGGGTAAACAGGCTTTTAGCCAGCATTTTGCATGTGGGCGTCCACTAAATAATTGAAATAACGAATTAATGACATCTCTGATGATCAAAAGCATACATGATGCAAAAATGAGGAAAACAAACTATGAAATGATGTTATTCACACATATTTAAAAGAATCACAAAACCCTCCCAGTGATCAACTTGGACATCAAGATCTTTTAAAAAAATGTTTTCCTGAAAACTGGGCGTCCACAGGACACCCGGACGCCCACCTGGCTAAAAGCTTGGGGGTAAACAATGATTGACATATACAATGCATGCATTCCAAATTTTGAAATGTACATAATAATATTAATTTTATTTTTAAAAAGTTCTTGTTCCAGAAATATTGCAGTGAAAAATGATTTGTATATATACACTCAAACTTTTATATGCTAAAATGGAATTATTATCAATATTCTATAACAGATAACATACAAAATTATGATATCAGATTAATATTTATGATGATATATTTTTAAAATTGATGTAAATATATTTACAGTTGCCAAGTAGAAACCAAAGCAAATTATTTTATTGATTCTCAGTGAATTGCATTCAACTGGAATTTGGACTATTTAGACTATTTAGCTATTGCATAAATAGCAATTTCTAATTTAAAGAGTTATTTTCTTTTAATATTAATAGCATGTTGTTCTAATAATTATTACTATTATTGCATTACAAGATAAAAGGAAATGAGAAAGAGTAAGGAGTGCTACATGTAGCTGTCTGAGCTGATTCCACCAAATGGGTGCAATAAAAAACTCAATCAATTATGAACCAAACATTTATACCTCATTTAGTCCTGTGTACCACTGTGCTTTTATAGCTACAGTATATATGCACAAAGCAGTAAATGCATCAACCACGTAAGTGTCTTCATTTTTTGTGCTTGAATTATGATTTTATTTTTTAAGCCACCAAAATAATATAAAATAATGTTATTGATTAAACCGTCAACATTCATGGCCTTTTCACAAAGTTTTCATGGTCCATGTTTTGACTTATTTACCCCATGAAAATAACTGAACTCAATTTTCATGGGTCTTCAAAATGCCATGAAAAGGACATGAACATTTTCATGACCCGTTAATATTTTAATATTAATGGAATAACCATGGGTTTTTCATGGCCATGAATCCAGTGATGCCCCATTAAAAGTCCATGAATTGCAATATGAAAAACATGGTGTTTAATTCATGGGTTTTTCAAGGTAATTAAAAATCCATTAAAATCCACATAAAACTTTCATGGCATTTTCATGGGTATTTCAGGGACTTGCCCAAACCTGAGAGGGTTTTCATGGGCCATGAAACTTAAAATATTAAGGGGATTTTAATGGCTTTTTTAATGCTTTTTTCATGCCTTTTTCAGGGTGGCTTACCGTGAAAATCTCCTTACATTTGGCCATGAAAATACCATTAAAAACCTCTAAAAAACCTGTGAATTGACCATGAAAAAATTCACAGGATTTTCATGGGTTTTTATTTCATAGTGACCATGACCTGCGCTTGTTTAGTCATGTTCCATTTCACGTTAATCATGACCCGCACTTCGTTTGATTGAATGGTTATCTGAAGCTTATTACAATAATAACACAAAAATATGGTACCAGGATATTACAACGAATTCCAGCTCCTTCTACACACCTCTTCTTGATTGCGTCTCCCTGATATCCACTCCATTATGACCATACCATTGTCCATCTGTCTTGTCATAAGTAACTTTCTCTGGGGTGGGTGTATGGTGCTCTATAGTCAATAGATCTGACAAAAGAAAATGTTGAGTAGTCAGATTTAGTGCTAAAAAACGGTACTTACAAAAGCAATCTTTTTGCCTAAAAGTAATACATCTGAAAACCTTGTTATTAAACAACTTAAGATAGAATATTACTGCTCAAATGACCAGTTTTTCCATGGCCCTTTGGTGGTCTGTCATAATTATGGAATTTTGGAATAAATATAGGATTTTAGGAAATTAATTTACCATGATGTCCCCCTCCTTTCTTTGCTAACTGAAGGTAGTCTGTGTTATTGCCTCCAGCAGCCACTAAATTTTCTACGTTCTTCTGCTTATCCACCGACACCATTGTTTCTAGAAGGAACACATTCAAGACATCCATGTAAATGCAACACAATACAGAGTAGTAAAACTAAAACCCAAACCGATTGTTCAAGAAACACTTAATCAGGTATACAAACAAAACACAGGGCAACCTATTTAGGTCATTGCCTCACTAAAATCATGAAAGATTTCATTCTCAACTACAATACTATTCAGTAACAACATTACTTACCTCTCCTTGACTGTGTCTCCTTGACGTCCACTCCATCATGAGAGTACCACTGGCCATCTCTCTTGTCATATGTCACTGGCTCAGGGGTGGGGGTATGGTGGTCTATTGTCAGCAGATCTAGAACAACAAAAAATAGAACTACAGTAAGTCTTACTGCAAAGACGAATACAAGAAAAGAATTCTTTGCTCATTGATCACCTCATACTCTGAGAAAGAAGAGTGGAAGAGTATCGCAGTGTGGCCTAGGTTCAGTTTCTAGCAGTGACGACACTTTCTGTGCATATCAAAGGAAAATATCATTCCATTCACCTTTATGACCTCCACCTTTCTTTGCCAAATCCAGGTATTCTGTATTATTTCCTCCAGCAGCCACCACATGCTCTACGTTCTTCTGCTTGTCAACTGAAACCATTGTTTCTAGAAAGCGAACAACACATTCTGTTAAACTGTGACACACTGAATACTAACACTCAAGTAATATGAAGAAAGTTACAGTCGATCTTGCCATTAACATTTATTTATTTATTTATTTTATTTTTTTTGCCACACTAATTACAAAAGATATAGGAAAAGAAGAAGAAGAAGAAAAAAAAAAAGAAGTGGCGAGGAGACCTAACAGAAACTATAGGAGCTTATGAGAGGTTAGGCCTCCTCGAACTATGAGCTAGAGCTGTTTCATATCAATTGAAGAGAAGAAGGCGAAAAGTCGAAGATGGAAAGATTTATAAACTGTTTTTATACTTACTCAATAATTTAATCTTCAGTTTTTTCTTAAAAGAGGAGAGGGATTGAGAGTTGATGATCTTGTTGTCAAGTGAATTAAAAAACTTAGGCCCTTGAAAAAAGGGCGAGAACTTCTTCGTGTTTGTACGACAATACAGTAGACGGTAGGCCTGGGAATTTCTTGTATTGTAAGAGTGGAATTGATTGCTTTGAGAGAAATTGTTATTAAACTTTGGAGGTAAGAATGAATTTTTGCAAGAATACATAAATTGGCCCAGTTGAAGCAAATGGATATCATTAAATTTTAGTATACCGAGGTCCTTAAAGATGGGGTCAGTATGAGCATTAAAACATGATATTTGTTAAGTGTTGTTTTTAGTGGTGTGTAACGGTGACACATAAGTTTTGCATCACATTGAATAAACTGGGAAAATTATAAACTGGGTAAAATTCAGCCCCTTTTGATGAACACCCAAAGCAAACATTTCCACAAAGAAATGATCTTTAGCACACGCACTAATCACAACAATAATGAGGGTCATTACTTTTCCCTTTTTGCTATTTTAATTATCACAACCTCTCATCACAGTGCATGATTTCCTTTGTCATCAGGTTTCGAATTATTTACGAGTCTGAGAAATACCTTTCCTTGATTGTGTCTCCCTGATATCCACTCCATCATGACCATACCACTGACCATCTGTCTTGTCATAGGTCACTTTTTCTGGGGTGGGTGTGTGGTGGTCTATTGTCAGCAGATCTGGGAAGAAAATATTCAATAATCTGAGTGGCACAAAGAAGGACAAGATGATGGATAAAAACACAGTGTTAGATATTAAAGATTCAACATTTTTACTGGTTAAAAAACAATTGCATTAGATTTTTTTGCTATGATCACATTCACGGGAAGATTACCCTGTTGCTAAAATCTACCGGATAAGTCAACTGCAAGACAGCTAAGTGCAAGAAAATGTTGACACTATGAGAAGCATTTATTATTTTAGAGTCAGTAACCATGCAGGGGTAGACATATACAAGGATGAAGGGTTTTGGCTGTTGTCCATGAATGCGACTTCTTATCCCAGAAACAAATCCCCCATCATATCCCTTTCATCAACTCAGAGACCAAACACCAGTCCTTGTGACTGATCAATTTAAGTTGATTAAAGCTTCTGTTTTACTTCAGTACCTTTGTGTCCTCCACCTTTCTTTGCAATCTGAAGGTACTCTGTATCTGTGCTAATCTCTATGGAGCTGTCGGCACTTGATGGACGTGGACTGGCGGCAACTGTCACCATCTCTGAAGGAAATCCAAATCAAATTGACCAAAATCAAAACTACTGACCATAACTTTACAGCTAACAATGAAAGCCAAGAGCAACTCAAGACTTCCATTGCCAGATGAAGCCTCAATATTATTCTTATAGAAATAAAGAGACAAAATTGGAGAAATTATTTTGAAAACTGCCTGTAGAGAACACACCTTTCCTTGACTGTGTATCTTTAACATCCACTCCATCATGAGTGTACCACTGTCCGTCTTTCTTGTCATACCTGACTGGTTCAGGAGTGGGTGTATGGGGTGTCAATGTCAACAGATCTGTTTTATGGAAAGTTGAACAAATCAATAATCCTTCAAATACCATACTGAACAAATTAAGAAATGCTCAAAATATTACTGTGATTGGTCTCTGGGACTTCAACGTTAAGAAGTAGAGTCCGTTAAGATTGCAAATTCCAAGACAGAAAACTCATTGAAAAAATTTAATAGTAACACTGGTTTCACAAACTGAGCTTAATTGTTGGAATTGGTACAGCTAAAATCTTAAGTAGGCGGATGGAATGATCTTTGTTTTGATTAGCTGCATAAGAATGCTCATTCACCAGGCCATTTACACGATGGCGTCATTTTACTACTATGACCAGAATCCTTTTCTTTTTTCCTTTCATATTCAAATTTGGTAATCCCAGCGAGGTTTAAATAACAAGACCCCTAAGTTGCACAACAAAGCAAAACCCTGAAGGATTCTGGTCCATGGCCTATTAGCATTGGTAATCAATTCAGACCTCTGTTTGAACAGTGAGGTGACTGTCGGCAGCTCAGTTACAGAGTTTCTCTAGGTATATGACTATTTTAAGATGGACGCTCTGGGCCGGGTTGTTTGAAGCTGGGTTAAGATAACCCAGGGTTAGTACAAATTTTGAACTCAGATATGGGAGCTTAAAAAGCCAATTCAGTTGAAGTCTCTTTGCCTACAATTTGATGTTTGGATATGCTAAAAAAATAGAGGAAATTATCCGAGAGAGTGCTTTTGATAGAAAGAAAAAGAAACCCGGATTAAAATTTAACCCTGGGTTAGCGCTAACCGGCGTTCGAACAACTGGGCCCTGGTATGTAACAAAACCAAAGCTACATCTCACCATCATGTCCTCCACCTTTCTTCGCCAGCTTCAAGTACTCGCCACAATTTGCTCCTGCTGCTGTGACATCACCACTTTCAGAACCATTTATACTTGCTGACAAGTCTACAAATAGATAATAACTATTGAGATCTCCCTGTTTTGCAAAATTGAAATTTAATAACTTCAGCTACACGTACACAACCACAGATGAATGTCTATAGCAATTGATTTTTTGGTTTACCACTATAGCATGACTGAAGAATCACTAAGAATAATATGATACCAAAAAATCAAGTTCTTGATGAAAAGAAAAGCTGTGACAATGAATTTAGTGGGGGGTGGGGGGGGAGGACTGTGAATGGTGGATGGAATGGTGTTACCATTCAAATGAAATCTGTTTGTACTATTAATTTCTTATTAATAGTTAAGTAGCCTGGAGATCTGTAACACATTATGACCCAGCCTTGAAGACAAACACTCTAGGGTGACAGGCAAAATCTAGCCACGTCACTACACTTTCTCACCTAGTCTTTGCTGTGTCTCCTTGACATCCACTCCATCATGTGTGTACCACTGTCCGTCCGTCTTGTCATATGTCACTTTCTCTGGGGTGGGAGTGTGGTGTTCTATTGACAACAGATCTGAAAAAAAAGAAAGCCCCAAGAAGTGAGACACAAAGAAAGTTACAAAAAGAGGCAGAATGGTAAGCCAAAAAAAGTTTCACCACACTTAAATTTTCACTGATTAAATGGCCAGCAGTGAATATTTCGACACCCCCTCCCCAAAGACTGAAAGAGGATTTTAGCCAGCTGTGTAAGTGGGTGCCCTGTGGATGGCAAGTTTTTGGAGAGTTAAAGCAAATACACAGTTTTTAATTTTCTGACATTAACCTTGATTAGAACATCATTTACCTTTATGTCCTCCACCTTTCTTGGCAATTTTGAGATAATCTGTGTCTGTTTCAATATCAATGACAGAGTTGCCAGCAGTCGACTTGCGTGGACTGTTAGGCAATGTTACCATTTCTACAAGAGAATAAACAACATATATATATAACAAGACAACAACTCTAGTTACATTGTAAATACTGTCATCAGTTTGCATTCAGGTAGGAGTGTTTTCAGCCAAATGTTATTTTTTTATTAATTTATTGATTGCCTTTGGCTTTTCACTGCCTTGCATTATTGTGCCTAAATATATCTTGTACCACATTCTTTCACAAACCAGGCAAAGCTCGACAAGATATGCATACCCAGAGGTGTTAATTTATTGGTTTCAACCCCTTTACCCTTCTCTTAACCCTTGAGTTTACGTTCATACTTTAACCCTGTTGAACTTAGGGTGTACTATGGATATTTCCTGAAAGAAATAATCCTTGGAATATAGGCATGAACACATTTGTGTGAGGGAAATCCTAATTCATTTCAGTAAACTTGACGTTATAACTCCCTATTACCTTTTCTTTCCTGAGTGTCTTTCACATCTACTCCATCATGACCATACCACTGTCCATTCTTCTTGTCATACTGCACTGGTTCAGGGGTGGGGGTGTGGGGTTCTACTGTTAGAAGATCTACAATGGAAATAGAGACCATGTTGATTATCAGAGAACACATTTTATACACAATGTGCATGTCAGCAAAGTGCCTTTAAGTGCTCTTTTACAGGAGAGCCAGCAAGAAGAAAGTAAGCAAACCTGTTAATAAGTTGACAGGTTTTTATGGAAAGTTGTTTGATGGGCAAACAGACTGTTCCCTGTACTTTAAACTGGCTTTAACCACTGTTAAGGGTGGATGGTAAAATCTGGGTCTCATCAAGACCACTGTTTAAATCTCTATGCCTTTGTGGAAATACATTTAAGACTCTGAAACAATGACGACTGTGACTTCACACTCATGATTGCAACTACTTTTGACAATGTGAGATTGGCTAAAAATTTCTGAGACCCATTCAGATGTTAGTGGGCAAAGGCATCAACAACATCACAGGGCTGTGCTCTAGCAGAGCCCGGTGGCCCCTAGCACCTAACTTTTGTCCTTGGGCGACTAGAAAATGTCAGATTTTTCATACAAATCATATGCTGGGTAACCTAGATTTTACAGTTTCAGAGCACTGGGCTCCCTTTAATTTTCCTTAGAGCACAGCCTTGCATCAAGATCAGATCAATTAACCCTAACAAAGTCACTAAATGGAAAAAGGTCTCATGAGGGAAAGGGTCATACAGGAAGTTAATATCTTACAGGTTGTGTGAACACCTGTTGGCCAAAGTACTTATTACTGATCACAGCATCAGAATGATGACGCACATCATTACCGTTTTTAAGATATGAAAATCCTGGAGGGTTGTAGGGGTGGGGGAATTACTGGTACACTGTAGGTGGTATTCCCTGCACAGAGTCACTGCATACAATTTTTTCATAAAGAAAGGATCGCATCCCCGACAACATTAACCCTTTAAGTCCCAATAGTGCTCAAGATCAATTTTCTCCTAACGATATCCATAGACTATCATGACCAAAGTCTATGAGAATTAACAAAATGATCACAAAGAGAAAAATATTTGATCTTTTACCAAATTCTCTCAAATAATTCTTCAAGGAAATGTATGGAGACCAGTTTGGAGAATTTGTATGTGGATATTGGGACTTAAAGTGTTAAAAACTTTATATACCCTTGTGTCCTCCACCAAGTCTTGCTGTTCTTAGGTACTCTGTTTCAGCCGTGCAATTAGCTGTTGAATCACTATATGTTCGGTGACGTTTCTTGACTTCACCAGTATCTGAAAGAAGAAGTAAACTTTGCACTTTTCGTTCCTTTGACAATTTTTTTTTGACTTTACAAAACTATTACTCGCAATACACTTACAATGAACAATATTGCTACAAAGACAAATTATTAGAAGTATGTTTGAAAGAGGCTCCACCTCTGAATAAAAAAACAGTCATTATAGGCTTAACTAAACTTTAGCTGGAGAATTCTGAGTAGTAAATGGAGAATTCTTTGATCTCCAATGCGTAATGAACACCTTGAGTTTGTGAATGAAATGCTTAAGTAAGACCATTTAAATGACAGCTACTGAGCAGTACCGTAAAATTCCAAAAATAAGCCCCTCCATGTATAAGCCCCTCCAAATATAAGTCCCCCAAACCGGTAATGCAAAAAACCCTCTGTTAAATCGCCCCTCCAAATATAAGCCCCCTGGGGGCTTGTACTTGGAAAATTTCCCTCAAATACAAAGCAAAAGAAAGCAAAAACGGTAAATTTCCTTCCATATTTTGAAATGCAAATTTCCCCCCATAGATAAGCCCCTCCGAATATAAGCCCCTCCAAAAATAAGCCCCCCAAAAAGGGCCTTTGAAAAATATAAGCCCCGGGGCTTATTTTCAGAATTTTACAGTACTTTCCCGTGGTACTGTTGATCATGCTGTACAAGGTTGGTCTCACTTCTGAGTCTGTGGATAAAATGCTCAAGTGTGATCAGTAATGTATGCTACTGAGCAGCACTTTCCTGTGGTACTGTTTATTATGCTGCACAATTCAAGCTGGTTCTAGCTTTTGAGTCTGTGAATGAAATCCTAAAGTGTGACCATTCAAATGAAAGCTACTGAGCAGTACTTACCTGTGGTACTGTTTATTACGCTGTACAAGGTGGTTCTAGCTTTTGAGTCTGTGGATGAAATCCTAAAGTGTGGCCATTCAAACCTCTTTGTCAGTACTTTGGAAATATGAAACCCTTGAAAAAATTGTAGAATTTGTCTTTGGCCACCCTTGGCATGAGAGAGTTAATGATAATGATGTATAATGTGAAAGGCTGGCGCAGTCGTAAGAACACGTACCTGCTACCAAATGTGGCCATAGAATTTTGTGCACTGACATAAAAGTTAGCAAGAAAAAATCTTGACATAACTTCACATGATCTAGGAGCATCATTCAGATGACTACAACTTTCACCATCACCAAGTAAAAGGGTTATTGTTAAAATGTCATATTTCATATAACTAATTTCACTTGATCAGACTCTGCTTCCCCATCTTTCACACTTAAACATAAGGTCTGTTCAAATTTGGTTTTATTTTAGCATGTTAAGCACTAATGACTGTGAGCAGTGGTCAAGCTAAAAACCTCCTTTGCTAAACAAGATTAGATGCATTATAATTATTGAAACCAAATTCTTTTCAATTCAATATTATCATGCTGAAACTATGTGTCATTTGGACCAATTTTTACTACAGTAACTGCAGTTATTGAAAACAAACTGTACGAAGAAATCGGTCAGCTTTTTCTTTTAAAGATCAATTCAAGAGAATGGTTATCAAGTTGGATTTCAAACTTACAAAACTTTTGCAAGTGATGTGTTTAACCTACCTTGAGCTTCCATTGTGTGAGAAATACATTGAGAATTTAAATTCATTTAATGGTTTAATGGAGCTTTTGTCACATTTCTGATTAAAAATTATTATAATTTTCATAATAGTCATTATTATGCACAATCGTGAACTGCAAGAGTTACAGGAACTCAAACTTTGCTAGATGTCAAGAAAACTTTTTAAAACTTTGATTTTTTTTTTGCACATTCACAATAATCAATAACTTTAACTAATATCATAATGATATGGAAAACATTGTAAAATAAAATCTTGAGCCCATTTGAATAAAATATAGCACAATACAGGAGTGCCAGAACGTATCATCTACTTAACACGAACATGCTCTGCACAAGTAAAACGTCATGCAACCCTGACTGATACATGGAGGAAGTAAACCAACAAAAAACTGCAGTTACACAGTGTAAAATTACTGTTTTAAACATGGACATCTCTCAAGAACTATAAAATAAATAAACAGAATAGAATGTGGTTGTTTCTCTCAAATTGCAGCTGTAAAATATTATTATTCATTACTAATTTTATTTATGCTGTTGCCCAGGATCCAAAACAAATGTGGAAGAATGATAATGGATTGTTTTCTTAAAAACTTCAGCACATGCCATGAAGTACGATACACTGCATGTAAATAAGTAGGAAAGATCATAATTTAAGGAGTTTTGTAAGAATATTATTTTACTTCCTGTTGTGGATTTGGTAAGCAGAAAACCAAAAGCATGTTCCTTAAACTCTACAAATGGTCAGTTAATTTGAAGCTGAAATATTATTAAAAGTAATAATTTTAATAGTGAAACATCAAGTCTTTGATATCAAGGATGAAAATATTCCAAGATATTAATAAGTCCATTTTCATACATTTAATACTGATACTGGGGAGCACAATATTTTTCCAGAACCAGAAGCTTAAAATTTACCCCACAATACAGATGTAAACATTGTTAAGTGTTAATTAATTTTATCCTTCATTCAATTTTTACTTCCTGTTATCTTTGTCCACAAAAACATATGATAACATAACGGGTACGAAACAAAGGGAGATAATTTTAATACACAATAATCAACCAAAAATAAATTTCAGCCATAATATTTGGATTTAAAAAATTACGGCCACAATATTATAATTATTCTCTACCCTTCAAGCAGAGGTTTCTTTCTGGCATGGCTTTCAGTAATTACAAAGTCATTCGTGTTCCTTGTAACAAATGCTAAAAGCCATGCGAGAGAGAAACCTCTGCTTGAAGGGTAATACTATTCTCTTGCATGAAATTACAATAATAGCATCCAAGAAAATAAGAGATCTATAGGTAGACTGAAGTATAAATTAAAGGATTTTGTGTCTGTGTGTGTGGGACGTGCTAAAGCACTGTTAATTATTCAAATGACCGTAAGTTTTCATTACCATCAAATAATTTATGCTTGCTATTTTTAACCAGCAGAAGGCTCTAAAAACGAAAATTGAATTTTGTTGTGACGCAAGGGGCACTGCAGTTGTGTGCCCATGTGCATGCACAGTTCACCAGTGAGAGGGAGGGGGGGCTAGGAATTTCCAGGAGAGGGGGTGTGCAACTGGAACCCTGGCAAGGAAACTACGTATTGATACCACCACTGAGAATTAATAATAAATAATACTTAAAGAGCAGTTTACACTTCACCTGCAAGTGGGGGGGCGGGGGGGGTGGGATTTATGAGTGGGGGAGTGGAACTAAGTATTCTTACTACCAATCACTATTATGATCAGGTGCTTACCCTGTGGGCCATTTTTTATGACCATATCATCCTGATTGTACCACTGTCCTCCTTTCTTTTCATATTTCTGTGGTTCAGGGGATGGAATGTGGTCCTTTACTGTCAACAGATCTAGAACACAAGGAGCATTCATCAGATGATGGTAAATGTATACTACCAAACAGTCCCTGAAGACACGACATCAGTTTCACAAAATTTTCTTTCCTTTTCACATTTAAACGAAATCATAAAATCTTTAATCAACAGTGTTATAATTAAGCTGCAAAGGAAAGTAAGGACTCACTCGTGAACCCATCTTGTAACTATGTCATTAACTAAGATGAGCAAGAAAAGGCCCAGGGCAAAATGTGAGAGCTGAATGCCCATCAGACAAGCAGGATTTCAAATGTTTTTCAAGCCCTGCAGTCTGTTTTGGCATCCTGTCAATCACATTTAATGTTCACAACAAAGAGACCAAACAACCATAACAGGTAGTCAAAGGGCATGTCTCTATACAGGCCATATCAAAAGTGCCTTCCACACCCATTCCCCCTCACACTTCCCATCCTGAGTGGTTATAATTATAATACTTACAGCAGTTGTGTATGGGCTATTATAGAAAAGTGCCTTCCACACCTTCTCCCCCTGTATGCTGTTCCCAACCTGAATGATTATAATACTTACATGTATGGCAGTTGTGTACATGTATGTGCCATACGGAAAAGAGCAGTTGTGGCAGTTGTGTCACTTATCAACCCATTAAGCCCCAATATCCACATACAAATTCTCCAAACTGATCTCCATACATTTCCTTTAAGAATTACTTGAGAGAAATAATTTAATAAAACATCAAGGCATTTTCTCTTCTGTGATCATTTTTTATATTCTCACAACCTTATCTCTTGACAATGTATGGATATTGTTAGGAGAAAATTGCTGTTGGTCACCATTGGGACTTAAAGGGGTTAAGTGACACACTAGTTATCATGCATATAACAAACAGTAGTACCTTGGTGTCCACCACCTTTCTTGGCTAAGCTAAGGTATTCTGTAGGCTTCCCTCCTGCGGCGCTTAGACTATCATTATTGTTCAAAGTGTCAGTAATATCCAAGGACAAGTCTGAAAAAAAAGAACCAAAAACATTTAGTTCAGCAGGTCAGGACAGACTAGGAGAGTCGAGTGATCAGCTGTCAGAATCAGAGTCGGACTCTTAATGCTGTCATCTAAAATGTATGTATTGGCATTACAAAAAACAGATTAGAAATATATTTTGAGCTTTCATAATACTGACTCACCCTAGTGTATTGCAAGAACTAGATTTTATCACTTATACAAGAGGGGGAGGGTCACGATATTTTAGGCCAAGGCCAAGGGGAGGGTTAGCAAATTTCACTCCCATCGCAGGGATGGGTCACCTCATTTCCGAACCCAAATTTAAAATTCCCACCCCCCCTCCCCCCCTGCTAATTTCTGACAAGTCCCTAAATGAAGTCGCCAAGCAACCGAGCGAGCAACAAAGTCTCGACATCCACTTGTTTTACCTGAATGGACTTAAATAATATTATAAGTTCACATGGGAAAAAATGATTGACAGATGCTATGTCAGCAGTGGCGTGAAATGTCACTCACTCTCCTATTGGTCAATAATTTGTCATGACGTTGCCAGAGGAATTTTCCACCAGTGAATTTTGCACCAAAAATGTAAAAAATGTCCCCTAAAATGGGATAACCAACTAGGACTTTTAGAAAGTCTAGTCAGATGGCCGGCAGACAGTAAAATGTCTGCAGCAAAGACATTAAGCCATACACTTGTTAATACATTATAATACAACAGTGTTGCTGCTTTACATAATTACAGGCACTTCATTCAGTTGTCCTACCTTTTCTTGATTGCGTCTCCTTAATGTCCACTCCATCATGAGTGTACCACTGTCCGTCTGTCTTGTCATACGTCACTGGTTCAGGGGTAGGTGTGTGGGGAGTGACAGTCAGTAGATCTAACAAGAAATAAATTCATTTTTAAAGTAACCATGCATCTAGGCAGGCGAAAGTCCAGCTTCATACATTATAGTGTACACTAGGAGTTGCAGTTTTTTAGATTAACCCATTAAGCCCCAATATCCACATACAAATTCTCCAAACTGATCTCCATACATTTCCCTAAAGAATTAGTTGAGAGAATTTGCTAAAAGATCAGAGATATTTCTCTTCGAGATCATTTTATTAGTTCTCGTAGACTTTGCTCTTGACAATCTATGGATATTGTTAGGAGAAAACTGATTTTGGACACTACTGGGGTGTAAAGGGTTAAGAGTCAGATGAAGACTCACCTTTGCGTCCACCACCTTTCTTGGCAATCTTAAGGTAGTCTGTATCTAATTCTATGTCTACTGAAGAGTCTGCATTTGATGATCGCGGGCTCTTTGGTACAGTCACCATTTCTGAATTAAAGGAAAATAAAGCCAAAGTGTAAAAGAGATCGGAATAAAATCCATTCCAAGAACAAATCCGAAGCTAACAGTAGTTGCTATATAACTCATACTAGGGCTCTCATTAAGTGCTGCCAGCCAGCTGAAAAACTGCCTACTTGGAGGTTTGAGCCATCTACTTTTGGCGGAAAAATGATAATTTACCTACAGCACTCAATTACAGTGTACCAAGCCACCTACTTTTAAATTCCTAAGCTGTTTGCTTTAAAACTCAATGAGAACCCTCTATACATTTCAATGAACTTCCCTTTTCCCAGAATATATTTGTACCTTTCCGTTGCTGCGTGTCTTCAACATCCACTCCATCATGAGTGTACCACTGTCCATCTTTCTTGTCATACTTCACTGGTTCTGGGGTGGGTGTATGGGGTTCTACCATCAACAGATCTGCAGGATGAGACAAAGAAAACAGAGAGCATTAATTTCTAAAATTATTATCACTTGTTTACGGCAATCTAACAGACAAAACTACACGTAGTTCAATGCCTTACCAAAAAGGACCATGAAATTAATGTCCTTACTAATGACTCCCACATGTGCAGGATTGTTTGCATGTATGTGCACAACTTAACTGTGTTCTTGATAAATGTTTACAAGGCTTTGCTCAAAGAAAAAATGGAGGGAGCCTTGTACTCTGAATCTGTGAACTCCAGGGTGCCTAATGTATAATTCACGGCTGTGCTCTAGCAGAGCCCGGTGGCCCCTCAGGCAAGTAGAAAATCTCAGATTTTTCACACAAATTAATCATATGCTGAGCACCCTAGATTTTCCAGTTGCAGAACACTGGGCTCCCTTCAATTTTCCTTAGAGCACAGCCTTGTGATTTTTGTGCAAAAAAACAAGTCTTTCTAGTTGCCCGGAGGCAAAAAGAGGCGCCAGGAGACACCAGACACTGCTAAAGCACAGTCTTGGTTAATGAGTTTACCTTTATGCCCACCACCTTTCTTTGCCATTTTAAGATAATTGGTATCCAATTCAACATCCACTGATGAGTCTTGATTGGATGACCGTGGAGTGTTGGGTACTGTCACCATTTCTAATACAAGAATCAAACACATTAAAAACTTAAACTTGGAAGGCAAAGGTGTCTTTTTCAAATTTTTTTGTCTTTTTATGATTTTAGTGATGGGGATGCTTGTCATACCTTTTAGGGGTTTAAATTTGTGGATTGGTACTGCCTATGGTGCTAAAACCTAAAATTACTGCTGCCAGAGTCTGTTAAAAATAATACACTTTATTAGGATAAAGATTTATGACAATACTTTCAAAAAGTTCTTGAGAAGAAAGCTGTTGAACGTTATCATTATCACTATTAAAATTTGTAGTATAATTAGCAGTAAAATTTGCGGTACCTCTAAGGGTTGTAAATAAATTTGCGACACGCCCATAAAACAAGATTCTGTATTTTTCAGGGATGTTTTTGAAATTTTCCGACGAGCTCCACCGTCACTTTTATAGGCGAGTACCCCCGCCCCCAGCTTAATCCTCACCTCTAACTTTAAGTATTCAGTATTATGAAACAAATAATTCAAATGGAACATAACATGGTTAAGAATCCCAACTGGAAGGAGGCAAACCAGTTGGTTCTTTGACAAGCGTGGCCAAAGATTTGCACTTGGGACTACCGAGAACAAATCTAGATAGCGGTCAGGGCGGGCATGAACTTCAAGGGCCTCTGAATTACACATCCAGCACTCTGACCACTCGGCCAACCTTCCTTCTTTTAGACAAAACAACAAGAGAAGAATTTGGATTTTGATGTTACAGCTGGTGTGAACTGGAAGCTTGCCAAAAATGTAACAACAGACTTGCTGGTACCTTTTCTTTGTTGTGTATCTTGCACATCAACTCCATTGTGAGTATACCACTGCCCATCCTTTTTGTCATATTTCACAGGCTCAGTAGCAGGTGTGTTGGGTTCAATTTTCAACAGATCTGGACAATTGAAAAAAATTCAGTAATTACGTCTTTAAACTTAAGGCTTTTTAATTCAAGACCTCTTATGACACTTTCCAAAAGTCAAAACTGGCCAGTCGGACCATGGCCGGACAAGACATTTTGGCAATGAAATAGGCTTTCTCCGAGAGGTTTTGCTGAAAAACCATCTCCTTTGTGCATAATATTTATGATTTGACTGGTCGGGATGGTTAAAGTTTTGATTCAAAGTGAAAATGTCATAACGATAGGAATGGCCTGGCAGGTCAGTTCTGACAAATGGAAAGCACCTTTAAATAACAGGCCAATACTTGTCAGAGGCTAAGCATCATAATGCTCTTAGCCAACCAGCTGGTCCTGCTGCAAAGACCCCAGTGGTTTGGATTTTCCTAAAATACATGCACCATGAACTGCCACTCATAAACCCTGGACATAAACATTTTTGTAAGGGGTCTAAGGATTGAGGGCTTATAAACAGAGGAGCTAGACAGATCTGATAAATAGAGAGAAACCTTTATTAATGTGTCGCAGCTGTATAGCTTAGCAAAAACCCAATACTAAGTTTTGGACACAATTTATAATAATTATAAAAATTGTCTGCAACATAAACATAATTCCAATTATTGGAATTATGTTTATGTTGCAGATAATTTTTGTTTTCAGTTAATTTTAATTTCGCCTTAGTTTATTTTTTTCTAACTAGGTTATTTCATTTTCCTAGTTGATTTTTTTTTTCTAACTAGGTTATTTTATTTTCCCTGGCCAGCTGATTTTTGCCAACTAGCTAATTTTATTTTTTCTGGTAGTTTATTTTTTCCAACCAGGACCTTCACAACTCAGTGACGACAGCATTATAATACCTGAATGTCCTCCACCTTTTCGAGCCATCTTGAGGTATTCTGTCTGCAACTCATGATTACTTGCTGGAGACGCTGGACTAATGGGAGAATCTGCAAAACACAGTACAACAGGTGCTCCATGATCACAACCTTGATTACATTTAAACTGTGTGTTCAACTGAGAAGCAAAAGTGTACAATTTTCTTTTGCCTTGGTTTTCATTTCCTTTTCTACAAGCCATGAAGAATGCACAGAAAAGTAAATTTACAAAATGTTATTTTTATGTTTATAAATTATTAATTTATTACTGTTTAAGTTATTAAAAGAGCTGATGGCAAAATAGCTGAGGTGTTCCGACTATTCAGTTAAAGGAGAGCAGTGAAGTGGAAGTGGAATGCAAAACAGTTTTAAAAAACTTTGATAACAGATTGTAGAGAGTGGAAGGACAAAGAAAAACACATGGCGTATTTACTTCATGTTTTTAATTATCCATGCCAAAACAGTAAAAATAGATAACAGGGCAGAGAAGCCATTCTGAGCATTCAGATACACGTATAGTCTGTAGAGGGGTGCAGTGCACACATTTGGCAGTGAAAGGGTTAATAATAAACTTATCAGTAGTACAGTATCATTGGGGATCCGATTTGGATCGTTATACGTTTCTGGGAGTCTGCCCACCTACCCCTCCCCTAAGCCAATATTTTGCCCTAAGTGAGAAGTAAGTGTTATTGTTGGCTTAGGGGAGGGGTAGGTGGGTAGTTTCCCAGAAACGTATAATGATCTTATATTACCGTATTTATTCGATTTACCGCCCTGGGCGCTTATTAAATTTTTGGACCTTAACAGTGGGCGCTTATTCCAGGTGGGCGCTTATACGAGGCTGGGCGCTTATTAAATTTTCACCATTTTCAGCAAGTGAAGTATGTTTATTTTGCAACAAAACAATAAATGCTGATAACAAAACGCAAAGAAGTAACCAAGCAAGGTTTCTGTAAAATACTCTGAATAAAACTCCGTCCTCGGGAAAGTCTCTTATTAGAATTTATTCACTCAAGTGGGTGGGGTGGGGGTGAGCGCTTATTTGAGTTTGATTGGGAGGAGGAGGGGGTGGGCGCTTATTCGAGGCTGGGCGCTTATTAACTTTTTCTGCCTTTAGGATGGGCGCTTATTCGAGGTGGGCGCTAATTCGAGGTTGGGCACTTATTTGAATAAATACGGTATATGCATTGTAGACAAGTGGGGTTAGAAACCAACCTGTGTAGCCATTGTTTATGTACAAATCTTCACTTCCTCCATTTGTGTATGGAGCAAAATCTTCCTCCTCTGCAGAAAAGTCTAAAGCTAAAGGTGTCGGCAGACGTGAATCCCAGGACTCATCCAAGGAAGAAGAATGCCAGTCTAAAACCAATAACAATACTAATTCACATATTGTTATTTCATTATTTTTCAGAACGAGAATTGTATTCCAGACATTCCAAATCTTTGCCTCATAATAAATTAATGTTGAATAAAACTACAGTTTTGACTTTTTCCATCAGTCTTCAGGGTAAAAATATCAAATCCTAGAACCAACAAGACAATCCAAGCATATTCCAAAAGCAGAATCTTTAAAAATATATAATATTCCATGAGCTCCATTTTATTTAATTTTCATAAATTCAATTAACAATTTATATTCAACACTAAAAAAGTGCAGTGTACATGTATTCACTCAACTTTCCCACATCAACTGCTATAAATAAGTCACACAGAAGAAAACATTTTTCATTCCAGCATTATGATTTGCCAGTGCTAATTGGATTAAATTCTGGAATGGATAAACCACTCTCTTTGGAAGCATAAACAGCGTTCTTTTCGTCTTTTGAAACTTCTGCATTCACTCAAAGACTTAACAGTGGCCTTGACAATGACTGGTATCACTCACATCACGGGCTCCATTGGAAACAGTCTCATAGCAAAGAAAAAACACCGCGAACAGGTTCCCCACAACCCAAAACACCTCCATATCATTAACAACACACTAACTAGCTAACAAGCAAGTAGACAACTCTGCCAAATTTAGGCTTATATAGCTAGAAAAACTTGCTTTTCCCTAATAATAAATGACTGGTAATTCAAGTACCTCTAAGTGTTAAAAGAAATTTTAATAAAAATGCTGGAAAGTATTGTCTCCCTTGGTGTCAGCAAACCATTATAATATTTCACACATCATAAAAAATGCATACAAGTTATTTATGAGGAGAGATCTTGATGTTTTTTGCCTTTGGCTTAGAAATAAGTAAGTAACCTCAGATGAAGGTAAACAGGAAGTAATTGACAGCAGCTGCAATTAAGGTAAAAAGTTCTTGAAAATAAAGGATTCAAAAATTAAATCCATCTGAATAAACATCAACCCACCATCAAAATAAAAACTTCACTTCAGGGTAGGAGCATGAACTTATACATGTCTGCCAAGGTCTAACAGTGACCTTGACGACAATGGTGGCCATGAAATAATCATATACAGAAAATACTGTCGTATTTTCCCACGGTATTCCGAACTTAAAAAAAAGTAATTTTAAGATAAAAGAATTTTCCATGCATGGAAATATGTTAATAAATTGCTGTAGGGTTTTCTCTCACGGTGGGCAACGAGACCATTGCTGTATACAGATCATTAAAGATGTATACGAATTCCTTAATATAGAGCTATTGTCTCGCAGGACTAGGACATTGCTTTTTCCTACTGGAATCAATAGGGCTGAAAATGAAGCGATGGGACACAACCGTGAAAGCTACTCGGTTGTGGTTATAACAATGTGAACACTGACAGCCCGATAGCTCAACGAAATCAGTTTCTGTTTTTCACTCACGTTTTCATCATTTCATTTTTCTTTTACATCTCTGTATGCATATTGAATTTATTACAGGATGGCGAGAAGGCGGCCATAAAAATAATTGAAATAAAAAATCACAACTTACATTTATGAGGCAATTCATGAAAAGTAAATGACATTGAGTGTGGAACTAAAAGGAACCGTCATTTTAAGTAAGAAATTAAAACATTTCTCGTGGTCAAACACTTAGCCTGAATTAATGTCTTTCTATCATAGGGGGTAAGCGAGAGCTAGCTAAAATTACAGCCTACTGCATGCTAAGAAAAGTAGATAAGAATATTTCCAGCGCATAAAAAAAGAAAAATATATTATTTTATCCTCTCTCTTTTTATAATATCTAATTCGAGATATTCAAAACAAAGTATAATGAAATTTTGCAGAAACGATAGGCAGAATTAAGTTAATATACATTGGTTAATTTTGAGGTTACAGGTGGACATTTACCCCTATGGCTAAAAACAAGTTAACTATGTAGGCTTTTCCACTAAAATTTTAAGCAGATTTTATATGAGAAACGATTTATGGAATCATATAAGCTTAACTGATAAGATCTTGTTTTGATAACAGTCGGTACATTAACTTCTTTGCATTAGCATTTTGTTTATGACGAAAGGTTCACAGATCTTTGTGTTAGTAGATTTGACATTCCTTACATAGTCCACGGTATTTGAGTCGAGTACAAACTATTACTTGAGCCTTCTTAAACACAGTAAACAAATTTAGCAAGACAAAAGAACGGCTTTGCATAATTCAAGATCAGTAAGTCTTGTTCGAACCAAACAATAAGGACACATTTCTGGAAGTTATTAGGCAATATGGTGACCTTTGTCAAAAAAATAGAGACGTTGCTCCCTTGGGACTTGGACCAACACGAAAGGTTATTGCACACCAGATGCTAAACGATCTTGTCAATCGCTTGTTCGAAGACAGAAAAAGTCGAATTTAGAGAGCGAGCGATAGAAACTGTTTCAAATCCGAACGAAGCTTAATGGAACACCCGCCGAGATTCTAAAGTGCAGGTTCCGTCCTCAGCCAACGAATAGCAAATTAACATCTATCATCACGCATTTAAAACTGAAGAAAAACTTCTACGCTAACGAAAACAAACACTCCGATAGGAAAACAGAGAAATTATAAATTTCCTGAGGCCACTGCCATGCAAACTCCTCCTCATCCTGTTTATTCTCAAACAACTTAAGCTGAAAAGCCTCGAGCAAACATTGAAGAGGATTAAAACGAGCATGGACCAAAATGAAATTTCGCCTCGCGTAATTCGCTTTCGTATTGTTTTGTTCGGTGGTTTTAAACAATGTCTAAGGAAAGTAATTTTGGATATTTTTGCTAAATGGCTTTGTTTACTAGCCCCTCTTAAAACAAACCATCCGCTGTCACTATATTGGATTATTATAAGTGCAAGTTTTGTAAGGGCAGCGGGAAATAGGTCGAGACATTCCACGCACATAAAATTTCCCGTTTATGAGAAGAGGGTCGATTTCTCGATTACCCCAACACGAAGTGCATGAATTCTTGACACCGTAGAAATAAAAGAATAAGTCATAAGAATAGTCACTTAAACAAGAATTCTATCGATAATGTAACCTAAACAGCTCGGTAAAGTTTAGAATGAATTATTTACGTTCGAGAAAACCGCTCTCGCCTCTCCGGTTTCGCAGCCGTGGCGTTCAAGTGAAGTACCGTATAATTTTTGTGGCAAAACTCACCGCTCGTTTAAGCAAGAAGATTTAAAAATCATCAATGACAAATGCGAAATTAAAGTAAACAACAAAAGACGCGGATTCAGTCGTGTCAAAAATGTGCTTGGGAATGAAGTGGTGTCATAGCAAAAATGAAAGCTCGAAGGTTTCACGCTTGTCGCGCGACCGCTATTTAAATTAACCCACAGAGACTCCACAAACTAATTACGGTACCCTAACAAACAGAGATAAAACTTACCATCTGAAGATTGATTTTGAGGAGAAAGAACCTCCATTTTCCGTGCTACGAGGGCGCTTGACTTGAAAGCCCAACACTAGTTTCCTGCAGCGAAACGGAATTATATTCTGTTTTCTTGTTCTGCAACACGCGCTAAAGCCAGTGACAACCGCGTGGGGACTGGAACAAGGACACAAGTCGAAACTTTAGGGGTACATGGACAGAAACAATTTGTTCTTCCGTTCAACATTTAGATTTTTCATTAAACTGACTTAAACAGAAATACTCTAATAATAAACACTAAATAAAAATAATTTTTGAGAATAATTTAAGCTATTTGATTTAATTTAATCATTCTTATGCGTCGCACAGTTTCTTGTTGTAAACCTACCCCTGGAAAGTATGTTTCCGCCTCCGTTTGATAATTCCTGTTTTCACCAATGACAATATGGCGCGGAATTCGACTAAACAATTGTAGGTTGATGATCTAATGAGTTGTGTGCTTAGCCTCTGCTATCTTTAATCTCGTGATGGTTTACTTGGCCATTGTGAAATTAGCACGTCGCACAACTCAGTTTAAAAGCCCATGAAAAATAAGTCTAATTTACATTCAGTCTTAGACGAAACACTCGCGAAAGCGCGACTCGTTTACACCATGAATCCAATATTTCTTTTATGCCGAAAAACATCATTTGAGAGAACAATCAAAAATTCGTCATTAAACAAAAGACATGTCGAAACAATACGACTCCCACGTCGCTTATGCACTCTTCGTCAGCGATATTTTTAAAAAGTGATAATAGCCTTTTAAAACATTTTTTTCACGAGAATGTTTTTAACATATTTTTTTTCCTGGCACGAAAATATTTAACTTTAGTTTTAATGGAAGCCTGAACGCAAAAAATTCTTTGCACTTCTTTAATTAGATTTCATTAAAAATTGTTTATACTTTTTTCATGAGAAAAATTCGTGTTTTCATATTAAACACAAAAAACGACTCGTCTAGTTTAATTTGTCTCTCTTGTGTGACAGTACATGATTTATTGCTAGGTGGACAATATTTCAAGATGCTTTCAATAAAATATTATCGCCAAGGGTAGAAACCCGTAATATTTTGAAAGGTGGGTCGATCGCTCTCGCTCAAGATTAAGTCATGAACGTATGAAGTAATGACTAAATCGACGGTCAATCAAACAGCTATTTGAAACAGTTTTTCATATTCATATCCACTCCGTAATCACATGTTTTAAATACAACATGGGGGATCAACGTAAACAAAACTTTCGCTCTGCAATCTCTGAAGGAAAACTGAAAAAATATGAACTATGCACTACTTGGCTCGCCATGAAAGACAGCTTGGGCGGTTCGAAGTTAACGAAAAACCTGAAAAACAGCCCAATGACCAAAATTGTGGTTGCGTCATTAGCGAACGTGACATGGGAGCGGCGAGTTATGGACCGGTTATGGACAGATCAGAAATTATTGAAGCATCAATATTGCAAACAAGATGCATGGATCACCAAGGATGACTAGACACTGTGAAGAAATAAATTGTCCAAACTATATATGCCTTTGAGACTGTTTAAATTCTATAATACTGGCTCTCACTTCGTAAAAAAATGTTAATAGAAACAGAGATGTGACTTTTTCGATCCACCAACGCCGTGTGACTTCCGATCTCGTATTCCTTTACACCCCAGAGAACGGAACTGGCAAATTAAGAGACCAACTCGAGTGTGAATATCGTCTTCCGAAGCGTTTAAAAGCATTCATGGTTCAACTGAAATGGCCAGTGACTTTGAATTAAAAACCTGTTATAGGCTGTGAACCGTATAACAAGAATCGCCTCTAACCCAGCCAAACAGAACGAGACCGGCTAACAGAAAAACGAAAACAAAATTAAAACTCGGAGTTGACAAAAGATGACGAGATCGGTTCGTAATTTACACTTTCCTTTGAACAGACTCGTTTTAAAGAAATTAATTTGCAAAGCTATTATTTCGTCAAGAATATGACGCTGATTTCTCTTGACGGAGTAGGCGTGGTCGCCGAGGGCAGTTAGCACGCGGGAGACTCAGAAGAGCCAATTTACATATTTCATGACAAAGACTAAATGCACAGCAGAATATTGTTTTTGAATTTTCTAGCCATCAAAATCGAAAGCTGAACATTATAGATATTACCTCGTTTCCTTGGATTTTTTTTACGCTAGCTTTGTGTTAAAGAGATCGTCGCTGAAGGCACGGATGCGGACCAGAATGAAACGGTGGCCACTAATTCGCTGATGCGTGTTGCGAGGGCTTGATACCGTTTCACATCCAACGCTCAACTGATTTTGTAGTAAAAACAATTAAGGAAATTTAACGTTGTTACCAGGGAAACTGCGCAGTTAGCAATCAAGTTGATCACTAAGACTAAGAATCGCACTCTGAAAGAAGCAAACCGATCGCTCCTAAAACAAGGTGTTTTTGGAGCAAAGACAACACATATGTGAAGTACAATAGAAGAGAAAAAAAAACAAAGACCTTGAGGAGGTATTGTTTTGATGATTTTGTCATTCAAGGCACGAATTTGAAGCGTGATATTCACTTTCAAAAAGGACCAATTCCATGTTGTGCAGTAATATAAGTGTCTGGGTCTGGGGGTAACTATATCAGCGCTACACGTTTCATGTCATCCTGTTTGTGTAAATAAATACTAGTACATAGCGCGAAGTCTATAATCGTAGCAGCTGTTACTTGGTGCGACGAAGCAAGGCAGCTGCTTTATAGAGCAAGGTATAGTAATTATTCGTCTCCATCCTTTCCTCTTAAAATCCTTTCACAGGCGACCAGAATCGGATTTTTATTTAACATCTTAATGGTATCTACAGGAAAACAAACGAAAAAGGTTCTTGGTAGTTTGCCAGTCTCGATAAATTCATTTTAAGACACTCGAAGTTCTTTTGTCTTATTTTCCGTCCATTAACGAAAAAATGAAAACAAATGTGGAGAGATCAAGAGCCGACCTTTTTTTCCCTCTATTATCATTAAGATAATTTGCTATTTTTGGTTCAGCTGTCGCTGTTCAGTGCTCTTAGCCAATCATTATCCTTGCTCTGTAACACTCAAGTTGGAAACAAAACTAAAATAATCGTAAACCCCGCGTTTTTTTTTTTGTAATTTACATGACTTACCTCGCGCGAGTGACACGCTCCCCGTCGACGAAAGTGTGACTGCAAGTGTAAACCCAAAGGTTACGTTTATTTCGAAATCTACCTCGTCCGACTGTACTTGAAAATCAGGTGGTTTTTATTGCAGCAGTTGTAACTATAATTTTATTGCCAAACTGTTTTAACGTTTAAAATTGGCTAATTTGAGAGTATTTGTTTGACCCGGAGGAAACAGTTAAGCTCTTTAAAGCGGCTACACCATTCGAAGCCGCAAAAAATAGATGAATGCCGCGAGAATTAATCCTATGGTCTTCGAAAGAAGATTAAAAAGTCAGCAACTAATCTGAATCGCCTTTAGCAAGAATGGACAAGTATTAGTTCAGATTTTTTCAGGATTTCCTGTATTAAGATTCTGAGGGAATATTATTAAGAAAGCAGCATAAATTCAAGACAATCACTGCGAAACTTAAACAATTTTCAGTTTCGCCAAAGATACGGCTAGGAAAATAGCCGAGTTTCCGAAACGATAATTAAAGCCTTGTTTTTAGACACTGATATCCATCTATGTCAAGAATCGCGAGTGTTTTGCTTTTAAAATAGACAGACAGAGAGGAATCGATATTAAAAGCAGTGCTAATTTGTCATAAACAAAAGCTGTTTAGACGCTTTAAATCGATTCACCAGTTGTAGGTTTTAAATAAAAAAAAAACTATTTCAGTTCATGACGATAAATTATCTGATACAAATGAAGTGTCTAAAGATAAGATCAAACCAGACAAACTGCGCTCTGGACAGAGCAATTTTCTAATTAATTAAAGGTAAAGTAAGGTGGACAATGTCCAAACAAACTGAATAAGGCCTGGTTCAGACGCCATACTTTTCATGTGCCGAACCTAACTGAATAAGTTCGACTTTGGAGCGACACTAGCGCGACATCTGATTCAGACGGCGTACCGTGTGTCGAACCTAAGTTAAGTTCGGCAAAAGTTCGACAGACTCTGTCGAACTTAACGCTTTTGCCGTACCAAACTAAAACTGCCGTACCAAATTGATTCAGACGCCGCTCTTTGCCGTACTTAATTCATCAGTTAGGTTCGGCACACGAGTGGAGCGGCGTCTGAACCGGGCCTAAGAAGAATTACATAACAAAGTAACACCTAAATTTTAATTACATGAAAAGTTTTGCAAAGTTTCATAAGAGAGAATAATTTATACATGCAACGTTCTAAGGCATCGGCAGATGGTCGGTAATCTAAGAATAGAAACTTTTCAAAGTTTGAAAAGTGCCTGTTATAGTACTGCTTGAAAATCCAATGAGGAGAAAAAATATCCTCTTTTTGCTCAGACCACGAGCGTACGTGTCTCGACAATTGTTAAATGGACGCGTGCCGGAGGAACAAAAGAGATATTTTTACTAAATCAGACTGTTAATTACTTCGTCACCTTGTATGTTGACTGCTATTTCAGCTTAACATAATTGATCAGAACTTTCCGAACAATGCGGTGGAAAACAAAATTGTCGGCAAAACGTGTTAAGTAGAAACAAAGACTGAACAATTTACATTACTACTGACCCTAGGTGGTTTTTCTTTCTTTCAATTCATTTTCCGAGCGTGTTCCTTTTAGCTTCTGGACTGCATCACCGTCGAAGTCTCCTTTGCAGTAAGACTGGTTTTCACTTGTCGGATGTCATTTCGTGCCAAATATTTCGTTTTGTTTAGTTTTACTGCACTACGCCTGGTGATTGGCTAAAAGATCTCGGGCCACATTCTCAACCAATCAAAAAATAAAACCAATAAGACTTGCTGTACGTGTTTTCCCGCGCTTAACGCCGGTTACATGTCTTTGCCTCGTCATCTGATTGGGTGATTTGATAATTAGCTCGTGTGTGATTGGTCAGGGTAACTACTTGGGTAATCATTTCAAAACCGTTCTAAAACATGGCAATTGTTTGACTACTGTCGCAACTTGGGTGGTACTGCTGAAATTTCAAGTTCCTTCAATGACCTTGTTAGCGCCTGACTTTCGAAACATTTTTCAACAATTTAGGTCAGCAAGTCAGTCTCAGGCCGGTGGGCCTGATATCATGCTTTGTAAAGCTGAGCTCCTGAGTTTCTTGTCCCATTTCTTCTTGAACTTTCAAAAGCAGCTCCTACATAGCGCTATTTGCCCTTCTCTGTAATGTCTGCAAGGGCAGAATCTCCTGTAGTTTGGATCATGGCCGGCGCAACTGTATAGCAAAGGCTGTTTTTGGTACACACATCTTGACGTGGATTCTTCAATGGCAGGAGCCGTAACGCTCTCTTGAGATACAAATTCTGTACAACTGGGTACGCTACTGGAAGAAAAATAAAGCAGTGATTTCGTTACCTCTGTGTCCTTCGTCCCTGACGCATAAAAATCCCCAAAGACGCTAAATATATTCATGGCATGCTCTCCTTGGGACGCAAAGAACGATCGATAGATTTGAAGATTTTTTGGTAGAATATTCTTGTGGCTGTTGTTTAAAGATGCCTATTTATTTTAGTCATTTTTGTGCTTTAAATAAATAGAAGGATTATATTTTAATTTCAGTAAACAGTAATTAAGAGTTTTGGCGTCTGCCTCCAGCTTAACTGTCTGGTTACATAAAGGCCCAAGCATGACTCCTTTTTTTTTTTGAACTGGGACTCATTGGTTATGGACTGGACCTCATGATTTTTCACAAGATGAAACCTGGGACACATCATAACTATTTGTAACAAAATCATTGATAAAGCTCAGTTTCTTGTGCCAAGGTTAAGTCGAAATGTAAGCATTCGCTATCTAAAACTGATCTAACGTTATGAAGGCTGTGCTGAAAAGGCATATTAGAGAGCTTAAGCAAAGACGTTTTTGAGCAACACACGTCAACCGTAAGTGGGCGCTTTTTGCCGACATTCTTGGGCAAGTGTTATCCCCAAATCTTCAGGCGACACTCATTTGGTAGCCTACGAGCAAGCTCTCCTATTTGGGCGAGCGAAGCAAGCCTCGCGAGAACACGCGAGCGAGGGGGCTTCGCCACTCGCTCGTGCGTTTCGCGAGACTCGCTTCGCTCGCCCAAATAGGAGAGCTTGCTCGCAGGCTAATTATGCCTTTAAAAAGCGAAAATACCTCACTTCCGGTTGACGGGCGTCGCTCAAAAACCACGTCTTTGCTTAAGCTCCCTATTGTCCCAGTTTATTCTTACGCAATCTCATAACAGCAAATAAAAGAAGTACAGGCGTCCCAAAAACAGTCCCATAGTGCAATTCGACACAACACAGACCCAGTCTCACTCAGTTTGTTGCTTTCCTGCCGGTAGTTTGAACAGCGGTGCAACATTGTTTTTAGGGAGTTGGGGAGGGAAAGCTTCATTTTGCCCTCAATTTGAAGCTTGTAAATCGTCAGAAAGGCCTTTTAGGGCAAAGTGTGTCAACTAATTTTGACGCCGATTGTTGGTAAGGTATTTTCCCACAAACCTGAAAACAAAAGCGAAGTACAAGTTTACAAGTTTCTTGATGAAAGTTTTACCTGGAATTAAGGAGACGGAAGTACTCTGGCTCACAAGTCAAACCTGCACAACAAATAGCAAGCACACAATAATAATTAAGACGGGCAAGGATTGTAGGTGTGTATTGGAAAATAATTTCAGCCAACGCCCATTGGTAGCACGCTCTTAAACCAACTACATGGTTTTTTTACTTTTGCACTTTATATCTCAAACCATTAAATATTCTAACTTTTCGAAACACCGCCCTCTTAAATTTATATCTTAACTTGCAACTTGCAACTTAAGTATTTTCCTTTTCTTGATTTTTGGTTAATTTTAGTGGTTAGTAGCACGCCTCAGTGAATTGACTAGTGATCGTGCACAACCTCGTCCCCAGGGCGCTTTTCCCTGGCTTTGGGGGCGGGGCCGGAAAAGGGAAAAGCGCCCTGGGGACGAGGTTGGATCGTGCAAGGCTTATGGTCACGGCTTAGCTGGATCGTTACGAAAGTAAACCACAATGTACTTTATATTAGTCCCAGAAAGGCTCCCAAGTGAAGTGGGGCGAAAAAGCGTGGCCTGGAGGAGGCCTGGGGTCCTAAGTTTTCTCCCACCAGGCCACGCTCGGCCACGCTCGGCTCGATTTTCTGTTTCGCCCCACTCCACTTGGGAGGCTGTTCGCAGGCTAATTTTAAATAGGCAAATACCTTCTCTAAAACACGCTTCAGTGCACGATGTTCCTGCACGCGCCATTGTGATGTTAAGTTCGTCATTTTGAACTGGCCAGTGGTAAGACTTGTCACAGAAGTTCTAATTAACCAGAAAAGCAAAGAGACAGTAGTGTTCAATTGTTGTGAGCAAGTAAAGAAAGAAAAAGTAATGCGCCAGAACTTTCCTAGTCCTTAGGCTTCATTATTCCGCGCGGCCAAAGCGTTTCGGGTCACGTGAACTAAGCAAATGCCCGTTCTCCTTCGATACGTCACCGAAGTGAATTGACCGAGAGGGACTGGGAAAACGCCGTAGAGGAACTAGGCAACACCAGAACATAAAACTTCTCTCGAACTACTAGTAAAAAGATAACTGGAAAACACTAATTGGAAACGTGCGGAGTTCTTACGTCCTCTTACCTGGTTTTCGATGTAAGCGTTTAATCTCTCCAACATCCCCTCACAAGTAAATTCAAATGGGACATACGGTATGACCTAAACCACAGAAAACAGTTTAGAATGTGACACGTTATAAAGTCAGTTATGATAGGGGTACTTGCAAGGAAAGTAGATGCAGTGTTTCACCTTTTTCGTTAAAATTTCTTGAAGTGTTTGCGTCGCCTCCGTCTTATTCCAAATATCAACTGTGTAAACAAAAGGTTTTCCAACAAATTTCTCCAGATAGGGATGCTGCGAACTTAACTGGGGAAAGAAAAAGATCAAAGTGATTTAAACTGAACGCAGGGTTATAGCAAGTACCTAGTAATTATCTAAATCAGCAGACGTCTATATCGAAAAACGTGCCCAGGGAGAGTAGTCTAAGTGTGGTGGTACCCTACCCTCCTCAGAATTTTCTTCACGGGGGAGGGGGAGGGAGGGCAAGGCTACACTAAGCTATGGCGCGAGGCGGCCGGCTGTATTCACAGGGCAATTCACAGTAAGTAAGTAGGAAATCGACTAAATACTTACGTTTCTTGATGACGGTAGATCTTTAAGCGCTTTGGAATTGATCCGATTTTTAGGACGCTTAAACTGAAAGAATAAAACTGTTTAGATCGATCAAAACGGAATAAAGCGGGGAACAAAACTTGACAAAAAGTGAGAAATATTAAGGCATTTCAATTTTCTTCTCACGTGATATCCTATCAGCGGAAATCATTCAAATAAACTCAGATACAGTAACCAAATACAGTGGCTTCTAAAGCTTTCTATAACCTATTCCAAGCGTTCAGGTATTGGAGAACAGACTACCCCACCACTCACTGAATTTTCTTGCTCTCTTTTCTTTGCGCCGCTAACACTATCTCACCGCCTGGAATAGTATATTTCAATTAAAATTTCTTAGGTATTTTTTTTTGTTTTTCAAGCATTTTCATCGGCTGTTGGTTCTCCTATTTACACTATGCGACAAAAAGGATTAAAACGCGAAAAAAAGAATGAATACCCATTGCCTCCTCGTCGGTACCTGTGAACTTTCGGCTGTAAAATCCCCGGGGGGGGTACTGCCATATATGGGCTATATAGGTATGTGCCGCTGTGAAGGGTATGTTTTTCGAGCAGTTTACTCTAGGATAGGGTATCTAAATCAGAATGGTTGGGTCTAGAATAGGGTATCATTTTACAGGAAACTGATCAGTTGGTTGAAGATTTTATCTAGACTAGAGGGAAACCGCGAATTGCCACTCAAACATATAAAAAAATCAAATCGGCAAGTTGAAATTTACGCAACTCAACTTATTTTGGCTAAACTGTGCAGTAGTTTCTGGAAAACAGCTACTCTAGGATAGGGGGGTTTTGGGGAGTTTACTCTAGTAAAGGGTAGCAAAATTCAGCTGAACTAGCTCTGGTATAGGTTAAGGGTTCCAGGGTCCCAGCGGCACATCCCCACCCAAAAATTCCTAAAGTACCCCCCCCGGGAAAATCATGGTCTAGACGATTTCACGTATCACTTGTAGTCATCTAATCCGCGAAAAACACTCTTAAGTGAAAGATGAAGGTAAACTGGCCAGACTCCTTTTTTTTTAGAAAATTCAGAATAAGCGCCACTTGTGTCGTATAGTTCGGAGCAGATAAATGAAGAGCATATCTCAAAAAAAACGGAAGCTGCTATCGGAAAAACGTAAGGCGAAAAATTAAAGGCAAAATTAAAGCTTCTTACTTTAGGATTAATGAAGATACATCCGTGTGATATCGCTTCTAAAGCCAAAGCTTCTTCGTAGGGTGATCCCAGACCTATTAGCAACTGAAAGCGATTCTTTAGATTAGCTACTGTGCAAAAAAAAGCAGGGAGTTTTACGTTTTGTTTAATCTCCACACCAAGAGCTTCTTGTTTAACAAAGAGATTTGCCACGTTTATAGGTTCTAAGCAGCTCCTTTCAATTAAGAGGGATTTTAGCTAAGCAAGAGTGAGGATAATTGCCTAATTTCAAACCGAGAGAGGCTGGGTCGCGTACGTTTATTATGGGATAAACAGCACGAGTCTCACATAGTCAGAAAGAGCACATTGATGTTAGGAACATTCTCAAGTTTGGTGTTTATCGGGCCTATATTGAACGAGATAGAGGCATTCAGACTCCAAATTTTAATAAGAAATACATAGACGTCCGGAGAGTGTGTCCGGTATCAAATCAGTATATCTCTTATAAATTTTGAAGTGGGAGTTTTGACATGTATATTATATTTCGGATATGCATTCTATTAAGTAAGACGCACGGTCAGTAAGCCATTATATGAAACCTTGGTCCCAGGGCTTTTTTTCTTAGAAATTATCATTATGTTGGTCATCACGAAAGTGTTATCCAATATAAAAAGTCACCAAAACACACACAATTCTATCAAATATAAAGTAATATAATAACAATGGTCCAGGCAAGTAGATAGGAAGAAGAGGCTCTTGTATGATAAGCGGATTACTGACTGACGCATCGACGCACTTCCCCTCCACCCTACTTTCTCAATCTCTGTATCACTTCTACACACTCCAATTGTTAATGCTAATAAGATCAATTAGCATTACGAATGAATACGGATGAGATCTGTGAGATTGACTGCGGCTGGATGGGTTTAACTAGTCTGAACAAGGTTGAACTTCGTGCCATCTAGTAAGAAAGATCTCGAATTATCATAATCTTGCGGCCGGAAGATCTTGAATTTTCAACATATTGTCAGAACGATCTTCAATTTTCAACACCCTTAAAGCAAGAAATGGAATTTTCAACGTGTTGCCAGTAAGAGCTTGAATTTTCTACGAACATGAAGATGGAAGAATTGATGTCGTCTCATATCGAACCCATTTTACTTTAGTCTTGTACCCAGTTCTCCCACGGCCAAGACAGAGTGAGATCTGGGTACGAGATGAGTTTTACCTTGGACCTTTGAAGCAGTTGAACTATAGCGGTGGAGTTTATATTGCCATGGTTGATTATAAACGGCAGATCCATTTTCCCTTCCTCTGCGGACTAAACAAAGAAGACTTGCATTGCAAGTAGATTCTCACGGGAAGGCAGTGAGGGAGAGAAGACGAGGTAACGAAAGGAAATCTCTTGATCTCTCTTTGACCTTGAATGAAGACTTAAGTGTCGATTCCAGAAGGTAACAAATAAAAAGAGGATGGTTTATCCACTTACCACTGCAGCGTGTATTCTGATGTATTTGTAAATCGCTCTTAAGAAATGTTTGTGAGCCTAGGGGGAAAAGTAGAATTAAACATTAACTACGTTTTTGATAAGTGCATGATATTTCTTAAGCGGTCATGTAAAAAATTTTTAAAAAATAAAAATAAAATTCAACGGAGGTAAAAGAAAACTAGGAGTTCATGAATGAGAAAACCAAGTCCAGGATGTATATCAGCCTTTTTTCAACAAACTGATACTTCGACATAACTTGAAAGATGTAAGTAAAATCAAGTTTCAGCTGGGTGTTACACTCACGGCTTTTGGCGTAGTGAAATATCAAAGCACTTTTAATCCAAGCATTTTCCCTTTATTGTTTCTCATAATCTTTTCTCTTGATGTTGTAACTGATGAGAAATTTGATGCTGATCACTTTCGGGACTTAAAAGGCTAAACAAACCCCTTTGTTACTTACACTGAATTGCTTTACGCCTCCACTGAACAGCAAAAGCCATTGATGTTTTCTTTGGTACAGTCTCATTTTGTGGATGTTTCACAGCAAATCCAAGGAAGGAGTTGTCTACCGATAACGCTAGTAGAGTTTAAAGATAAATAAAGTGCCAATAAGAAGTGTTAGAAAACTCAATAAAACATCAAACTTCGACGGGCGCAGAAGAACGCGATAAGTTTTGATTCTTTTTCTGGTTATTTGAACGTCCACTATCTAACTTAGAGAACAAACTTTTCTTGTGTTAATTTTGGCAGCAGAAATAAAAGCGAATAGCAAGCGAGACAATGTTATGATGAGGCAGGTGTCACTCATTCCCAGACGCCTCCATGGCCAGATAAACAGGGAGCCCAGGCTGTCATGGAACGTGCATGTTTCTCAAGACACAACGCGCATCGGGTAAAAGCAAGGAAGAACACCTAATAGTGCAACTTACGGATCAGTTTAGGTTTCTGGTAAACTGCCCACCTACCCCTCTTCAAAAATCATATCAACACTTACTTGTCACTTAGGGCAAAATGATGGCTTAGGGGAGGGGTAGGTGGGCAGTTTCCCAGAAACCTAAATAGGCCATTTCCGAGTTCCAAAAAAATTTCACTTTCAGAGCGAGGCTAAGTATGAAGCCATTGATATGAAAATGATTTTTAATTATGATGCAAATAAAACTCATTTTCACAACAAAGGTTTCGCACTTAGCCTCGTTTTGAAAGTGAGATTTTTTGGAACTCGGAAATGGCCTATTGATCCCAACTCACGATATTTGGTAAGAAACTGTTTAAGGTTTAGATTCCAGTTCCCTTGGTGAGATCGCTCGCCCATGATTGATCCTGTGTAATCTCTGCAGTTAAACTCGGCGTCCATTCCAAATGGGGCCAGAACACGAAGACGACAGCTAAAAAGTTAACAAACAATCATGTGGTCGTTAATCATATATCACAGAACGCGAACCATCCCTAGACTAAAAGTAGTCCGTCATTTTCTTAAGAAATCAATAGCCGTCAATAAATACCCGAGAGTGGTGACGTTCACACATGCACTCTTTGTCCACCTCTATTGACCTTGAAAAAATTAAGCCACTTCTTTGGCCAATACGCATGCGCAAGGCCATGCATTGGCCATAGCATCCAGAGTGCGCTTACTACTAAGTACGCATACGCACACCTATGTTACCAGGGCGTTGGGAGGTGTGGATGGAGAAGTCGCTCTTGTTGGATCTCGCGAGTGTGGCAGACTCTTAGGCTGGCCAGTAGCAGATTGATGCGCCTTAACAACATGGACATATAACAGCGGAGATGATATGACTTAATTCAGTTCTTACCTATACTTAGACCACACAAGAGACAGTGTTCGTGGGTCCGGAGCGGACGTCACTAGCTGTTGAAGTCCTGGCAGGTCAATGTACACCAGATCAAATCCAGAATCTCCTTTCTCACAGCCGCGGTGAGCAAACTGACTACCCTCAGTCAATAAACTGCAAAAACAGTCGGAAAGTTTTTATTTCATTTGGCACTAGACTGGCAAATACTGCTCAGCAGTATAATCAACCTCCTTTCCATTCTTCTTCCGGGCGCCTCCGTTTCGTTTGGTCTCGAGGATGCCACGGATCAAAATCCGACGTTTCTTGCATGTACTGGCATTGATATTTGTAATCACTGGGCATGCGCTGGCTACCGAATATAATCAAAAATCTGAAACATCTAGCGTAGATTGCAACAAAAGCACTCATATCGCCGATAAATATTTGCAAATTTTATCCCCCTAAATGGTATGACAACCGCTCCCCCCCCCCCCCCCCCCCATCCCCCACTTCTCCGAGACGCCTGGCTGGAAGAAAGGAATGAAAAATAGGTATCTCAGTTGGGATTCTGTCTTTCATTAGTTAGCCGACTTGCCTGATTTTAAGTCAATATGTAGGAAAGCATTGTATCAGGTGGACTGCACACACCTCACTAAGAGTAGCTAAGAGTATGTCGCCAGACTGCGTCGATAGTTAGTACTTTATATGTACCTAAGTAATTCCACACGGTCGGTCTTAACATTGACGTCATGTCCAAGAACATAAAGAGAGGCAAGAAGATCGCTCCATTGGAGCAGCTCTTCTGTCAGTTTAGTTTGGTTTTTAGGAGCATCCATCAGCAGGCCAATAAATACCAAAATCTGCAATAAATAAAGTGCAGTTGAATGTTTCGTAAGCGACGACCCCAAATGCGAAATTGAAGAGAAAGTGCTCCCTTAGTAAAGACATCTGCAAACGGTTAGACTTTCTAGTCTTCTCGGATAAGGACGATAAATCGTAGGCCCCGTCTCACAACCCTTGCATATATAAATTCTGTGAGACGTTAAAGAACCCACACATTGTTCGTAAAGAGTAGGGGACGTAGTCCCCGGTGTGATGGTCTATCTCTCCTGGGGGTAGGGACTGTTACGGGCCCGCAGTAATTGGCGTCATGCTGTTGCGGTGACCCTGCCAATAATTGGAGAATCTAACAAAATTTAATCAAATTAAATTAAAAAGTGGTGGCTTACGAGAACTGAACCACGGGGAGTGTCTTAAGAGAAGAGGTTCGGACAAATCTACTTTTTGCAAGATTTTCACACACTCTAAGTACAGCAAACATAGAGATCAGACCATGTGTCATCCCCAAAATTGGTCCACTCACTTACGAGAGATTCTAACTATTATTATCTATAGGGGTTTGACTGGGAAAATTTTGGTGTCTTTTATAGAAGGTCACTTATGGAACGTGATCGGTTACCGAAGGTGGTCGTACATGGATATTCGATAGTGCTTTGAATATTCAAAATAAGCTTGCGCCAGCAAAGATGAGTCTAATATGTATTTCATCGCCTACTATACTGCGACGATGTTCCATATTCCCCAGATACTAAATCTTTATCTCTTTTGGGACATTAACGCAGGTTCCTTTTTTCTCGTTAGCTACCAATTTGCAGCTAGGCGTCTAAAACAGTAAGCTACGAAGCGAGAATCTCAAGTCTTCAAGACCGTATAAATGGATTCACATCCAGTAACCAGTGTTGTTATATTCCTAGAATTTCACTCAACTAAACAGGGACTTCCATTGGTTGATTCTTGGTCACGTGGCCTTGACTAAAATCAAATGTATCCCGATCGTGATACATTAAACAATGTATCCCGCTCGGGATACATTGCAGCACGTGATCAAAGCATGGTGGAAAGTGGCGTGACCGAAGGCGGGAAAAACACCGCCAGGTTCTGCCAGTTTTCTTTTTCGTGAATGAACACAACAACACAATCACGAAGCCTCAAGCTAAAAAGCAACGATTTTTAAAGTTATCCCAGAAGTTCCCAGAAGAAAAACAGCAGCTAGTGGAGGCAAAAGATGCAGATGATATAAGGAAAGTACTTTTGTTTGTAAATCATTCGTTCAGTGGTTTTGAGAATTAAATTTGTGTTGTCATAAGTACCGAGTCGAGTGTTTTGGTTCGTTTTCGTTCGCTCCGGTTATTCTTTTGTTGCTGTTGAAGTGAAAGTCTAGAAATATAACAAAACACTTAATGTCAGATCCCTCGGGAAACCAGTTAGTTTTGTTTTCCGTCGAGTCCTGATGTTTCCCTCGACTTCGTCTCGGGAAACATCAGGACTCTTGGGAAAACAAAACTAACTGTTTCCCTTGGGATCTGAAATTAAGTGTATATTGTTTAACTCGATGAGAGTTAGAATGTACCTTCTTCTCACTGCGCATGTCAATATTATCCTTGCTTCGCATGAAATGGAGGCTATCTTGCCAGTACGACCACATGCTTAATATCCGCGATCTGATTGGCTGAGATCCAGGTATTGAGTTTAACTTGGAGAGCAGTTTATCAGAGTTATTCTGTAGTATTGCCTAAGACAAAAAACGAAATTTTTCATACATAAAAATGAAGGCTATAACGGCTAGAACTCTGACAATGAAAGAATGAGGGTCATTTGCAAGTGAAGGTTACCTTTTGTCTTCTTCGTTCTTTCTTTTTCATATATTTTCGCCGAGTTAACCGGGGACACCACGACTCCACCTAGAAAAAGAATAAGAGTAAATATAAGGAAAAACAAGAGTTAAAAGACAATAACTTTTGTGACAAGCGGCTGAGAGAGAAGCAGTCGTAACCGCCTGCAGTAAAAGACTTACCTCGCTGAGATATATAACCAAGGAGCAAGTAGTACCATCTACGTCATATTCCATGTAACATGGGTTCTTTTGCCAGTTGTTTCTTAGCAGCTTAAAATAAAAAAGTTAAACTAATCGTTAGTTTGTTAACAAAGAAATAAAAGTACATGTAAAACGTTAATCTGAAGCCATGCCTCAAAATAATCGTTTGCTGGTACATTTGTATCCTTAAAACCCACTTACCTCCACTCTGTTTTTGCAGTCTGGATAGGATTTATCTTCTGGTATTTCACAATCCACTTCGTCCTCATCTGTTGTGCATTTGAAAGAATATTTTAACTCGCTTATAGTAACATGTTCTGTCAGTATAAGCTGTACTCACATTGTGGGTGGCTCATTCTAAAATGATCTGCGATCAGAAAAGGTTTTAATGGAGCAAATCTCAACAGTCGAATTGCACGCATTTTAAGCATCCTACTGAGGAACGGCTACGACAGTTAGATATTTGCTGAAGCAACTGACAAATGTTTGGGTTCGGTGCTCTAAATCGCTATCCTCACTCCCGAATATTTACTTCGCCTCAGTGGGTTCCAGTTGTCGCAGCTTCTTATTAAGGAGCTTTAGCATCGACGACGGCGACGGCAGCGAAAACGTCACTTTTAAAATGAATTCGCGTTTTTTCAAACTTTGTCACGTTTATTCCAGTTCACTGAAAATGTGAAATGTGGGCGAGTTTCCCTGGAGTTGATTTCTTGGCGACCGGACTCAAGTTTAGAAAGAGAAAGAAAAATTCGTCGTTCCTTGTTTACGTTCTCCATAAACGTGAAATTAGGCATTTTTACCTTGTAGTCGTGCAGTGACGGCAAAGAAATGTACAAAAAAGTGTGATGCACGTGCAAAGTTGTTGTCTTGTTAATTAAACCTATTGCTGTTTTGCCGCTCTAGTTACTTCCGCTACGGTCCGATTGACCTGTTCACACTGCGACGAAGAGTGGCACAAACCTATCCGATACGAGACGATCCCAAGGTCAGAGCAGCTTCGCTTCGTTTCAGAAATCGAGCCGTGATCACCGTTCCTATGTGTGAGCAGAAGCTCTATCTGGTATAGTTTTCGTGAGGGCGCAAAGCTATATATCTGGTAATATATAGATTTAGCCAGGGCTAAAAGCGAAGCTCTCTTTAATATTTATGGTTCCTCAAAGAAAATATAAAATCGATGAATACTAAAGACAAGTTGAAAGCAACGAAAACGCTAAAAACAACAACAATAGATCTAATTAGCAAAAAAACAACTTTGCACGTGCAGCACACTTTTTTTCTAATTAGCAAAAAAACAACTCTGCACGTGCAGCAGTTTTTTTTTTGTACATTTCCTTACCGTTGTTTTACACGACTAACGTGAAACTTCTTTTAGCTTCCTATTTGCGCGTTTTATGGAGGAAATGTTTGTGTTCCTGTTCATTCTATTTTTTCACTGCCGCTGCTTTTTCACATTAGTAGCCGCTAGCATTCTTCATTTTCTAACCGCCGCTATATAATTTTCATGTTTTTCTTCCAGCGGCATTAGTCTCCGTTGTTATTTATTTCACGGTCCTGACAAGTGTGACACTTGACATCGGCTTACATGAAATGTGTGTACGGGTGGGCGGGCGGGCGGGCGGGCGGGCGGGCGTACGCTACGTCATAACCAAATTTTATCGGATGGATAGTTTACCAAATTTTCTTACCCATGGTGCTCCGCTGGCGCGCTTCGCGCGCGAGAGCTCCGCTATAATGCGGACATAGCATTCGATTCTCAGTTGTACCATCTAAACTCAGAAAACTCTTGTTTGGTACAACCATTGAAAGCTACTCTTCTACCTGAGTTCGACGCGAAAGGAGATAAAGCGAAGCGATGAACTTTCAGGAAGACTCGGGTAAAGTAAGTGTAGGTTCTCATTTTCGAAGTAAAAATCTCTTTGGAGTTTGCTTTTTCTTCACCGAGAGTTTTAATAGTGTCCTTTAGGTAGAAATTAACTGAATTTTGTCATTGACAGAATATTGAAACCGCAATCAACTGATAAGACTACTGCGCTGGCGATCTGTAAAATATCTTTACTGACCTTCAATCTTTTCCAAGTAAAGCTGTTCTTGTAATCGTAAAGACTCTCTTTTATTTTCTCCTCCGCCAAACTTCACGAGCTTAAGACCTTCAAAGTACTTTCTTCCCTGCTCTATGTCCAAAATAAGATGAGCAGCTACCAAGAATAAAATCCACAGCCCCGCTAAAACCAGTAGCGTACAAATAACACTCCGTACACTGCCGAAAGACATGTTAGTATACCCTAAAACTGAAAAGGACGGTAGTCCACAGAAGCAAGGTGAAGTACAAGTGTAGCTATCAATACACTTTGACAAAATTAATATTCATTTCCCAAGTTTGGCTACTTAAAGCAAAGCGTAGCACAAATTTCCATAAGTAATTAAGACTGAGAAAAGACATTTTTCTCACTATCTTAGCAGTTGCTAAGAAACTTCAATTTAGCGCGGAGTTTTAGGGCCAAACGTTTTGTCAGCCCGAATTTGGCCGGAAACGATCTGCTGGCAAACAACAAACTTGACACCATTTTCATCTCTTCGATATCCTTTTGGTAGCTTTTTACCGAAATATACTTTCTTTTTTGTTTGTACTCTGTAATTGATTTGGAAATGATCTGTTGGCAAACACAAGAATGGATGATGATCGTTTCCCAAATTTCTGTTCCCTCTGAGTTTTTGAGCTAAATACCTCACGTTAAGCGTTGTCAACCTGTTTAAAGAGCGATCTTTTTGGACAGACATGATAGCCAAATTACTTTATAGTGCAATTACTTTTCTTCGAGTTTGCTTGCTGAATTTAAGGGCATCAATGGGATCGATATCTCTGAAACTTTGAAAATAAGGAAAAAGCTCCAAAACATTCTCTCTTGACAAAACCTTCAGTATTCTTAAGGGAACTTTTAGAAAACCGACAAATCCGTCAATGCCGCCTAATTTCGAGAAAAAAAGGATTTCAGCCGAGCAGCTAACGCTTCAAACTGGAAGTTCGTGTGCCAACAAGAAAACTGTTGTTAAGGTGGATTTCACGAAATTTGTTTCATTTCATACATCTACAGAGAGAATACATGGATATGATACGTATAAGATACTTTCAATCAAGAAAGGGAGTGTTAAGTCATGTATATTCTAAACATCCCTGAAATTTGTAAAATCCGCCGAACTTTAGAAAAAGATATTAGCCACAACTTAAAACTGGAAGTTTAAAGAGAGTAAGAAACTTGTGGCCACGGTGGATATAGGGGATTGTGCGGAAATTGTTGCCAGATCAGTTCAAGGCCAGTAAGAATAATTGTGGTTAGGGTGGATATCACGGATTTGAAGGAAACTTGTGTCATTTAATACTCCTTTTTTTAAATGTAAACTGTCAAAGAGAAGAATATGTCAATATATCAAATATTAGAAGCTTACAGTTCAAAAACGAGGTATTTTAAAATCATGTCTATTCTTAATCGATATCCGCGATATCCGTCGAATCCGGCGTATTTTAGAAAAAGGATATTAGCTAGTCAACCGCAACTTAGAACTGGAAGTTCAAAGATCAGCCAAAAAAAATCTGTGCTAACAGTGGATTTCACGGATTTTGCGTATAAATGTTCTATAACAATTTAACTTAACCCTATCACTCTTAAGATTGAAAAGCTCATCTCTTTTTTTACTGTTTCTGAGTGTAAGATGTTATATCACGACCCCATATCCTCGTCGACTATTTTCTTAATTCTCATAACCTGTCTCCTTGAGATTGTGTTAAAATGATAAAGGGAATTCAAACCAATGCTTGTCCCCTAGAAATGGCAGGGTTAAAACTGCTCTTTTTACAGAGTGTGGTGGAACAATGTAATGAAACAGTGGAACAGTAATGGTAAAAGAGTCGGGGGGCACAGTGGAACAGTAAGGTGGAACAGTGTAATGGAACAGTGGAACAGTCATGGTGGAACATTGTGGTGGAACAGTGGAACATTGGTGGTGGAACAGTGTGGTGGAACAGTAGAACAGTCAAGGTGGAACAGTGTGGTGGAAAAGTTGAACAGTCATGGTGGAACAGTGTGGTGGAACAGTGGAACAGTCATGGTGGAACAGTGTGGTGGAACAGTGGAACATTGATGGTGGAAAAGTGTAATGAAATAGTGGAACAGTAACGTGGAACAGTGTGGGGGAACAGAGGAACAGTCATGCTGGAAGAGTGGAATAGTGATGGTGGAACAGTGGAAAAGTAATGGTGGAACAGTGGAACAGTAATTGTGGAACAGTGGAACAATGATGGTGGAAAAGTGTGGTGGAACAGTGGAACAGTAATGGTGGAACAGAATGGTGGAACAGGAGAACAGCCATGGTGGAACAGTGAGGTGGAAAAGTGGAACAGTCATGGTGGAACAGTGTGGTGGAACAGGAGAACAGTCATAGAGGAACAATGTGGTGGAACAGTGGAACAGTGGAACAGTCATGGTGGAACAGTGTGGTGGAACAGTGGAACAGTCATGGTGGAACAGTGTGGTGGAAAAGTGGAACAGTCATGGTGGAACAGTGGAACACTAATAGTGGAACAGTGTGGTGGAACAGTGGAACAGTGATGGTGGAACAGTGTGGTGGAACAGTGTGGTGGACAGTGGAACAGTGGAACACTAATAGTGGAACAGTGTGCTGGAACAGTGGAACAGTGTGGTGGAACAGTGGAACAGTGATGGTGGAACAGTGTGGTGGAACAATAGAACAGTCATGGTGGAACAGTGGAACATTGGTGGTGGAACAGTGTAATGAAACAGTGGAAGAGTAATGGTGGAAGAGTGGGGGGCACAGTGGAACAGTGTAATGGAACAGTGGAACAGTCATGGTGGAACATTGTGGTGGAACATTGTGGTGGAACAGTGGAACATTGGTGGTGGAACAGTGTGGTGGAACAGTAGAACAGTCATGATGGAATAGTGCAGTGGAAAAGTGGAAAAGTGTGCTGGAACAGTGGAACAGTCATGGTGGAACAGTGTGGTGGAAAAGTGGAACAGTCATGGTGGAACAGTGTGGTGGAACAGTGGAACAGTCATGGTGGAACACTGTGGTGGAAAAGTGGAACAGTCATGCTGGATTAGTGTGGTGGAACAGTAGAACAGTCATGGTGGAACAGTGTGGTGGAACAGTGGAACATTGATGGTGGAACAGTGTGATGAAACAGTGGAACAGTAATGGTGGAACAGAATGGTGGAACAGGAGAACAGCAATGCTGGAACAGTGAGGTGGAAAAGTGGAACAGTCATGGTGGAACAGTGGGGTGGAACAATGAAACAGTCATGGTGGAACAGTGATGGTGGAACAGTGGAACAGTAATGGTGGCACAGTGGAACAGTAAGGTGGTACAGTGTGGTGGAACAGTGGAACAGTCATGGTGGAACAGTGTGGTGGAAAAGTGGAACATTGATGGTGGAACAGTGTGATGAAACAGTGGAACAGTAATGGTGGAACAGCGTGGTGGAACAGGAGAACAGCCATGGTGGAACCGTAAGGTGGAAAAGTGGAACAGTCAAGGTGGAACAGTGTGGTGGAACAGTGAAACACTCATGGTGGAACAGTGTGGTGATGGAACAGTGAAGGTGGAACAGTGTGGTCGAACAGTCGAACAGTCATGGTGGAACACTGTGGTGGAAAAAGGCGACAGTGATAGTAGAACAATGGGAGAGTCATTGCTGAACTGTGTGGTGGAACAGTGGAACAGTCATGGTGGAAAAGTGTGATGGAACACTGGAACATTGATGGAAGAACAGTGTAATGAACAGTCATGGTGGGACAGTGTGCGGGAACAGTGGAACAGTAATGCTGGGACAGTGAAACAGTAAGGTGGTACAGTGTGGTGGAACAGTGGAACAGTCATGGTGGAACAGTGTGATGGAAAAGTGGAACAGTCATGGTGGAACAGTGTGGGGGAAGAGTGGAACAGTCATGGTGGAACAGTGGAACACTAATAGTGGAACAGTGTGATGGAACAGTGAAACAGTGATGGTGGAACGGTGTGGTGGAACAGTGTGGTGGACAGTGGAACAGTGGAACACTAATAGTGGAACAGTGTGGTGGAAAAGTGGAACAGTCATGCTGGATTAGTGTGGTGGAACAGTAGAACAGTCATGGTGGAACAGTGTGGTGGAACAGTGGAACATTGATGGTGGAACAGTGTGATGAAACAGTGGAACAGTAATGGTGGGACAGAATGGTGGAACAGGAGAACAGCAATGGTGGAACAGTGAGGTGGAAAAGTGGAACAGTCATGGTGGAACAGTGCGGTGGAACAGGAGAACAGTCATAGAGGAACAATGTGGTGGAACAGTGGAACAGTCATGGTGGAACAGTGTGGTGGAACAGTGGAACAGTCATGGTGGAACAGTGTGGTGGAAAAGTGGAACAGTCATGGTGGAACAGTGGAACACTAATAGTGGAACAGTGTGGTGGAACAGTGTGGTGGACAGTGGAACAGTGGAACACTAATAGTGGAACAGTGTGGTGGAACAGTGGAACAGTGATGGTGGAATGGAATGGTGTGGTGGACCAGTGTAATGAAACAGTGGAACAGTAATGGTGGAACAGTGTGGGGGCACAGTGGAACAGTAAGGTGGAACAGTGTGGTGGAGAAGTGGAACAGTAAAACAGTCATGGTGGAACAGTGTGGTGGAACAGTATAATGAAACAGTGGAATACTATTGGTGGAACAGTGTGGGGGCACAGTGGAACAGTAAGGTGGAACAGTGTGGTGGAACAGTGGAACAGTAATGCTGGGACAGTGAAACAGTAAGGTGGTACAGTGTGGTGGAACAGTGGAACAGTCATGGTGGAACAGTGTGGGGGAACAGTGGAACAGTCATGGTGGAACAGTGGAACACTAATAGTGGAACAGTGTGGTGGAACAGTGGAACAGTCATGGTGGAACGGTGTGGTGGAACAGTGTGGTGGACAGTGGAACAGTGGAACACTAATAGTGGAACAGTGTGGTGGAAAAGTGGAACAGTCATGCTGGATTAGTGTGGTGGAACAGTAGAACAGTCATGGTGGAAGAGTGTGGTGGAACAGTGGAACATTGATGGCGGAACAGTGTGATGAAACAGTGGAACAGTAATGGTGGAACAGTGCAGTGGAACAGGAGGACAGTCATAGAGGAACAATGTGGTGGAACAGTGGAACAGTCATGGTGGAACAGTGTGGTGGAACAGTGGAACAGTGATGGTGGAACAGTGTGGTGGAACAGTGTGCTGGAACAGTGGAACAGTGATGGTGGAATGGAATGGTGTGGTGGACCAGTGTAATGAAACAGTGGAACAGTCATGGCGGAACAGTGTGGTGGAACAGGAGAACAGTAATAGTGGAACAATGTGGTGGAAAAGTGGAACAGTGTGGTGGAACAGTGGAACAGTGGAACAGTCATGGCGGAAGAGTGTGGTGGAACAGTGGAACAGTCATGATGGAACAGTGTGGTGGAACAGTAAAACAGTCATGGTGGAACACTGTGGTGGAACAGTGGAACATTGATGGTGGAACAGTGTAATGAAACAGTGGAACAGTAATGGTGGAACAGTGTGGGGGCACAGTGGAACAGTAAGGTGGAACAGTGTGGTGGAAAAGTGGAACAGTGTGGTGGAACAGTAAAACAGTCATGGTGGAACAGTGTGGTGGAACAGTGGAACATAGATGGTGGAACAGTGTAATAAACAGTGGAACAGTAAGGTGGAACAGTGTGGTGGAACAGTGGAACAGTAATGCTGGGACAGTGAAACTGTAAGGTGGTACAGTGTGGTGGGAAAGTGGAACAGTCATGGTGGAACAGTGTGGTGGAAAAGTGGAAGAGTCATGGTGGAACAGTGGAACACTAATAGTGGAACAGTGTGGTGGAACAGTGGAACAGTGATGGTGGAACAGTGTGGTGGAACAGTGTGGTGGACAGTGGAACAGTGGAACACTAATAGTGAAACAGTGTGGTGGAACAGTGGAACAGTGATGGTGGAATGGAATGGTGTGGTGGAACAGTGTGGTGGAACAATAGAACAGTCATGGTGGAACAGTGGGACATTGGTGGTGGAACAGTGTAATGAAACAGTGGAACAGTAATGGTGGAAGAGTGGGGGGGCACAGTGGAACAGTAAGGTGGAACAGTGTAATGGAACAGTGGAACAGTCATGGTGGAACATTGTGTTGGAACAGTGGAACATTGGTGGAACAGTGTGGTGGAACAGTAGAACAGTCATGGGTGAACAGTGTGGTGGAAAAGTGGAACAGTCATGGTGGAACAGTGTGGTGGAAAAGTGGAACAGTCATGGTGGAACATTGATGGTGGAACAGTGTAATGAAATAGTGGAACAGTAACGTGGAACAGTGTGGGGGAACAGAGGAACAGTCATGGTGGAACAGTGGAACAGTGATGGTGGAACAGTGGAAAAGTAATGGTGGAACAGTGGAACAGTAATTGTGGAACAGTGGAACAGTGATGGTGGAACAGTGGAACAGTCATGGTGGAACAGTGGAACAGTAAGGTGGTACAGTGTGGTGGAACAGTGGAAAAGTGGAACAGTCATGGTGGAACAGTGTGGTGGAACAGTAGAACAGTCATGGTGGAACAGTGTGGTGGAACAGTGGAACATTGATAGTGGAACAGTGTGATGAAACAGTGGAACAGTAATTGTGGAACACTGTGGGGGCACAGTGGAACAGTAAGGTGGAACAGTGTAATGGAACAGTGGAACAGTGATGGTGGAACAGTGGAAAAGTGGAACAGCCATGGTGGAACAGTGAGGTGGAAAAGTGGAACAGTCATGGTGGAACAGTGTGGTGGAACAGTAAAACAGTCATGGTGGAATAGTGTGGTGGCACAGTGAAACATTGATGGTGGAACAGTGGAACAGTGGAACAGTGGAACAGTCATGGTGGAACAGTGTGGTGGAACAGTGGAACAGTCATGGTGGAACAGTGTGGTGGACAGTGGAACAGTCATGGCGGAACACTGTGGTGGAACAGTGGAACATTGATGGTGGAACAGTGTAATGAAACAGTGGAACAGTAATGGTGGAACAGTGTGGGGGCACAGTGGAACAGTAAGGTGGAACAGTGTGGTGGAAAAGTGGAACAGTGTGGTGGAACAGTGGAACATAGATGGTGGAACAGTGTAATGAAACAGTGGAACAGTATTGGTGGAACAGTGTGGGGGCACAGTGGAACAGTAAGGTGGAACAGTGGAACAGTCATGGTGGAACAGTGTGGTGGAAAAGTCGAACAGTCATGGTGGAACAGTGTGGTGGAACAGTGGAACAGTCATGGTGGAATAGTGTGGTTGAACAGTGGAACAGTCATGGTGGAATAGTGTGGTTGAACAGTGGAACATTGATGGTGGAACAGTGTGAGGGCACAGTTGAACAGTTATGTGGTATTAGTGGGGTGGAACAGTGGAACAGCGATGATGGAATGGTGTGGTGGAACAGTGGAACAGCATTGGTGGAACAGTGGAACAGTGCTGATGGAACATTGGTAGAGTAATGGTGGAACAGTGGACAGTGATGGTGGGACACTGGAAATTTGTTCCACCATAACGTTTCTACTGTTCCAGCAACACTGTTCCACCTCACTGTTCCACCGCAGACAACCCAGAGAGTGGAGATGAAGAAACACGACTTTGGGATAAACTGACTGTGCTCGTGAACGACATAAGACTGGCAATGAAAAAGATGGAGTATACCCTCTTTCACGGAAAAATGCACAAGAAAGTTCCATCATCCAAGTACACTTTCACTTAAAAATGCGAAGTGTGCATTTTCATCAATAGCCTTGCAGCAAATGAGTTGTTTAAAGTACGACTGCTAAAGGACATGAGAAAGATAATCGACATCCTTTCCGACCCAGACTGCGAGGTGATATGTCCAATCTCCATCAACTACAATGATGATGACGATGATGATGATGATGATGATAATGATGATAATGATGATGATGTTGACTATCGTAACTAAGTTTAGGAGGCAATACAGCTATTCGGATAATCCGTTATTGTTTTTGTACCTCAAATATCAGTGGCTTCTGGGCCCCCTTAGCTCCTACAGTAACTGTTGTAGGTTTGTGGTGTATGAGCAGCTATCACGGTGGCTGATAATAGGATTGGTTGTCTTATCAGTTTCTTCTTACCAAGAGAGGAACAAGATAGTAATACCAGGCTACTACTTTGGTCGTACTGTTTCTGCAAAACTACATGTATCGTGGCTGAAAACAAAGCTTAAAACAAAGCACATAAACGAAAAAACAGTTTATTCTAAAGCACATAAAAGAGAATACCATGAAGAACCGACTACAGCTGTAAGTCTACCAAGAAATAAAGAAACGAATGGCATTATGGAAAAGGTGGAAAAGCAATTGACATTGTCAATATGAAAATGCTTTTTTTGCTTACTAAGAAAGCCAAACTAGAGTCCAAAATATATAAACATTTCTCTGTTTTCAGTTTAGTAGAGTTTCTACAGAAGAGTGCAACATCTCTCTGTAGACTTCTCAAACTCAAGCTTAGTTTTCAACGTTCCTAGCCTAGTAATGACTGCAACCATGGCAATAATTATCTTTCTCACAACAACTTTTACTACTTCATCACCCAATTTCAAGGTGTAGTTTGTGGAAATTCGGTGGGTTTGTATTGACTTTGTAAGATAAAGATATACATGTAAGGAATACATGGAAAGTTTGGAACAATAATTCATATCACTGACAAGACATGACTAACACGGACGTACTTTCATGAGAATATTTAACGTGAATAAATAATATATAATGTCAACTGTAATAAAACTGTCTTAAAAATACTATTTACAATGTATATGCAGTTGTAAGCCTTTCAGTGTGGATACCATCAGAATAGAGCTTGTCTCTTGTATCAAGGAACTGTTCTCGTCAAGAACTTGGGACTAAATAGTGAAGAAACCTACCTAATTCTAGCTTTTTAAAAGATTGTATGGAGTTAATCGGTAAAAAAACTGTTTAGCTGGACGAACTTTTCAAAAGCCTAAAATGGTATTTTTGGAAAATTTTGTTGATAAGTGAAAGATACAAGAAATTTTCATGCAATCTGAGTTGAATTCCAACGCAAATTCACCTGGACACCAGTTGTCTGGGTTTTCAATTTCCGGGTCATAAAATGTTTCCGGGAAACTGCCCACCTACCCCTCCCCTAAGCCAATATTTTTCCCTAAGTGAAAAGTAAGTGTTGATGTTGGGTTAGGGGAGAGGTAGGTGGGCAGTTTCCCAGAAACATGTAATGATCGATTTCAGTGGAACTCTGAAGTTTGGTCACTAGACATCCAGACTAAACATTTGGAAGTCAAAATACTTGATCCCCACACATTTGTGTCTCTCTGAGAATTCAGGTAGAGTCCATCTTTCATATGTTAGAAAGTTCTTTCCCAAACATCACTTATAATCATCAGCTAATAGTGGGTTTACATACCACTAATTATTAGCCAAAAGGATCTGCTAGTCCAAGGCTACGATTCATCCTACAAATCCTCAAATTCAGTGTCAAAAATCATAGTGTACCAGTACGTTAAACCAGCATTACTGCATGGGCTAATATTTACAATGATTGTTATAAAGAGCAATATTTCTGAGCTAGCCTGTTCTTATCAAGTGCATTCAGTGCCTTTGATAATTCACCAAATGTAGCTAACTCCCCTCGCAACTCCACCCAGACCATTAACATCTGAAAGGCTTTCTCTTTTATCCCTGGGAATTGAATATTGTCACTCTGAATGTCCATAATACTTGTATTGGGTATTTTTAGCTTACGTCCAAGATGTTTCCAAAAAGGAGTAATTTCCTTCGACAAATCCGTAAGGTCATCCTCAGATGGCTGTTGACTTTCTTTGCTCTCTAATTTTAACTTTTTGGCTGGAGGGTTATCTGTGTAGAGAAAATAACAATGCACCTGTCAGTTTTTCAAATACACCCACTTACAAAACATGGTTACCTCCTTATCTATAGGAAACATCTATACATCACCCTCAATAAAGGGTTTTGGTTGAGACCCCCCAGGGGGTACTCCAGATTTCACATGACAGGTGTGATCGAATGGGGGCAAAAATCAAAACCCGAATAAATCCCTTGGGGTTTAAACAAACCCCAAAAAGAATCCCTGGCCCAAAATTTAACCCCAAAAAAATCCCCATGCCGAATTTGTGAGCCCTAAAAATTTCCAGAAAGCATTAAATAATATAACATGAAAAATAGAAACATTAGTTTTGAATACCCAAAAAAATCCCTACTTAAATCAAGTTTCCCAAAAAAATACTTGCCAAAATTTTCCTTCCCAAAAAAATCCTGAAATCGAAAATTTCAAACCCCAAAAAATCCTTCATCCCTGTCACTTGAAATCCGGAGTACCCCCCGGGGTGAGACCACATTTTCACACCTCTCTGAATAAATTTCAGTTTACTGTGCTAAAAAAATTGAATCCCAGCTTGTCCTTTGGGCAAGCAGCTCTCATATTTTTCTTGACCAGGGCCACTTCTTGCTCATCTTTGTTAATGAATTAGTTTAGAGAATGATTTGCCTGAACCCCTACCTACTGGGCAACTTTCAAAGCTTACCTAGTAAGCTTTACAAGTTACATGCCCAGCAAAAAAAAAACTTCTAGTCTTAGACTACTGGACAGGAATTTTTTTTGAGCCCCGAATTTAGAATTCAGATATTCATTTTTAAGAGCCCCCTCCCCCTTTTCACGTCAGAATTTCTACTGACTCTCCATGGAGTAGGTACAAACATTTAAAGGAACCACGCATAAAAGTGAGGGCCATACAATAGTCCCAGTAATAAGTGAAATAATTTTTTACACATTTTTGTAGCTCAAAGATATTTTCCTGAGGAATTTCTAGTGATGAGTAAAATAATTTGGTTTTTTTTGCCCATTTTTATAGCTAACAGATATTTGCTGGAGGAATCTCCAAAGCAAATTTTTGCAGAGTGAAAAGATGGCAACCCTTTTTGGAATTATTATTGTCCTGAGAACAGTGGATATATTTACTCTACGGGGTAAGGTGTGGATGGAGGAACAATAAAATGCTCTAAGATTGGTCAATGATAAAATACCTTCAAAAATTTCCTTATCCTGGCTGTCAGAGAAACCTCCAGAAGGTTGTGTATCTGTGAAAAAAATAAATAGCAATCAAGATATGCTAGTATAATTATGTATCTAGCCTGACAAAAAAAGCTGGCATTTTGCAATTTTTGCAAAGATGGGAGGAATATTGCTTGTTTTAATGGGGTTTCATTAATATAAAGGGACCCATTGTATCAAAGTTCCACCATCAACCAAAAAGTCATTAAGTTCAAAGCAACATGAAAACCACAGAACTAAGACACATTTAAGACTGAAAACTGTGGCAAAATATGTGTTATTATCAATAAAATTCGTGCCACAAGGTTCGTTCCAGGACCTAACTCAGAAGTAACTAAAGTGACATACACATTCCACTATTCAGATGCTGCAAGACTTCACTACACAATGTCCCTTTGTTGTAGCTCAATTCTTCACTGCCCTTGTGATGAATTCCCACCAGCTTCAGCCCAACTGTTGTGAGTACAGGGGATCCAGATGAACCAGTTTCCGTGTCAGCTTTGTAGAAGACAAAAGGTGGTTGAACTCCTAATATTTTATCCTGGCTGTACTGTTTAGGTTGACCTTTGGGATGCTGAAAAACAAAGATTCCATCATCCTTTCTAAGTTCTGGTTCTGGCTCCATAGCAATGGGCTGTATGCTTAGGTTCAAATCATCAATCTCTTTTTTGTTAATACCGACAAATGTGTAGTCTAGTTCCTGGAAATAAACGGTAAGGGTACTTGTTAGAAGTGAAATCATAGGTTATAAATAATAACAATAATATAAATCACTGAAGGTTTAATGATACATAGGAACTTTGAGCAACAAAGAAGTCAATGGCAGTAAAAAACCTCATGATGAAGAGAAACTTTCCAGTTTTTGTCACAATAAAATATTATTAGGTATTATTTCACCTCACTGATAATTACATACTAGACTGTTCACAGTCCCCTATTTTTCCGTGTGATCGTCGAGATCGAGCGCGTCTAACCGTTAATGGCTTGATTTTCAGATGTACCGAGGGGGCGGGCGTCGGGGATTACACCCCGCCCCCTAAGTAGATTTGATACTCTTCCCCAGGTTAGAATCGGTTCAACTGAAAATCAAGATGGCCACTATTAATGCTAAGACAAGCTCGATCTCGACGATCTCACGGAAAAATAGGGGACTGTGAACAGTCTAATTACATGCCAACATTCTGTTTTTCTTCTAAGATTTAGCAGAGCTCATCTCGCAGAAGAACAACATTTAAGGAGCTGTGTCACAAAATTTATCAAAATTCTAACAAAGAGAACAGCCACCAAAATGAGCGAAACCTAAAATACCTTATTACAGGAAATTAATGCTTTTTAATTTCAGTAAACTTTAATTTCTGCGACATCAACTACGATTTTCACGACCTTAATTTCCATGTTTTTGACCCCCAATTCCAATACACTTCTGACATTCTTGACACCTAAGAAAGAGGGGTATTTTATTAGGGTGGAGATCCACCAGCAACAGTGAAACCATGAAGAACTTCACTGCCGTCATCCTTGCTTAAGGTCCTTATTAACTTTTTCTGCCTTTAAAATGAGCGCTTATTCGAGGTGGGTGCTAATTCGAGGTTGGGCACTTATTTGAGTAAATACGGTACCCAGTCATCTACTTGTTTCAGATGGCTTTTGTAATGTGAGCATAACTGGATTATGGTCAAAGTGCTATGAGGTTAACCAAGAACTTATGCACACAGGGACCCAGTGCCCACTAATAGTTCCTGGCCAAGTACCAGGTCTCAACATTGTCCTCAGGCAGGGATACCTTGCCTAATTATTCTGGTCACTGTCTCATGTGGGTAGGTACTCAACAAAAAAGTTGTGTTCACATTAGTAACTTGTGAGTATCATGCTTTGGCATGGTGCCAGCTGGAGAGCACCAAGTGTGAATACATCATAAACTTTTGAGCAGATGGCAGAAATGTTTCACTTTCACTATTGCTTTCTAAATAAACTCACTTTGTGCGTTCGAAAGATTATTTCAGGTCTTAATTTAACTCTCTGACCGCCGCTCGCGTCGTCATAAGCAAAAGTAGCAAATGCATTTTCAGCTTCACCGATTGAATTCAACACGTGGTTATTCGTAAAGATGCCAAAAAATTCGCCCAAGTCATCCAACGTTAGCTTTGAATAGAAACCAGTTCCTCTCCTGCAATTTCACAAAGAATACACATATTTTAAGCATTGCCTAACACAGATCTTGTACAGTGTGTGAAGATCAGTCAAAACAACATTAAACAAGTTTACTGCAAAATAGAACAGCTCACTTATGACGATCTGTCTTCCTCGAGTTTTTGATTACCGTGATCACGGTCTGTATGTAACATACGGCCATGACTCTTTCAAAGAGCGTTTGAGTGCTCTGAAAACCATCTCCGTCGCTGAGTACTACTTCTTGTCGTTCCATAGGTGTCGAGTACTGGAAAATAAACCCAAACGGACGCCGAATTTGGCGAAAATTTGTAAGACTTTGTTTATCTTCGTCACGCTATTTTCATGTAAATCTCCCGCGCCAGCTGTCTATTCCCAGTCCCTCGCGTAAATTTCGAGCTTTTTGTAAGTGGCCTGTTGACGAGCTGACCGTATATCGCCTCTTATAAATCGCCTCCCACGAATAATCGTCCCTCCCCTGCCCCTCTCGCCATCTTCTCTTCCTTTTATCCCTCCTGTCAAGTTGAAGTGCAATGAGACTCAGCAAAACTGATCAGTAACGATTCAAGCTCTGAAAATTAATAAAGGAACTAAACTTGGAATACTTTGAAAAAAGCCCATGTTCAGTCAGGAGCCCATCAGTATACTGACGTGATTATTTTTTGATTTAATAGGAAAATATAGCATAATATTGAGGGCACGACTTCCAGTGAGCAATATTTTAAATAATCGCCTCCGTCCAATAATCGCCCCCTTTTTGTACGAAAAAAGAAATAATTGCCCCCGGCTATTATTCGAGGAAATACGGTATTCCAAGTTAGAATCATGATCTTAAAAAAATGATAAGACAAATTCGTACCTTCAAGATGTAAGCAAAAAAATATTGAACGACTGAGAACAGGAGTCCATGCCCCCGCTGAGAAGTTAAAACCCCTGGTACAGCATAATATACAGTACCACAAGAAAGTGTTGCTTTTTATCATTTTCTGTTGAATGTATTTTTGTGCCCGTTACAGCTATATGCATGTTAGTTTTCTCACGTTTTTCTTTTTGTCTCCTGTCAAATTTCCGCCTTTTTCTAGATAGCCATGATACAGCCCAAGAGAAGTCATGTTACAGCAAGATTGAGCTCTTAGCTCTCACACTCACGTGGCCTCATGGAGCAGGTGATGTCTTGAGTTACAAGTTCCGCCGGGCTGCAATGCTGTACTGTTATGAGGCTTTACAACAAACAAAACGAATGAAATTAGAGGTTTTTTAAAAAGCTGCTAAACTTCTTCTTTTCTAGTGCAAACTAGACTGCAAAACAGTCGGTTTTTTCTCACAATCAGTAAAGAAGTTCCAGACCTTTTGTTTCACTGCTTGGTGCGTACTTGAATACGCCAAAATACGGACTGTTTTGCAGTCTAAGTGCAAACCAATTGCCGTTTGTGTATACAGCTGTAAGGTGCGAAATAATGTAAATGATAATGGCGATCGACAGTGAAAAACTCGTCAGAGAAGGTTCAAGCGCCAGAAGCGCTCTTGACTGCCACTCTAACTGAAACGTTTTAGTCCGACATCCTTGAAAAGTCAATGCTAAAAAGGTCTCCACTGAATAAACACTCAAATAAAGGACAAACAGTAATTTAAAAGAGGTGTCGGTTATTAACTTTTTGCGTTAAATTTAATTTTTTGTCTGTGAATTTATAATTGATGAGTACGTGCCTTCCTTCTTTGTTTGCATTTGTACAGGGGAAAGTTTCCGCATTAATCTCAAGTCTCTCCATTTACTTTTCTGTGCTAAATTGTATCTAGCTGATCGTATCTCTGGTTTGGGAAGTGCGAGATTAAATTAAATTACCATATTAAGAAAAACTTTCTTGTAGTTTCAATGATCTTAAACCTGTTAAGATACTTCATGGCATCCACAAGCAGATCGCTAAGAAGCAACTTTTCTAATTAAAAACACTGATCATATATATTTATTTTTAACCAAATATATATGAGGCTACACAAAGAGAAGAATAAACAAACTTCAGCCGTTGTACAAAACACGTTAATTAATTCAGAATAATTACTTGGCCAGTTTCAGAGGCGTTGTAATAATTCGCAGTACCAAGAGAGGATAAAGCTGCAAATTAGTTTGACCATTACCAAAAAAGCAGCACCTAGAATGGAAAATAGTACAGACCGCCGAACACAAGGTAGGATAAAATCGCCATTAGCCAGAAAAGCTTTTTTTATTCGGTGCATAATATTTAATTTTCTATCACCGATTTTGGTCCTTTTTATTGCAGATATTAATAAGCGGCTTTAAGAAATTTCAAAAATCTGGAGTTTTTGTAATATCACAATAGTTGTTTGGATTTAAATTAATTTCAGACCTAGAAAACCAAAAGGAAAAATACTTTGATCTTATTATATCACATTAAAAGACATTCATAAAAAATTAATTGCTTTGGTATTATATGAAAAAAATCATAAACCCTGGATTTTAACCGAAAATTTTAATAATGTGTTTCGAGGGGTCCACAAGTCTGGCGTTAAAAAACAGTTGCAACTTACCACCCTGACTTTATGGCGTTTTCTAGGCAATACAAAGTGCTTTAAATTGTGTATTTATGAGCTTTGACTAAATTTTATCATCGTGTTTTCTTCGTAAAAGGATCCAGGCTTGGTGTCAAAGAGGAAAACTGAATAAGTTTCCCATTCTTTAGCAGTGAAGTCATGCTTATACTACCTTAATTTGAGGCTTTTTGACCTTTTTGAACATCGAGAAAAGTTGAATTCTGAGTTCCACTTTGCTTTTTTCCCTATCTTTGTTTATCCTGAAATCGCCAGACTTTTCCCTAACTATCAAAGTAGTCTTCACGTTCCTGACCAGCCTGGCATTTATTGTATCCTTCCTCGGTAACTCGATGGTGATCTATATAATCAGGAAGGATCAGCTATTGAAGTCCACCACATTCCTTCTTATACTCAACATGGCCTGTGGAGACTTGGTAACGACATCAGTGACGTGCCCGCCATTAATCAAGTTCTTGTTTGTTGGATTAGTTTGGATTCCTGGGACATTTGGAGGTTTGCTATGCAAACTGAATTTCTATCTCGTTTTGGTCGCTCTCCTGGGCTGTAGTTTTAGCCTGGTTGGGATACAAACAGATCGCTTTTTGGCTGTGATCCGACCACTAAAGCACCAACCTTGGTCCAAATTCACAAAGGTTATTATTCCTGCAATATGGCTCGCGGCTATTTTACTTCCCATACACATGTGGCACGAAATTGGCGGTAAAAGTTCCTCGAGTTCAAGACTGAACATCTCAGTCTGCCACGAAGAACAAATTCCTTCAAGTATGGTGATCACGCTGAGCATATGCTTTCTGCTTCCATTTACAGCGACGCTAATACTTTACCCAATCATCATCTATCATCTGTGGACAAGGCAGGTCCCAGGAGAACCGAGCGCTTTGCAACAACAGAGAGCAAATCGTATGGCACGGAAAATCACCAAAATGATGATTGCTGTTGTACTTTCATTTTTTGTCTGTTGGGCACCGCAATTTATTTTCGTCTGGATACATCCCCTGGCTACAGAGCTGGCACGCACTTTACCCATCTGGTTAATACCATTTATCCTTTGGCTTCAAGTGCTTAACTCTGCCATGAATCCTGTTCTCTATGCGATCTTTAACGAATCTTTTAGACTTGGCTTCAAGAAAGTTATATTTCGTAGTATTTTACGGAGACACAACGCGCAAGTCATGCAAAGTGCACATCAAAACGTTCATCAAAGGTATCAGAATCCAATTCAAAACATTGCTCTTGTACAGGAGCCCATCAAATGGAGCCTCCATCTCCATTAATTTCTTGAGTCAACCCTTTCCCGAGTAGATTTATAAATAGAACGGCTAGTTTCCCGCGAAAAGTGTCATATTTCTGTGAGTCTCGTATGTCACCGTGAGAAAATAAAATTGGATGAAATCGAACTCAGAAGCCCGTCTTTCGACCGTTTTCCTTTATTTCTTTACGTCCGTTTTTACAATTTTACAGCCGCTGGGATCTGGGTATCATGAAATAAAAGTTAATGAATTACCCGACTGAGACTGAGCATGAAGCGATGTGACAAAGGCAGCGAACTGAGGATCACGGAAAGGTTATCTTTGCGAGTTTTTTTTTTTTGCCGTCATACATTCCACATTTAAGCATGCACCTTGAAAAGAGTCGACGATTAAACGTTCTGTGGACGATTTGAAACTTTTCGATGATCAGCGACGAAAAAGTGCCAGAATCATATGATTTTTGTCATCACCGAGGAGTGGATTTCGCCAGTTAAGCACCGCGTGCAAAAGCGATGACCTAAGTAGCAAGTAACGAGGAATGCTTCAGTTCCGAAATTTGAGAAATTGCAGTCTTCCTTTACAACTGACTTGTACCACCATGAGAGTTGCCTGATAAAACTAGCGCTTGAAAATTTGATCAGAAGACAACAGTTGCTCGACCGTGAAGTTAACTCAACCGTAATTTGCTAACGGAGGAATTTGTGACATCGCGCTCCAGTCCAAAGACCCACTTATCTCAAGAAAAGCAAAATGGATTGTATCTGCGCCAATAGAATTATGACTGACTAACAGGACAATTTTCAGCAGTTAATGTAGAAGTTTAGGCTCAATTCCTTCCTTCGAATTCGCATCTGTAGATCACTTTTTTGCGAGAAAACAATGGCTGGGCCCGGCGTTACAAAACATACGAGGGAATCATCACACTAGCTGACGGACAAAACAAACACAAGGACTACAAGTATTTATTCAGATAAACGCATTTCGGAAAAAAAACCTTGAAAAACTAGAAATTTGATTAATATTGAGTCATTTAGCCGAAATAAGAACCTTGACGCTCAAAAAAATTGGCTAAAGAAAACGAATCCTGTCAGAACTACAGACTGCAGGTAGTAGTTAATCATTATGCATGTGATAGACCACCTTCATGGCCTCTTAATGTTACACAAGCAACCAAAATTAAGATTAACATAGTCAGAATTTAAAACTTTCCACAGTATAATCTACCCGCTAGAAAGAAAAAAAGGAAAATCTCTGAGGGATGAAAACGCTTAAGTCACGTTTCACTAGCTGATGATTGTGTTTGGCCTGTCAACACCGAATTTCCTGCTGTTTGATTAAGTACAATAGCAGTGTCATTTCGTGTTTGTGATTGGCTCTTCCCACCGTCGGCGCGCGAAGTCTCCCCTAGGAACCGTTCTAATTATAAATCTACTCGGGAAAGGGTTGACTCCAAGGGCTTGTATGGGAGATGGAGGCTCCATTTGATGGGCTCCTGTCTTGTAAGATTTCACAATAGCGCCGGCCTGCAGAGATAAATTTATGTCTACATCAGTAAAAGGTGCAACCACGGTGTTAAGAGTTCAAGGCCCCGGCTCCCGATTTTTAGGCCCCTGGCCTCGAACCGTGCCTCCCTTGTTTTTTTTTTAAGTCCGAAGTGTAAATGGTGAACGTGAAGCCATCGAGTTACGAATACAGGCAGTTCTTGCAGTTCTGGAGTGCCGCTATTTAGGCAAAGAAATATTAAATTATTTCACCTTTTTGAAATTTAATTGGGTGATTAAAGGAAGATTTTTGCTGTTCTCTTGTGCACAGAGCTGCGGGACGGATTTAGAGATCGTCTATGTATTACGTAGGGATGGTCTTGAAGTAACACGCAGCAGTTCGCAAAATTATATGACAGACTGCCACATTGCACTCGAAGGTCTTCTGAAATGAGGAACCGTCGTTTTATTCCGCGGCTGCTGGACAGGCTGTATCACCTTAGTGGTTGATGGGGTCGCTATACCGCACGAACACTGCCCGGCGCCTAATCAGTAAGTGCTAGGTAAATGGCATTGATAACCTGAGTGAATCGAAAGACGTAAACAGATGTAAAGCTAAAAAAAAGATACCCAGACCGGAGCATGGGTCGAACATTTTTGGTATACATTTGCTTAGTCCTAAGGCCTCCTAATTCCGCCTTGCCTTTGCGTTTCAATTCACGCGGTCCGAGCTACAATTTGTGAGGGCGCCACCCCACCCGGCCGCTGCCAGATTCGTCCGTCCGAAAGGCATTGCACCTTAGTAGTTGCATGAAGGGGTCACGCTATAGGTCACAAAGGTTGTGTGCGTTTAGCATGCATTTGCACAGTCCCTAGGCCTCATATTATTCCGCGCGGCCTACGCTTGGTCCGAGCTATAGTTCGTGAGCATGCCACCTGAGATTCGTCCGTCCGAAATGCATTGACCGAGAAGTCCTGGTAAGACAACTGAAAGGGACTAGGGGCCTCTCCACATGAACCCAGTTGACTTGGCTGGCCTGGTTACCAGGACCAATTTTGTCTTGGGTTCATATGAGAAATTTCAGCCCGGTTTCCGAGATTAAAAAAAGCCAAAGACCCTAGGGACGAGTGCCGGCGCGAAATTCGAAAAACAAAGCAAACATGGGAAAACACAATATTTATAACTTTCGCGCCTACCATAGATTTGGCCACCCTTAAAGCTGTGTCGCTGCAGTTAAATGGGATGCTTATGATGTGGAAAACACAGCAGGCGAAGCAAGACAACGCCATCCGGGCCGCCAGAATTGATCATATGGCAAAATGTTCAGCCCGCTTACCGAGATCCCGGTTGGAAAAACCGACATCTCGGGAACCGAGCCAGCCCACCCTCTCATATGAACACATCGAAAATTTTACAAAGGATTTAGAGGCTAGGCGAGATCTCGGAAACCGGACCAGCCCAGTCAAAAGGTCCTAAGCATGGTCTGGCGCCGTAGAAAGGTATACAATACATAGATTTAGCCCGGGCTAAAAGCGAAGCTTTGGTTAATAATTATTCAAAACAAAAAAAACTTAAATCGTGTAATGCTAAACGGGGACGGCAATGAAAATGGCATCAAGATCAATAGATCTAACTAGCAAAAAAACAAATTGCACGTGCAGTACACTTTTTTTTCTAATTAGGAAAAGAAAACAAATTTGCACGTGCAGCACGCTTTTTGTCTTTCTTTGCCGTTGTTTTGCGCAATTACAACGCTGTTCTGTAGGGCTAAAACGTCAAACTTCTTAGTTACACATTATTTTTATGGAGGAATTGTCGTATGTGCTTACCCAATATTTTGTCTCCTGTGTTCATCTTCGCTTTTGTTTTTCACTGCCGCTCATTTTCACCTTCCGGGCCGCTAGCATTTCTCATTAGGGCCATTTATACGAGGAAAAATAAGAGGCGTCTTACATAAGACTAAGGCTTGCAGGCGTTTTATATCTAACATCAAGGAGTCAGGGTTCCTTTCACACCTGCTGCCGCAGCCCACGATTGTCGCTCATGGGTACGGATTGAGGTCGGGTTTTTTCCTTTCTGAATTCCGCTTTGTCAGAACGGACCGCCTTAGTAATTTTGTTACCCACAGTTACAATAGAATTTAATTGTTTTTGCCTTCTGTGCCATGTGTAATTATGTGTTCTGCGTATTCTTGACCTCCCTTGTAATTTAGTGTTATACACTACCAAAGGGTTTAATAAAATGATTATTATTATTAACTGATTATTGTTATTATTATTATTATTACCATTTATATTTACTAATCAAATTGCTATCTTCGTATTATGAACTTACACTTTAAAAGTAAGTTTAAGTATAAAGAAGACTAAGATAAGACATGCTCGTATAAATGGTCCAGTTCGCGTCCTATTTAAGACGCGTCTTATTTTTCCTGGTATAAATGGCCCTATTGTCTCACCGCCGCTTTGAAGTTTCATGTTTTTCTTCCTACAACATTTGTCTCTTTTGTTTTCAATCACTCTGTTATCCACGTGAGTGTAAACATAAAAAATAACGTCGAAAAAGACGAGACTAAGTTGTTGTTTCTTCTTTCTAAAAGTCCGGGCGGCCATTCGATTTCTTTCCAAATAAAACCTTGAGTTGCATTTCGCTTGCCATACCTGTTGATTGACTTATTTTTCATTGGTATCCCTGTGCTGTGGACGGACTCTCGGGCGTTCGGCCGGTCGGGTGGTCGGCCGGTGTACGGTCACGTGATTACCAAATTTTCTCGGATGGGTAATTTACCACATTTTCTTTTCTTGTGCTTGTGATCCCCCCTCCACCCCTTATCAAAGTTGCTAGCAATACAAGACCATACTCAAAACTTGGAAGAACAACTTTGAATGGGAGGGAGGAGGGAGGTCAGTATTATATTTTGCAGACCTGTGACCAGGAGCGATTTGAAGCAAGAAAGGTCGCTTTCCGTGGGAGTGTCTCAACATGTTTGCAACTGGTTGTAGCTATGTCTTGAGTTACAAGTCCGGCTGCAACGCTACTAGGCTACTCTTACGAGGCTTCGAGGGATTTATGGGGAAAACAATAAACAAAACGAATAAAATTAGAGGTTTGAAAAAAACTGCTAAACTTCTTCTCTTCTAACGCAAGCAAATTGCAATTTATGTACACCTACTTCGAGAAAGGTTGTCGGAAAAAATGTGCATGCGACAATCCCGAAAGGCAATATAGGATATGATCAATAAGCTGTTCCTGACACTGTAGCTATTGAATCTTCTATTGTTGTTTTCTTTTAGCATTCGCAAACATAATTCTTTGGCCTCTCGTGCCTTTCTTTCAAATTTCTTTAAAGGGAACCTCCACTCTTACTACAGAATAAGTTTAAATCGAATAAAATTATGTTGATAAACAAATTTGTTCGAAATTTGTCTTAAAAATAGTGTTTATATCAGGAAAAGTGAATTTTAAAATCGCTTATTTTCACTTTCAAATTTCGCGGGCGCCGCCATCTTGAATAATTGTGACGTGTTACGGCTGCTCTATTGTTCTGACACAAAGAGCTTTTGTTTAATAACAATAGGGCAACCATTACACGTCACAATTATTCAAGATGGCAACGCCCGCAAAATTTGAAAACAAAAATAGGCGAATCTAAAAGTTATTTCTTTCAGATACAAACGCTTTCTTTAAAAATATTTTAGATTGACTTGACTGTAACAGTTATTTCCTGTGATTTAAAGTTATCTTTTTGTTGAAGTGGAGGTTCCCTTTAAACAACAGTGAACTCAAAATCACCCATAATACCTTTCGGGATTGTCGCGTTTACTTCTTCCGACAACCTTTCTCCAAGGAGCTGTATACAGCTGTAAAGCGCAAAATATGTAAATAACAATGGCGATCGGCAGTGCAGTAATCGTCAGAGAAGGTTCAAGCCCTCTTGATTGTCACTCTGATGGAAACATTTTCGTCTATCCTTGAAGTTTCGAAGCTAAAAACGTGTCCATCGAATAAAGAGTTAAATAAAGGACGAACGGTAAACTAAAAAAGGTGTACGTTATTAACTTTTTGCGTTAACTTCAATTTTTTGTCTGTGTATTTATAATTGATGAGTACTCGCATTCCTTCTTTGATTGTATTTGTAATACCGAGGAAAGGTTTCGCATTAATGTCAAGTCTCTACATTTACTTTTCTGTGTTAAATTATATCTAGCTGATCGTATCTCTGGTTTAGGGAGTGCGAGATTAAATTAAATTACCATTTTAAAAAAACTGTCTTGTAGTTTCGAGACCTCATTAAAAAAATACCTCATAGAGAGAGCTATAAATTAAACTCGCCTGACCATGATATGGCAGCTAACATTAAATCATAATTAAATATGAGGAGCCCAATTTTCTACAAGCTATTTAGCTTCTATTAGGCTTCCTCGTCACTCTATCTATTACAAAAGTTAAGTGTCTTAATATTACATTTAATTTTGAACTTTTTTTGGGGGGGGGGGGGGGGGTAGGTTTTCCTGCCCTGTAAATGTGCAATCTTAGTAATAATATATTATATATATATTTCATTTTCTTTCTGTAATATATATTCTATGTGCAAATGAAAAATAAAATAAAATAAATAAATAAATGATCTTAAAGTTGTTCAATACTTCATGGAATCCACAAGCAGATTGCTAAGAAGCAACTTTTCTAATTAAAAACACTGATCATATATATTTATCTTTAACGATATATATATATATATGAGGCAATGCAAAGAGAAGAATAAGCAAACTTCAGCCGTTGTACAAAAAACGTTAATTAATTCAAAATAAATACTTGGCCAGTTTTAGAGTCATTGAAATTATCCGCAGTACTGAAACCATATTTCACCATTGCCAAAAAGGCAGCCGCGAGCATAGAAAACAGCACAGACATGACACAAGGTACGATAAAATCGCCATTAACCAGGGAAGGTAAGATGGACGCCTTGAAGTCCATTTTTTATTCTGTGCATAATATTTAATTTCCTATCTCCGATTTTGGTCCGTTTCGTCGCGGTTTAAACATAGGGCTCACGAACTGTAATGCAGATATTAATAGAGGGCTTTAAGAAATTTTAAAAATCTGGAGGTTTTTAGTATCACAATAGTTCTTTGGAATTAAATTACTATATTGCCCCGTGATATTTTCCCTAATACGTCGTTCCTTCCAATCAAAAAATCATTTACATTTTGATTTGGAGGGCGATAAATTATACCAACAATAACGTTTATACAGAGAGAAAAACAAGCAAACTTCAGCCGTTGTACAAAAAACGTTAATTACTTCAGAGTAATTATTACTTGCCCAGTTTCAGAGGCGTTGTAATAATCCGCAGTACTGAAATCATAACCCGCAAATATATTTCACCACTGCCAAGAAAGGAGCACCAAGCATGGAAAACAGCACAGACTTGACACAAGGTAGGATAAAATCGCCATTAACCAGAAAAGCTTTTTTTTGTTCTATGCATAATATTTAATTTTCTATCACCGATTTTTGTCCGTTTTGTCGCAGTTGAAAAACAGGGTTCAAGAACAGTCTGCAGATATTAATATAGGGCTTTAAGAAATTTCAAAAATCCGGAGTTTTTTTAATATCACAATAGTTCTTTGGATTTAAATTACTATCAGACCTAAAAAATCAAAAGTAAAAATATTTTGATCTTATTTTATCACATTAACAGACATTCATAAAAAATTAATTGCTTTGGTATTATGTAAAAAAAACCCTGGATTTTAACCGAAAATTTTAATAATGTGTTTCGAGGGGTCCACAAGGTTTGGCGTTCAAAAAACAGTTGCAATGCACTTTAACAGGAGCTTATCACCCTGACTTTATGGAGTTAGTTTCTATGCCATAAAAAGTGTTTAAATTGTGTATTTACAGTGTCGTAGCATGGGGAGGGACCGGGGGGACCTGGGTCCCCCCAATAATTTTGACAGGTACGTTTAATTTGGTCAGCGGCCAAGCTCTTGTCCCCATACATCAATCACCTACCTTTACACTGCTCTTCGGTTCAATGTGTTCATTTCAGCTCGATAAAGCCTGAAAATTATTTGTTTATGGCTTCAACAAAGAAAAATTAAGCGCACAAAGTACACTTCTTAAATGGAAAATTAATACTCTCGGAAGGCTGAAAATGCCATTTCAGAGACCCTATAGTTCAAAATTTTCCAGGGGAGCATGCCCCCGGACCTCTCTAGCAGCTCGCGCCTTCGGCGCTCGTGAATTCCCCCCCCCTCCCCCGCTAACCTTGCTACGGCACTGATTTATGAGGAGCTTGGACTAAATTTTGTCATCGTGTGTTCTTCATAAAAGGATCCAGGCTTGGTGTCAAAGAGGAAAACTGAATAAGTTTCCTATTCTTTAGTAGTAAAGTCACGCTTATACTACCTTAATTTAAGGCTTTTTGACCTTTTTAAATATCAAGAAAAGCTGAATTCTAAGATTCACTTTCCTTTTTTCCCCATCTTTGTTTTTCCTGAAATTGCCAGACCTTTCCCTAACTGTTAAAGTAGTCTTCACGCTCCTGACCAGCCTGGCATTTATTGTATCCTTCCTCGGTAACTCGATGGTGATCTATATAATCAGAAAGGATCAGCTATTGAAGTCCACCACATTCCTTCTGATACTCAACATGGCCTGTGGAGACTTGGTAACGACTACAGTGACGAGTCCGCCATTAATCAAGTTCTTGTTTGTTGGATTAGCTTGGATTCCTGGGACATTTGGAGGTTTGCTATGCAAACTGAATCTCTATCTCGTTTTGGTTGCTCTCCTGGGTTGCATTTTTAGCCTGACGGGGATACAAATAGATCGTTTTTTGGCTGTGATCCGACCACTGACACACTCACCCTGGAGAAAATGGACAAAGGTTATTATTCCTGGAATATGGCTCGCGGCTATTTTACTCCCCGTACGACACATGTGGCACGAAACGGGCGTTAACAGTTACTCGAGTTCAGGACTGAACATTTCCGTATGCACAGAAGAACAAGTTCCATTAAGTATCGAGATCACGTTGAGCATATGCTTTCTGCTTCCTTTCACAGTGATGCTCATGCTTTATCCAATCATCATCTATCATCTGTGGACAAGGCAGGTCCCAGGAGAACCGAACGCTCTGCAACAACAGAGGGCAAATCGTATGGCTCGGAAAATCACCAAAATGACAGTTGCTGTTTTACTTTCTTTCTTTGTCTGTTGGGCACCGCAATTTATTTTTGTCTGGATGTATCCTCTCGCTAGAGAGCTGGCAGCCACTTTACCCTGGTTATTTCCATTTATCCTTTGGCTACAAGTGCTTAACTCTGCCATGAATCCTGTTCTCTATGCGATCTTTAACGAATCTTTCAGACTTGGCTTCAAGAAAGTTATATTTGGTAGTATTTTACGGAAACGCAACGGGCAAGTCATGCAAAGTGCTAGGAATCAGAATCCGATTCAAAACATAGCACTTGTAAGATTCCAAAACAGCGCAGGCCTGCAAAGATAAATTTGTTTCTACATCAGTAACAGATACAGCCACCGTGTTTTTTCTGATTAAGAATATACCTTGGTACTTAATTTCGCTGGTATTTTATTTCGCGATTTTGGCGAGAGAGTACTTCGCGGGGTTACATTTTTGCAATTTCAACACGCAAATATGAGAAAAGGGCGTTAAATTTCGCGATTTAATCATTCTCAACTTCACTTTATTTTTTAAACTGGAAAAGTAATATGCGAAAGCTTTACAAATTAACGATATGTCACTTAATGAAGATACAAAACGGAGCTTACCAGTATGACCAGCTATCAAGTAATGTTATCGATACATATCCAGTATATGTTGTTGCTATTTCAACTTAATATTGTTTTTCTGTGATTTGAATTTTCTATATGAGTATTCAATTTCGCGAGGATTTATTTTCGCGATGACTTTGCAATCACGAAAAACGCGAAATTAAAGACCCGCGGGATTAAGTACCTTGACTTCGAGGCCCGGCACCCGATATTTTGGCCCCAGGCCTCGAACCGTACCGTGCCTTGTTTATATTCAAGGCCGAGGTGTAAACAGTGAACGTGAAGCCAGCGAGTTACGACTACAGGCAGTTCATGTAGTTCTGGAGTGCCGATATTTTGACAAATATGTGTTCTTCACACTGAAGTGTTGAGTTATTTCACCTTTTTGAAACTGGTTGATCAAACGAAGATTTTTCTGTTGTCTTGTGCACAGAGCTGCGGGACGGATTTAGAGATCGTCTATGTATTACGTAGGGACGGTCGTTCGCAAAACTATATGACAGACTGCCACATTGCGCTCGAAGTTCTCCTGAAATGAGGAACCGTCGTTTTATTCCGCGTCTGCTGGAAAAGCTGTATCACCTTGATGGGGTAGCTATACCGCACAAAGGCTGCCCTGCGCCTAATCAGCAAGTGTTAGGTAAATCGCATTGATAACCTGAATGAATCGAAAGGCGTAAACAGATGTAAAGCTTAAAACAAAAGATACCCAGACGGGAGCATGGGCTCCTGACCCAGACGAAAGTTTTAGGTATACATTTGCTTAGTCCTAAGGCCTCCTTATTCCGCCTGGCCTTTGCGTTTCAATTCACGTGGCCGAGCCACAATTTGTGAGGGCGCCACCCTACCCGACCGGCGCCAGATTCGCCCGTCCTAAAGGCATTGCACCTTAGAAGTTGCATGAAGGGGTCGCTATGGGTCACAAAGGGTGTGTGTGTTTGGCATGCATTTGCCCAGTCCCTAGGCCTCATATTATTCCGCGCGGCTTACGCGTGGTCCGAGCTACAGTTCGTGGGGGCGCCATCCGGCCGCCCTCCTGAGATTCGTCGGTCCGAAATACATTGACCGAGAAGTCCTGGTAAGACAACGGAAAGGGACTGGGGGCCTCTTCATATGAGTCCAGTTGACCGGGCCAATTTTTGGAAAACGAACCGCTAGCGAAATTAAGAGCCATTTGAGTGAAAAAGGCCGAAGCAAGGTGTTTGCGCCCAATAAGCTAAAAAATCACACATGCATAAGGAAAGGAAAGGGAAGAAAAAGAAAAAGCAAGGAAGAAAGTGTCAACGTAGAACTTGACGGGGACTAGCACAGTTCCACTGACAAAGCAGAATTCAACTTCTACTAATTTACCTTCTTTGTTTAATTGCCAATCCTAGTGCTTCAGTTAAAACTCCCTACAGTCTAAACTAAGTTTCTTGATGATGATGATAATAATAATAATAATGCTAAAAACGTGTCCACCGAATAAAGAGTTAAATAAAGGACAAACGGTAAATTAAAAAAGGTGTACGTTATTAACTTTTTGCGTTAACTTCAATTTTTTGTCTGTGAATTTATAATTGATGAGTTCGTGCATTCCTTCTTTGATTGTATTTGTAATATCGAGGAAAGTTTTTGCATTAATTTCAAGTCTCTACATTTACTTTTCTGTGTTAAATTATATCTAGCTGATCGTATCTCTGGTTTAGGGAGTGCGAAATTAAATTAAATTACTATATTAAAAAAGACTGTCTTTTAGTTTCAAGACTTCATTAAAATCACCTCATAGAGAGAGCTATAAATTAAACTTGCCTGACCATGATATGGCAGCCCAATTTTCTACAAGCTATTTAGCTTCTATTGGGCTTCCTCGCCACTCTATATATTACAAAAGTTCAGTCACTTAATATTACATTTAATTTTGAACTTTTTTTTTTAGCTTTTCCTATGTCGCGAATGAAAAATAAAATAAAATAAATAAATGATCTTAAAAATGTTAAATACTTCATGGAATCCACAAGCAGATCGTTAAGAAGCAACTTTTCTAATTAAAAACACTAATCATATATATTTATTTTTAACCAAATTATATGAGGCTATACAAAGACAAGAATAAACAAACTTCAAGCGTTGTACAAAAAACGTTAATTAATTCAAAATAAATACTTCGCCCTAGAGTCAGTACTGAAACTATAAGCTGCACGTATATTTCACCATTGCCAAACAGGCAGCACCGAGCATAGAAAACAGCACAGACATGACATATGGTAGGATAAAATCGCCATTAACCAGAAAAGCTATGATGGACGCCTTGAAGTCCATTTTTTATTCTGTGCATAATATTTAATTTCCTATGTCCAATTTTGGTCCGTTTTGTCGCGGTTTAAACATAGGGTTCATGAACTGTAATGCAGATATTAATAGAGGGCTTTAAGAAATTTTAAAAATCTGGAGGTTTTTAGTATCACAATAGTTCTTGGGATTTAAATTACTGTATTGCCCCGTGATATTTTCCCTAATATGTAGTTTATTCTAATCAAGAAATCATTTACATTTTGATTTGGAGGGCAATAAATTATACCAACAATAACGTTTATACAGAGAGAAGAATAAACAAACTTCAACCGTTGTACAAAAACGTTAATTACTTCAGAATAATTACTTGGCCAGTTTCAGAGGCGTTGTAATAATCCGCAGCACTGAAATCATAAGCTGCAAATATATTTCACCATTGCCCAAAAAAGCAGCACCTAGCATGGAAAACAGCACAGACTTGACACAAGGTAGGATAAAATCGCCATTAGCCAGAAAAGTTTTTTTTATTCTATGCATAATATTTAATTTTCTATGACCGATTTTGATCCGTTTTCTCGCAGTTGAAACATAGGGTTCAAGAACAGTCTGCAGATATTAATATAGGGCTGTAAGAAATTTCAAAAATCTGGAGTTTTTCAGTTAACATCACAATAGTTCTTTGGATTTAAATTACTATCAGACCTGGAAAATCAAAAGGAAAAACATTTTGATCTTATTTTATCACATTAAAAGACACTGATAAAAAATTAATTGCTTTGGTATTATTTTAAAAAAAAGTTATAAACCCTGGATTTTAACCGAAATTTTTAATAATGTGTTTCCAGGGGTCCACAAGTTTGGCGTTATAAAAACAATTGCAAAGCACTTTATCAGGAGCCTATCACCCTGACTTTATGGAGTTAGTTTCTAGGCCATAAAAAAGTGATTTAAAACGTATATTTACAGTGCCGTAGCATGGGGAGGGGCTGGGGGGACGTTTAATTTGGTCAGCGGCCACGCTCTTGTCCCCATACATCAATTACCTACCTTTACACTGCTCTTCTGTTCAATGTGGTCATTTCAGCTCGATAAAGCCTGAAAATTATTTATTTATGGCTTCAACAAAGAAAAATTAAGCGCACAAAGTACACTTCTTAAATGGGAAATTAATACTCTCGGAAGGCTGAAAATGCTATTTCAGAGGCCCTATAGTTCAAAATTTTCCAGGGGAGCATGCCCCCGGACCTCTCTAACAGCTCGCGCTCACTCGTGATTGTCCCCCCCCCCCCCCCTCCCCCACCCCCCTCCCAAATAAATCTAACCTTCCTACGGCACTGATTTATGAGCTTGGACTAAATTTTGTCATCGCCTGTTCTTCGTAAAAGGATCCAGGCTTGATGTCAAAGAGGGAAACTGAATAAGTTTTCCATTCTTTAGTAGTAAAGTCATGCTTATACCATCCTAATTTAAGGCTTTTTGACCTTTTTAAATATCAAGAAAAGTTGAATTCCAAGTTTCACTTTCCTTTTTTCCCTTTCCTTTGTTTATCCTGAAATCGCCAGACTTTTCCCTAACTATCAAAGTAGTCTTCACGTTCCTGATCAGCCTGGCATTTATTGTATCCCTCCTCGGTAACTCGATGGTGATCTATATAATCAGAAAGGATCAGCTATTGAAGTCCACCACATTCCTTCTGATACTCAACATGGCCTGTGGAGACTTGGTAACGACTTCAGTGACGTGCCCGCCATTAATCAAGTTCTTGTTTGTTGGATTAGCTTGGATTCCTGGAACATTTGGAGGTCTGCTATGCAAACTGAATCTCTATCTCGTTTCGGTCACTTTTCTGGGCTGCATTTTTAGCCTGGTTGGGATACAAATAGATCGCTTCTTGGCTGTGATTCGACCACTGAGACACCTCCCCTGGAGAAAATGGACAAAGGTTATTATTCCCCGCAATATGGCTTGCGGCTATCTTACTTCCCATAAACATGTGGCACGAAATTGGCGGTAAAAGTTACTCGAGTTCAGGACTGAACATTTCAGTCTGCTACGAAGAACAAGTTCCATTAAGTATGGGAATCACTCTCGGCATATGCTTTCTGCTTCCTTTCACAGTGATGCTCATACTTTATCCAATCATCATCTATCATTTGTGGACAAGGCAGGTCCCAGGAGAACCGAGCGCTTTGCAACAACAGAGAGCAAATCGTACGGCATGGAAAATCACCAAAATGATGATTGCTGTTGTACTTTCTTTCTTTTTCTGTTGGGCACCGCAATTTATTTTCGTCTGGATACATCCTCTGGTTGGACAGGCGGCAGACACTTTACCCATCTGGTTACTTCCATTTATCCTTTGGCTACAAGTGCTTAACTCTGCCATGAATCCTGTTCTCTATGCGATCTTCAACGAATCTTTCAGACTTGGCTTCAAGAAAGTTATATGTCGTAGTATTTTACGGAGACGCAACGCGCAAGTCGTGCAAAGTGCACATCAAAACGTTCATCAAAGGTATCAGAATCCAATTCAAAACATAGCACTTGTAAGATTCCAAAACAGCACAGGCCTGCAGAGATAAATTTGTTTCTACATCAGTAACAGATACAGCCAGTGTGTTAAGAATATACCTTATTGGTACCTAATTTCTCGATTTTGGCGAGAGAGTATTTTGCGGGGTTTATTTTCGCGATGTCAGCACGCAAATATGAGAAAAAGGCATAAAATTTAGCGATTTAAGCATTCTAAACTGGAAAAGCAACATGTGAAAGTTTTACATATTAACGATATTTTACTTACTAAAGATACAAAACGGAACTTACCAGTATGACCAGCTAACAAGTTATGTTATCGATACATATCCTGTTTATGTTATTGTTATTTCAAGTTAATATTTTTTTCTGTGATTTGAATTTTCTAAATGAGTATTCAACAGGATCCTTCAGGATTGTGCTTTCTTTTGCAAATTAGGGCTTTTGTTAATTTTAAACCTCACTGGGGCTGCCAAATTTAAATATGAAAAGAAAAACTAAGAATTCTGGTCGTAGTAGTAAAATGCCGGCATCGTGCAAATGGCCTTTTTCGCGTGCTTAAATTTCGCGAGGAATAATTTTCGCGATTTTTTTGCAATCGCTAAAAACGCGAAATTAAACACCCGCGAAATTAGGTACCAATAAGGTGCAAGTACTTTGAGTTCGAGGCTCGGCGCCCGATTTTTAGGCCCCAGGCCTCGAACCGCGTCGTGCCTTGTTTTGTATTCAAGGCCGAGGTGTAAACAGTGAACGTTAAGCCATCGAGTTGCGAATACCGGCAGCTCTTGTAGTTCTGGATCGAGGGCCGCTATTCTGGCAAATTTGTGTTCTTCACCCTGAATTATTGAGTTATTTCACCTTTTTGAAACTGGTTTGTACAGGTGAAGATAAGCGACGCTTCAAGGACAGATTTAACGAACGCAGACGTGCAGTCGACAAAAATAACACTAAATCTAAATCCACTACTGTTTCTGAACACTTTCTCTCTCACTCTAACCATTCTCCAGGGGCACCCAACGACGATATAGTTCAAAACCACTTAACATAGCATTGTTGAACGTATTTTAGTATTTAAACGGTAGATGTAGGCATATTTTTATGCCCTAAAAACTTTTCATCTGTTCGGATTTCCTAGCTGAAAGTCTAGTGATCCGAAAATTATAGGGATCAAAACTTACCTTTTCGAAAATTTAAGCCAGGAAAAGGCTCCCGAAAATTCTAGGTGGCCTTTTTTAGGGTAAAAATCCGTTAAAAATGGGTAATTATACCATTTTGAAGATGTTCGAAAATCCTAGGAGAGGCAGGCAAGCAAGAAATTTTACAAGAAATGTTCCGAAAATTCTAGATCTCAAATCGTCTCCCGAACAGATATTTTCCAAAAATTGCCGTTGGGTGCCCCTGATTCTCATACTGACCTGCAGTTAATCCCACTAGAGAAAATTCATTCTTCACGTGACTCAGTTCGTAAGGCTAGGGAGTCGCATTTGATTGATAAGGCCATGACTCTTGAACCTCATGGCCTAAACCGCCATGACGAATTATTGTTATTTTTTCTTTTTCAGTTTTTGTTGAGTGTTGTACGTCATTTCCACCTCTCCCTTTTAAACAATATTTAAAGCGACATTCTCCATTTATATAATATTGTGATTCCTATCATAAATTCAGTAACATCTGTAAACCTGAAGAAGGCTGGTATGGCCAGTCGAAATATTGTTATGAAAAAACTGAATACACGTTGTTCTGATCGGCTTTGCAGTAGTCTTTGGACTTCTAGTTTTTGTCAAAGGAAGAATTTTGCTGTTTTTTTGTGCATAGAGCTGTGGAACGGATTTATAGATCGTCTATGCATTACGTAGGGATGGTCTGGAAATAACACGCAGCAGTTCGCAAAACCATATGAAAGACTGCCACATTGCACTCGAAGTTCTCCCGAAATGAGGAACCGTCGTTATATTCCGCGGCTGCTGGACGAGCTGTATCACCTTATTAGTTGCACGACGGTGTCGCTATAGGTCACAAAGGGTGTGTGCATTTGGGATGCATTTGCCCAGTCTCTAGGCCTCATATTATTCCACGCTGCCTACGCGCTTTGGGTCACGTGGTCCGAGCTACAGTTTGTGAGGGCGCCTAACGACCTCTCGTCACGGATACGTCCGTCCGAATACATTGACCGAGAAGGCCTGGGAAGCGCTGGACAGCCAAACTCGTTTTTTTAAAAGGGAGCTTATAAAGATTAACAGTGATTTCATTGGTCTCAAGACGCCGGGGTGCATAAAAGCCTAAACAAGCGATCTTCGCACTTTCAAACATGAGAAAGGAGAAAGGTCAGGTAAGCGCACAATAAGGCGGAGTTTATCTTTGACGGACAGAAGAAAGACGAAAACATTTTCTGTTTGAGCCTGTTATCGACCTACCACGTTCCCAAGGTTCTCTCCTGGAGAGAACCCCGGAAATGAGATTGCTTATTGACCACTACACTTCTCAAAACGGATCATTCAATATCGAATGATATTTAGTTTAAGATCACCTGACTACATCGTCATGGCTAATCTCGGTTCTCTTAGCCTTACTTATGATGTCATAATTTTTAGTTTCCGCCTTCCTCTTTCTTCCACCCTCGAGTATGGAAGCGAGAGCCGAGGACCCTTAGAATGAGGTCACATTTTAGGGGTATGGTTGCTTGTTCAAGTCCTGCTTCGACTACCAACTGGATTTAAGTCTGAGTTCGTCCGCGAGTTCGACACCTCCACCGCTCCACCACGACAACTGGTTAACTCGAGCTCCTACAGTGCCGGATGCAGACCTTGAGATAAAGGGGGCCCGGTAATCCAGACCCAAAGATAAAGGGGAGGGGGCGGTCTCCCCCCAAATGTTTTTGTCCCTTCTGGGCCCCAGTTTGGTCGAAAAATAAGGGGGGCTGGGTCCCCCGGGCCCCTCCCCTGAATCCGCCACTGTCCTAACTTGTCTTGACTGTGTCAACTTCGTATATATTTTCTGTCCCGTCATTTTGAGCGACACAAGTCAACCGGAAGTGAGGTCTTATGCCATTTGATATACCTTAACGCTAGCAAATTTACATCGCTAAGCTTCTTTACTCTTTCCGGGACGATTTGTCTGAGGATTTGGGCAAACCCATTGCCCAAGAATGGATAAAAACGTCTTTCCTTAAGCTCCCCTTTCTCTATTTCTTGTCACGCTGCATAAAAATATATTCTACATTTATTTTTCGTGGATTTTAAATTGTAACTGCGCTTCTGTTCTTTCCACTCTCTTGTAAGCCGGTTTCTTGCCCCCGATTTTTATGGGTAGTGTAGATAAAAGGGGTTTTAAATCAAACTGGAACGCAAGTCCCATTTCATTTCATGTTTGCTTATTCGGTGGCGAATTCCTATATAAACTGAATTAACTATCGTAAGATTCCGCAAATAAGCCGCGCGGTTTATATTTTTGCATAGGCCTTTTTTGAGGGGCTTATATTAGGAGGGGGATATCAGTGTAGGGAGGGAAATTTGCGTTTCAAAATCGGCTAGGCTTACACTGGGAGCCGGGAAATATGCGTCTAAAAATCGATCGACCTAGTTTATATTTGTTAGGAACGTAGATCTTTCTAAAACTCAGCCATGCAAGTACTTTGTCTATATGGACCGAGTGGGAAATCCACGCCAAGACTGAAGAGTGTACCACGCAAATAGCAATATACTGTGACACTTTTTGACCGCCCTCATTTGGCACACGTAATAGTTCTTTGGCAAATGCAAAAATTTATGTGTTCCTGTTCAGTATCTGCTTTGTTTCATTGAATTTGAGCGCAATTTCCGAGTACAAGCCCCCGGAGGCTTGTATTTGGAGGGGCGATTTATCGGAGGGTTTTTGCGTTACGAGTATGAGAGGGGCTGGGGGTATAATCGGAGGAGGTTATTTTCGGAATATTACGGTATATCACGCCACTCGGCGGGTTCTGTAACGAGAACAAATCATAACGACGGGTAACGTTTTATCTCGGAAACATGCATTCATTTAAAAAACTCGTGACCCTTTTGAAAATTATTCACTGTTTCCTGGCTCCAAAGAAATGAGGTTTCAATTCGTGCCTTTTTCAATGTCGCGAAAAATTTTCATTATCGATGGTACTCATGTTGGGGACAATCTTGATTTGCGTTTTTAATCCCGATAAGAAGTTAGATTCAAAGCTCGGACCAAATTAACACCTCCACCTGACTGCAGGACATATATGCGCTCCTAAATCTGTTCTATGGAGATGTTGATCCATTCAACTGAGTTTTTCCCCTTATTCAGACAAAGAAACAAATCCTTTTTTTAAAATTAAAATTTAGCTAAAATTTTGAGAATAATTTTACACAGAATTCAAAAACCAAGGTGCTTGATATAGTCAAAATTTGCAGAAATAAATGCTTCATTTATTATGTATGAATTGTTCAATATCGGCTTAAGTGGTTTCTTTGTAAAAATGTGACAAAGTATCATTTTGCCTTGCAGTTCTATTGTTAATTACAAGAAAATATTAAATCCATGTCGCGCAAAGAATAGTCTCTGTTGGCGATGGCAGGATAGTCTTTTGGAGGCACATGAAAAATCACGAGGATTAGTGACAACTTAAACAATATGAAGTATCAAAAGTAGGTTGAGTTTGAAGTATAAAACCACTTCTCAATTCTCTCAAACAGCTGCAGATTTTTGTTTACACAGTCCTCGAAAAAAGAAAAAAAACGTAGTCGAATATCGGTTGAAGAAAATCATTTCATACCAAGTTCAGTTTTCAGTTTTCTTTCAGATAATTGTGAAATAAATAATTTAAAGGCTGTTCAAACACCAAAAATAGTAAATGATGTAGCTTACCAATTTGGACATATTCGACGTCATTTCCGGGTATCAGACCATAGTGACCGAAACAATGCAGTTTGACGTCACTAAGTCGTAACCAAAACAAAATTCACCCTTTGCACCTGCTAAAGCGGGATTTGGGACAAATTATTTGGAACAAATTTCGGTGATTTTGTAGATAGGGGAAACTTCAATAAAATTTTTATATAGTTGCACTTTACAGGAAGCCACTTTTCGATTCGGCTGATCACAAAATCGAAAATGCAACGGCTAGATAAAAATCGTAATGTACGCTTCGCTAAACAGGTGCTATTTACGGTCATTTTGAATTTTAATTAGTCTCGCGTTTGCATATATTGCGATTAGCGATCGAGCGTTGCTTATTTTACCCGGATCTTAGCAGGATGCGTAGTGCAGCCATTTTTCTGACACTGTAAGTGCTGGATTCAACCATGGCTAATCGTTTTCGACAATTTCGTCTGCTCTTATGGAAAAACTTTATATTACAGGTAAGCTTACGTTTAAACCTCCTTGTACCACTTTAGCTGCAAACTTGGACTAACAACCGATCGATTTTTGTTTCGTGTATTAACTTTGTGCTGACTAATTCTCTTCGTTCTATTGAAGATCCGCCGTCCGATCGGAACTGTTTTCGAACTCCTGTTGCCTGTGCTTCTGGTCGCAGTATTAATTCTACCAAAGTAAGCTGTATTAACTTCGCTGTTAAGGACAACATGCATACTAATATTACGTAATGTTTTCAGCATGAGGAAATATTTGTTAATTTATATAGTATCTCTAAAAGTAAACAAAGTTAGTTCATTCATCTTATGGTAAAAGTAAAATGAAAGCACTTTTCAAATTATTAGTGAACGCACGGATTACCCGAAGCAACCCGTTTCAATTCTTTTTAAGCCGGTATTTGTGTGGTTTATGCTGAAAAGTGCTTGTTGAATTGCGTTAACTCTAAACAACAGACCAATATCGACATTTTCCTCTGCTAAAGTGTGCAGTTCTACATGTTCATCTTACAGTCACCTCCAAGATGGTCCTTCTGTCATTTTCATCATTAAATAACGAAAAC